>ML789098.1:327236-360346 GCA_009831015.1 Picea engelmannii | reverse complement strand
TAAGTTTAAATATTTTAAGTATTTAACTATGCAATTATTGTTGAGGAAATGGTAATTTTCTATTACTGAATCTGTATTTTTTACAATCTCTTAACAACTAAAATCTACCATTCTAATGATCGTTCTAAATGTTTAACCAGATTTAGCACAAAAATAAAGAAAAATTAAAAACTTGCAACGTGTTGGAACCAACCTAATACCCTGTAGAGTGTCGCCATGTGATGTTGAAAACTATGCACAATTGCTTGATATCCTCAGCGCACGTCCCTTTGGAACAACCCGGCTGAGCAATACTACTAATGCGCTTTCTTTTATTCTGCAAGCCCTTCTCGTACCATTACATTATTATTTCCAACAGAAACTGATTGATTGGTAGTGAGTGCTGTACTCGTTATTAGAGAGCAGTTATGTCAGTTATTACTATCGAATCAGGGCCCAGAACTTGAACAGATCCAATTGCATCCCATGATTACATCGTTCTATACGTGGTTATGTGGCAGATGGGTAAGTGACTTTTTTTTTAATAAAAAATAAATAAAAGAGGTCAATTCGCTTTCTTTGATTCGGAGACGACAAATTAGGAAAGTTATGCAAGTTTGTCTCGACTCTTTCCCATCAGTGAATTTGATATAGTACGACTAGCACAGTCACAATTATGTGGCTGATTAACGTTGAAAGGCATAATAAAACAAAATCTCTGATTGGCTACTGTTGGTGATGTTAGCACAGAAACGCGGCCACCAAACGTCAGTCAGCAAAAACATGAAACGCCAAGATTTTACCATTTTGTGTGAATACCTTAATATTTTTTAATCAGGTAGACGTGGCAATAAATTAGTGATTACAGTAATTTTTAAACATGATTAGGTAAATGTAAAAAAATAAACATATAAACGGATGTCTTTATAACAGCTCCGAAGTTAATGGATGAAATCAGAGCCATTCATTTATTGTGACGACTAAAAATATTCTAGGCATATTTAATTTCGTCCATAAAAAACATATTAAAAACTAAAAACCTATTAAATGTGCCATTACCGATAGATATACGCCTTAAAACGTAATTAAAGTTACTTTATGAATTGATTTGATTAATCGATAAATTGCGATACTTGTCCTCTGGGTTGTTGGTTGGGGGAGATTTGGACCTACGTAGAAAACCTCCAACACAGGAGGAAGAATCAAATGCTAAATTGTCACTGTAACGACGTATCATTATATACAGCAGGCATGTACCCAACGGATCGTCAATATCATTTTTCAATATTTTCAGCGTAGTTATATATTATCACCTCACCTTGGTAAGGGGTAAGCATCAGGTAGTTTTTTCCCATGTTCCAGTGAGTGTAGTATTCATACACAGGCATACTGCTATTATTGGCATACTGCAAGTATTCATACACAGGCATACTGCACATATATATATCAGATGGTATCCGTATACTTTTATTATTGACATTTGGGTACAGTGGGATTTTTGCACATATACATCGAATGGTGCATATCTGCCCGTATGTTGAGATTATTGGATGTGCCCAATTAATGCTATTTTTGACATATGCGCACAGTAGGTTTTTTGCACAAATACATCGAATGGTGCATATCTAACCATATAGTGCGTTATTGGATATGCTCATTTAATCCTGAGGATTGAGGGAAACCAATTTTCACGATGTCAAACACTACTTTCCCTTACATGAAAGACTTTATCAAATGGTCAGATTGATCAAATCAATGCAATTTTGATAGTTTGATGCTTTTCAACATTTAATAAATCTCTTTATTTATATAAAACTGTTTTGATAATTAGTTTGATGCTTTTCAACATTTAATAAATCTCTTTATTTATATAAAACTGTTTTGATAATTTAAAAACTTGATGAAATTTGATAATTTAAAAAATTGATGAAAAGCAATGTTGCACGGGAATTGCTCCCGGTATTTTCAACATCTAGTTTCTAAGCTCCCAAAGTTTTAGGAGCTTGGAAACTAGTTGGGAACTCTTTTGGGAACTTGAGAGCTTTTTGGAAGCTTCAACATCAAAGAAATTGGAGCTTGGGAACCAATGTCCTAAAAGAAGAGCTTTAAATTAGAATTATATTAAATTAAAATGTAAATATATTTATTCATTTATTACAAATACATAATTTTTTACAAATATTTTCGTTATATTTATTCCAAATATCACTATAAAACTAAGACTAAACTACAGGTAAATATTATTTCAAAAATTAATGTAGTAAAAAAACTTAATAATACTCACTTTATAGTTGTGGATATGAAAAACTTTTAATGCATTTATGTTTTCCTTCAAACCCAAACTAAACATGAAAGTCTAATAAATCAATACCCTATCCATGAGAAGCATTTGCTCCACTTTGTAGCTGATATCAACCAACCATATCATTGACTTTTATTGTATTTTCATATTAAAAGAGTAGTACTATTTTGTTTTCTCAATAAAAAAAAATAATGCTTCAAATTTACAAAGATGTTTAAAGTTTATATATGTAAAGTTTAATTTTAAAAAGATGTTAAAATTGTATATATGTATTTTCAATTTTGTTTCTCATTTTGTAATGAAATATTTGTGGATATTAAAGTATTGTGGATATTAAAGTTTCATTATTGTGTTAAATATATTCATATAATTATTAGCATGAATTAAATTAGTAATTTTAATATTGTATTTGTTGCAATATGAGAAACATTGTCTTGGATTCAACTTCAATTTTATTGAAATAATAATTAAAATGTATCAATATCTCTATACAATGTAATTTAAAGTATCATTGTAATCTAAAATATTTTTTATATTTTTTTAATATATATTATTGCCGCTCCCAAATTCAAGTTTCTTGTAAATTTGAGGGAAACTTCTACTCGTTCCGGACACCCGTATCCACGTTCCCAGTGTTACCACGTTTCGGAAACTGGTGCAACATAGATGAAAAGGGTTGCATTTTGTTTGATTTTTTTTTATATGTATAATTTTTTTTTTATTATTTATAAAAAAATATTTAGATGAGAGAGAAATAATAAAGTTGGTGAATATATGGAAAGGTATTTACGTCCTCTTCTTTCAAGAAGCTAAAACAACCTCTATAAAATTGTTAGGCATAAGTGAACATTTTCTTTCAAAGAACAAACAAAGTTGAAATTTTCAAATAGTGATGGGTGGATCAAAGAACTAAAATCACCCAATAACATTGGTCTCCAATGCAACCACCTATGTTGCATGCTTGGATTGAACATACTCCCAACAAAAATAAAAAAAAAGAGTAATCCCAACAGAGATTCTTCATTGTTTCTTTTCATTAGCCAATCAAACACCCATAATTTGTACTTGACTTGAAACAACCACACAACCCATAGTTTGTACTTGACTTGAAACAATCACACACAACCCATCTTGAATTTAGAATAGGGTCGAGTTCATCCTATTAATGAAGTAATCTCTCCATGTCAATAGGCACCTATCTTAAATTTAAAATAAAATTTAACTCATTCCATTAACGAAAAAATATAGGTATATATCTTAAATTTAAAATAAAATTGAACTCATCTTATTGATGAAAAAAAATTACACATATAAAAATCATATTGAACCAAAACATACCTCAAAGTGCAATCCCAATCACTTTAATATTCATGCCTAGCTTTGATCTTTTATGAATAGTATTTAGCCAAGGCATACCTCAAACTCCACTCCCAATCCCTTTAGTATTCATGGATTTGATCACTTTAATATTTATGGCTTTGATCTCAAACTCCACTCCCAATCACTTTAGTATTCATAATCACTTTAGTATTCATGGCTTTGATCACTTTAATATTTATGGCTTTGATCTTGTATTGATAGCAGGTTTAGATTATTTATTTTAAAGTAGACTAGCTTACACTAATCATTTTAATGTGATTGTGTTTTTATTATAGAAATAAACTCATCATAAAAATTATTTTAGTAAGTATTATATTGAATCATATTTTAGTAAGTATTATATTGAATCATATTTTAAGGTTTTTTTTATAAATAATTTGACTTTCAATTGCCTATATCACTTTTTAGAAACTCTCCAAGAACTTGACTTTCTGTGGTATATCTACCTAAAGTTTGAGCATTGCATTAAGCATATTATGTCGATCTAAAATCCGAATTTAATGTTTGAATGTTTAGAATGATTTTGTGATAACATAAATGAAGGTGTTTTATATACATGGAATTTAAAGATTTATCTTAAATTTGAAGTAAAAAGTGGTGAGAGGAATTCTTAAAGTTCAAATATTGTAATTAGCATATTGTATAAGATTTCAGTTTAAGATTTGATATTTGAAAGTTTCAGATTATTTTGTTAAAAGTATTTGTTTCTTCTTAAAAAGGAAACATCTTATAAAATAATATGGATCTGTTTTTCTTCGTTGTCGTTAATCAGAGGTCTCCCCACCGTTCCATTTTATGCCGGCATCTCTGGGAGAGGCTACATGTTTTTTTAACGGACAAATACCATGAATGGCCCAAGTCAATAGTTGTGCTTGTAGTCTTTTGATATAATATGCTACTTTCATATTATTTTATGAGTCGACTTGACTTATAAGTATCACAATTTGTAACATGCATGTGCAGGAACATTTAGGCAATGATACTTTTGAAAAATCTCAGCATCCTATTGATACGTTTAGTTGCTTGTCTTTTACTCCTTCAGCTTCCCACTTGAAATTAGATAAGGAAGATACCAAATTAAATCTTTGGTTTGATTTTTCAGCTTTTTCTTGCTGACGTTTAGATGTTCAGTTTCCCACCTGAGATTTGATAGTGAAGCCATTTACAAAACAGTAAATCAAACCAGAAAAGATAGAAAAAAAAACACGTGCCAAACAACGTATAATTCTTGTTGGTAAATTGTAACAGTAAACAACATAAAACACACTAAATTACTATATCCAAAACGTATGGATGTGGGAACCAACCGAATACACTGCATAGTGTCTCCATGTGATGTCGAAAACTATCTACAATTTTTTATATCCTCCACTTACGTTCTTTTGGGACAATCGCAATACCACTTGTTGTGACGGCAGTGTTGAACGGTGCCAACGAATTTCTGAAGAAGAATATGGGTGTTTATTTGTTCCTAACATTGAGCATTCGGTGACACAAGTCAACAAAAAATAGATTTTGGTTAGATATGCATTTAATGTATGAAACTGATTCAAGATGCTTTTTTGTTGTAAGCTCATATAGGCAGCGAGATCTTTATAGTTATAATTCTCCCTTGAATATAATAAAACCGAATTTCATTGATGTTGGCTGTTATAATTCTCTCTTGAACATAATAAAATCGAATTTCATTGTCCCGTGGATGTTTTCCTTGTGAAGGGTTTTACCACGTAAATACGATGTTCATTATTGTGTTATTGCATTTGTCTGTATATTTCTTACTTGTTGCTAATTAAATCTGTGTGATTTAAGCTTCTGCTGCATAACAAGTGGTATCAGAGCAGGTGTAAAAGGTGTAGCAGGTGAGCCAAGTCGAATTTCGCAGATCTTCGTGTGCGCAAAAACCTTTGGACATGTTTTGGCAGGTAAAGACAAGCGGATCTAAGCACTGGAAGAGATTAGTCTTTATGCCAGGATGATTTCGCGACAAGAGGGTGTTGTTTTAGTGGTTTTTTTTGTACATTGGCGCTCCTTAGGAACTATTAGAGGAGCGTCTGATGCTCTCTAACTTCTAAAATTGATTTTTTCTAGCCATCGACACACCTTGTTCCAGGCGTAAGATCAAGATGAAAAATTAAATGGAAAAACCAACTTTGAGCTATGGAAGATCAAGATGAAGGATTTTCTTGTGAAATAAGGTTTGAAAAAAGCATTGGCGGGAAGGACAAAGAAACTGACGACCATGACGAATGAAGAATGGGAATATTTGGATGCAAGAGCTCTCAGCACTATCCATAGGAGAGGAAACAACAATAGGCTTGTGGACTAGGTTGGAAGGTTTTTAAATGATAGTTTTTGATGAACATAATCTATTTGAAGAGGCAGTTTTACAATTTGCAGATGAAAAAAAGGTACAATTTTGTTTTACCATTTAAGCACCTTTAATACCCTTATAGTTCAATTGGCTAGTATGGAGGTAAAACTCGAAGATGAAGACAAGGAAATGACACTATTTTGTTCATTGCCTAAGTCTTGGGATCATATAGTTACCGCTATAAGATTTAGCTCAACAAATGTTCATTCTTATAACTCTATTTTGGGAGCTTTGTTGGTTGAGGAGATGAAGAGAAAATCCAATCAAGAAACCTCAACTTCTGAGGAAATGGTGGTTAGAGGGCGATCCAAAGAAAATGAGCAGAATTAGAGAGGTTCTTCTAGATCTAAGTCAAGAGGGAGGAAGGGTAAACTTAAATATTGGTATTGTGGTAAATCCAGACATCTCAAAAAGGGTTGTTGGAAACGACAACAAGCCTCCAAAGAAGAATCAACAAAAGAAGTAAATGAAGCAAATGTAACTGAAACGAGTTCGGGTTTAGGTATGATTGATGATGTTTTGTATATATGTAATATGTTTTACTTCATGATCAACGTTGGTTGTTAGACTCTAGTGCATTAAATCATGTGTTTACATAAAAATTGGTTTTCTACATACCAACCTATAGATGATGGAATTGTTCTTATGGGAAATAATATTTCTTATAAGATTGTTGGGATTGGTAGCATCCGAGTTAAAGTGTATGATGGTTCTATAAGAACAATAACATAGACGAGGCATGTACCTGAACTTAGAAAGAACCTGATATCTTTTGGAGTCCTAGATTATGTTGGATACACATTTACAGTTCAAGGTGGAGTGATAAAAGTGTTCAAAGGAATCTTATAGGTTATGAAGTAGAACAGGATCGAGAACCTTTATCAGCTTGAAGGAAGAATTGAGTTAGATCAAGCATCATCATTATCTGAAAGTGTAAGTGACTCCAATTGTTTATGGAATCAATGTTTAGGTCATATGAGAGAGAAAGGACTTAAGGTACTTGTAGATTGTAAGTTACTTCCAAGTTTGAAGTCTCTGAATTTAAATTTATGTAAACATTGTATCTATGGAAAATAGAGTAGGCAAAAGTTTAAAATAGGAAGACATAGTAGTAAATGTGTCCTTGATTACATTCACTCAGATGTTTGGGGACCGTCTCCTACAGTATCGTATGGAGGATCATCATATTTTGTTACATTTATAGATAATTTCTCTATGAATGTGTGGGTCTCTTTATTAAAAAAAAAGTTGATGTTTTCATTGTCTTTATGTAGTTTATATCTTTGGTTGAAAAGAACAATGGCAGGTTGATAAAATGTTTAAGAACTAATAATGGAGGTGAATACACATCAATCACATTCGAAAACTATTGCAAGGAAGTGAGGATTGAGAGGCATAAAACCACTGCCTATACTCCTTAGCAAAACGATGTTGTTGAACACATGCATACAACTCTTCTAGAGAGAGAAAAGAGCATGCTCAATAATTTCAAGTTTCAGTAGGAATTGTGTGCAGAAACAATTTCTACAGCTTGTTATCTGGTTAACCGATCACCATCGACTGTAATTGAATGTAAGATTCCATAAGAGGTATGGACTGGTCACTCTTGTGATTATTCGAACCTTAAAATTTTCAGGTGTGAGGCCTATGCTCCTATATCTAAGCATACATGTTCTAAATTAGATCCCAAATAAATAAGGTTTATCTTTGTTGGGTATGTTGATGGAATTAAGGGATATATATTCTGGGACCCTATTGGCCACAAAATAACCATTAAAAGGGATGTAATATTTGATGAATCAGTATTCATAAAATCAGGTATAGATGTTGAAATGAAATAGGCGCAGGTACCACAAACTCAATAGATTCAGTTTGTGACTTGTTCATTTACATAAGAAGATGGACATGAAGAGGTTCATGAAGAGATTGATGAAGGTGTTCATGAATATGTTCCTGCAGATGAAAATGAGGATGCGTATAATAATCAGGAAAATGTGGATTTACTACAATCATCTCTAAGGAGATCTACAAGGGTCATGAATCCTCCTAGAAGGTATGATGATTTTGTTTCATCTTTTTCTTTGGTTACTAATAATGAGGAGCCTACTTTCTATCAGGAAGCCATGGAGTTGTTTTATAGTGAAAAATGGAAAGAAGCAATGAAAGAGGAAATAGATGCCTTAGAAATGAATGGAACATGGGACCTGGTAGAACTCCCAAAAGATAGGAAAATTGTAGGCTGCAAGTGGTTCTATAAAAAATATTGTTCATGATAAGGTTGAGAGGTACAAAGCAATACTGGTGACAATAGACTATTCGCAGAAGGAAGGTATTGATTTCCATGAAATCTTTTCAACAATAGTTAAACTTGTTTCAATTTAGGTTGTATTATCGCTAGTTGCTTTATTTAATCTGGAATTAGAGAAACTAGATGTTAAAACAACATTTTTACATGGAGATTTAGATGAGGAAATTTACATGGAACAACCAGAAGGGTTAGTTCAAGATCACATGAAAATATTTGTTTCCAAACTCAAGAAGTCATTGTATGGCCTGAGGTAGTCTCCCAAGCGATGGTAACTGAAGTTTGATACTTTCATGGTGAGCCAAAATTATACAAGGAGTAAGTATGATCATTGTGTTTATTTTAAAATGTTGGATAATGGCATATTAATTATTTTGGTGCTATATGTTGACGATATGCTTGTAGTAAGAAAAAACATGGCATAGATCAACATGTTAAAGGATCATATGGCTAGGACGTTTGACATGAAGGATACACATCGATAAGAAAAATGGTAAGCTCTAGTTATCACAATAGAAGTACGTGGAGAAAATACTTATGAGGTTCGATATGAACTATGGGAAACCAATTCCAATCTCTTTGGCTTCTCATTTCAAGATTTCTTCAAGTTTATGTCCTGGTATTGATGAAGAAAAGGATAATATGTCTCGTGTAGCATACGTTAATGAAATAGGGAGTCTAATGTATTTGATGGTTAGTACATGACCAAAGATTTCACATGCAGTGGGTGTTGTCAGTCAGTACATGGAAAATCTAGGAAAAGAGCATTAGAAAACAATGAAATGAGTGCTTCAGTATTTGAAGGGCACATGTAATTATTGTATCACCTAAAACAATGGTAGTGATTGATATTTATTTACTCTTGTAGGTGGAGCTATTAGTTAGATGTTAAAGCTTCAAAATATTGTTTCTTTATCTACTATAGAGGCATAATATGTAGTTGCTTCACATGCTTGCAAATAAACAATATGGTTAAAAGGTTTACTGGGTCAGTTTGGAAGGATGCATGACAAGTTAAAACTTTTATGTGATAGTCAAAGTGAAATTCATTTGACTAAAAATCTAGCTTATCACAGTGAGAAAAAACATATTCCTATTAATACCATTTTGTAAGACAATGATGAAAGAGGAGTGGCTCTCGAACAAGTCCTTACAAAAGAGAATTGTGCAGACATGTTCACAAAACCAGTACTATTAGAGAAGTTGTGATGGTGTTTGGCTTCTCTTGACTTGCATAAAAGGTGATGAATAAAATGGGCATGATATTTATGCCCATTTTCAATGATATTCACCTACGAGATTGCCAAAAAGAGAGAACAATACTCCTCTTCAATGGGATTTACCCACAAAAGCTCTAAATGCTCCGATCGCCGGTGTGTTGCGTTTAACTCTACTCGTCACACCATTTCCTTTTTCTTGTCTTTCCATGGTTTTAATTCGAGTTTCAAACAAGAAAAATCCATATTCCATTATTCCCCTCTCTAGTCATAACGGAGAGTTGAGGAAAGACTCTTTAACCATGTGGTCCCCATTCCAGCAACTAATACCCTGTTCCGTTCCATTCATTCCTCGAATCCACTCATTTCCTGGTTCTCGTGAAGTTGGTGTGGGTCTAGTTGGGGAGAAAAGGTCCAATGCCACAATTTAACTTACAGGTTATGTCGATCATCTCCACATTTCTTATTCGAGAAGCCTTTTCCTTTCTTATACCATAGCGTTAGAGCCTACCTCTAGACAATTCTTCCCTCCTCTCAGCCTTGTTCGAGATTCAAGAAACCCTCATCTCTAACGCTTATGAAAGGTCATCCCCTCCCCATCATTCCATGAATCTTTTCTTTAACATTGGGGGAAGAAATGGGTGTTAAAATAAAAAATACATGGAACTTGAAAAGATTAAGCAGAGACAAATTTGATGCAACACACTACACTATTGATGTGTATTCTATTAATATGAACATGTATAGTTACACAATATGGTTACAAGACGTTACAGAGTGAGTTACCAACTCCTATAATGGTAAACTAACTAACTAACTAGTTAAGGATGTAATTAGGTGTTTTCCTTAACACTCCCCCTTAATTACATCAGGGAAAAACTATGACTATAACCAATGCAATTTTTCCTATCACTAGCATCCAATGCAAAAATGCAATAGACTTCACACTCCCCCTTAAACAAAATTTGGTCCTGACTCTGAGATTAATATCTCACATTTCCCTTGTTAATCGAAGATTCAAATTCTCCAATACAATCATCAAGTTAGCATACAAGTAGACACCCTTGTATCTACCAAGTGGACTTCATACCACATTCCTCTACCAAAGTGGACTTTATACCACATTCCTTCTGGCCAGTGCCTCAAGCTACTAGAAACCAGGGATAGTTGTGATGTATCATGGCCAACGCTTCATGTTACTCGAAACCAATGATACATGCTACATGATCACATATTGACCTATGTAGGCCTGAATCAGGGCTTACTGAACATGGGGACCAAAGCTTACCTATAGCAAAGGTCACAACGTTTTACAAATGGGACCAAAAAACTTGCGGGGGTGTCTACTGGGATGTCGGGTACAACCGAACATGCACCCCTCAAATTACAACAATTACAACAATTCATTTCTTATGTATTTGCTGATGAATGAAAAACCAAAAATTTAGTTATATTTTGTTGCATGTCTCTGCCCATCTTTCTTCTTTGCGACTTTCTTCATGCAGTTGTTACTGCTCAATAATGCGGAAAAGTTGTCCATAAAAATGGCTCAACGATTTGCTCTTCAACAATAGAAGAGGCAACAATGATTCTTGCTCTTCAACAATAAAAGAGGCAATACTCTTGTCTTGTGGCTTCTTCTCCTTGGAAACTTCGATTTTCTTTCTTGTAGACTATTTGCTCCATGACGACTCTTCTTCATCTATCGGCTTTATTGGCCTAACTAGAATATGCTTAACATCTTTTTTCTCTTGGTCTTGGATTTCCTTATGATTTCCTTATTCTCCTATCATTTGTTATAGTAGCTAGTTCTAACAAAATAACAACACCTTCATATTCACCTTCATATAAAGGTCGCAAATCTCAATACAAAAATAACTTCAAAATATTTTTTCATTATTAAGAAGAAAATAAAATCTAATCATCTCATAATTACATTGGTTTGTGAACCAATTTTATCCTAACACTTTTTTTTCATCTCTCGGCAATCTTTCTTTCCCATTGAAGTTTATGTGACCAAATCTTTTCATTGCCTCCTATAAAACAAAAGTAAAGCTCTTGAAATAATACCTTAGCCAGCTTTTTCTACTTGAAAAGTTTTCCAATCTTTTAATATACATATTTTCCACTACTTTTCAAAATATATCCTTCACAAATCAATCTTTGTTTTTATTTTAACATATGTAAATTATTTACCCAAGAAAAATACGGTACCTTCATCTACTTCTGAGGTTTACTTTCTTTATTTCGCTGTCTTTTATTACAGGGCTGGAAATTTCTTCAGAGCAGTGACTCCAAGGTCATTCGTCAATCTCCACAATGGTTCTTTACCCAGCCAACTGTTCTTTCACGGAGGTTTAAACAACTATTGTAATTAAATAATTCTCTTTATCGTCTTTGTTTGCGATTGAGCTTCTTCACCGCAACAATTGCGGGCGAGTCTTTCACACAAGCTGTGAGTCTCCATAACAAAAATTCTTCAATTTTATATCAACACTCACGACTCTCTCCTCTGATTTCTTCATGCGATACGCAGAGATCTATTTGCAGCATCTTCAAAACTCCTTCGCTCCTCTTCTCGAATCTTTTTCTCTCAAGCAGAGATTTACAATGATCGACGCACAACCATTTTTCATAGAAGTTTTAAAAACATAAATAAATGCAAATTTAAATCTTTACGAGCTTTACCAAATCGCGGTGGTGGTGAACCAAATAGCGACCGGATCCATAACACCTGCCTTGCAATCAATGGCATACTTCGACTGCAGATTCGAGTACATATTTCAACTGCACGAATTTTCAACCGAACTGAAGAAAGGTTCTTCATCACTGACTTCCCTGCATAGCAGTAGTTTCAAAATCGAATCCTCTTCTCTTAAAGGAAAATGGAAAATACACTCATAACCCTGGGTCTCTGGGCCCTCCAATGATGGAGTGAGGCCCAGACCCGCTCTGATATTATGAAAAGATTAAGCAGACACAAATTTGATGCAACACACTATATTATTGATGTGTATTCTATTAATATGAACATGTATAGTTACACAATATGGTTACAAGACATTACAAAGTGAGTTACCAACTCCTATAATGGTAAACTAACTAACTAACTAGTTAAGGATATAATTAGGTGTTTTCCTTAACAGAATTGACAAAACCGATCATTTAAATATATCTGCGAGCAAGTCAATGAAAGGTAGACATTGGGCAGAAACTATATAAGGGAAATGCTCAGAACCTTCCCAGAAGCTCCCTCATCTCAAGCATTGAAACTCTGTCCAGAACTACAAGATCCCTCATCTCAATCATTGAAAGTCTCTCCAGAACTCCTGTGCAAATTACTTTTCTTTTCAAGACAACAACTAGCTCCTCTAGACAATGACGAGATTTTGCATTCTCAAAAGCTCAGCTACAATGCTCCTCACTTCACAAATTTCTTTCTTTTTCGAAGTAAAAGGGTTCTAGATCACATTATTTAAATATTTATTTCTCAATATCACATGGACTAATAGTAAAACCTTCTTCTTGTGATATAATTTTTTTTTGCAGGACCAATCATGTATACTAGTATAAAAATAGCCCAGATGCCCGAAAAGACTGCTATAGTTGAAATCCTTTGAGGTAGGGATGAGGAAAAAGAAAACATTGACACACCTAGACCAGTCTATGATGATACCAAATGTTTCATCAATAGAGAAATGTAAGTGGGGAGAACTCCACCAAATGTTCAGTAATCAAACTTTCCTGCAACTTCTAGAGTAGGATCCTGATCTTGACATGTACAAAGCTATCAAGAGGTCCAAGTTATATAAGATTGCAGCTCATGCAATACTGTGCTCAAAGGCCATCTCGTGGATAGTAAAACATGCCATCCTGAACAACAAATATATAATCAACTCCAATGGCCAGCTAGTTTCCTCTTTCTAGGCTTTAGTGATCACTTCTTGCTACCATTTAGATGAAGGAAAAAAGGATTTAGATGAACATCGGGTGAAAAGTTTCCCGTGCAGTTCTAGAGATATTTTGAATAGCTAGTATAAAATAGACAAACATTTCAAGACCAAACCCTCCAATGAATATCCTACAATCTCACTCAAACTACCATATCAGTATGCAGTAATGATCCTATGTAGGATATACGGGGAACTCGATGCCCAAAAGTTCAAGATATCATTGGTTCCTCTTATTTACTATGTCATATCCTCCAGATCATCTTTCAATTGGGAAGACATTCTATCATCAACTCTAGCATGAAAATTTCTCATCTTCCACATGTCATCATATTTTCTTGACACGGTGTGTCTGGTTCATGCGCATCCAAAAATGGGATGGGAATGGTAGTCAATATATCCCGTAATCCATATTTACTATAAAGTGTTGTGGGAGAACAAGTACCATTTTGAATATATCAGAAAATTTGTGAAATTTTTGTATTCCTCTCTACCAAATCCTGTTATGTTCACCTGCACCCTATATGACAGATAAGGAACATGCCATTGTAGGGAGAGTAGGTGATTGGTACCTAATCAATTATGGCACATACATTAGGGCGTATGGAGCCACCAAAGAACTCCCTTTTCTCCCAAAATCCATCCCTGGTACACTAGTTCTACAAGATATAGCCTATCATACAATAATACATGTGGTAGGCACAAAATTGTATAGAGATAAAAAAATCAATTTGGCTGCTTCTCCCACTTTGGGTAAGGTATTGATCATTCAAGCATATCAAAGAAGCTTAGGTAGAAGTTAACACCTTGACTTCTTTCCATTTCGGTGAAGAGAGATTTCGAAGGCATGATCCTATGAACATCGTCATCACCCACTGCAACAACCATAAATATAGGTGGAGTTACACATCATACGTCTAGGAAGAGAAATAAATTCATTATAGATCCAGAACATACCATGAAGTAATCTTCAGAAGAAGAGGAAACCCACAAAGGGGAGGCATAATAGAAGATGAACAAAAAACCAGAGAAGCTCAAAGAAGAGGCACGAGGAAGAAGACAATTCAAAAGAGAAGGCATAATAGAAAATGAAAGAGAAAGTGTCACCTAAAGAAGTAGCAAAGCAAGAAGGAAATAAAAGGAAGAAAGGGCGAAAGAAAAAAGAGAAGAGGAGAAAAAGAGAAAAGTAGTGGAAGTTGCTAAAGAAAATGTTGAAGAACAAAAGAAGAGAAAAGAGGAAGAAGTTGATATTTAACAACAACAAGAAACAAAAATAGTTGAAATAGAGCAAAAAGTAGTAGCATAAGCGAAGGAACAACAAAAGAAAGAAGAAGAAGAGTTGAAAAGAAAGAAAGATGAAGAATAAGGCCTTGACCCCATGGATGTGGAAATTCCAAGATCATTGACAGGCATTCCCCTCAGTGGAGGACACTTCTCATTAGGATAATTGAGGTTGGTAGCTTACACACTGTCAAAGGCTCAAAATGTGGCCAACCTAAATTCCTTTTGATTTGATAAGGATACATGCAAGATCATCTTGTAGAAAACTAGAAAATTACTAGTGGTTGAAGTGGCTTTGTTATCAGTAATGAATGAAGTAGAGGTAATAAAAAATATTAGAGATGATCCTCTATCTATTGATTTAGTTGACATTTATTTCATGCAAGCATTAGAGAAAATCCTGAGAGACATGATGCATGAAACAAAAGAGAAGAACGAAAGAATAAGGTCACTGGAAGAAGAAGTACAACACTAAAAGAGTGATCATACCAACATTCAGGGATTCATAATATGTGTTGAAGAAGTTAAAACAAAACTCCATAACCTAGCGAAAGACATGTATGAGGGAATGCATAAATTTCAGAGAAAATTTGTTGAAACCATTGCTCAACTTAATAAACATTAGACCAAGAACATAAAATTCACTGCAATAAGATCATTCCTAAATGGGATGAAGCGGTGGATAATAGAAAATATTGATCCCCTACAAGACTTACCATGAACGACATACTTGAAAGTTGAGCTTAATTACACCACCCTTGATAATTAGCAACAAGCCGGTGAGAAGCTTGAGAAGGAGTTAAAGAATTCACTAGCAATATGTCCCAAACTCTGCAAAGAGACTATTATCCTAACCTTCAAAGGTCATCTATCCCAAATTAAAGAGTCAAGCCAACTGAAATCAGATGAGAAATTTTTCAGAGAGTTAGAAGAAAACACAAAAGAAAGACATATGAATGATATAACCCCATCCAAATTAGTGATGATCATCTTAATGAATGATCATCTTGTAAAACATGCAATAGCCCATAATATGATCCATGATTTCATGGTCAATCTAACAAAGGACATGACAACCCTTTCTTAGAATTGAACAACTCATGAGGTCGCCCTAGAGTCCTTGCTTTATCGCAAAACTATTTCTATTTTAGGATACCATGAAGTATGGGTTTCCTACATACGAGACAAAAACCAATGAAAATACATATAATGAAATTTGAATTCGTCTCTACCCATCATTTATTTTGTCTTTATGTAAACTAATAGAAGACTAAAAATGGAAAATGAATAATTTTGTAAGTGTTTCTTGTGGAATTTAAGAAGCTACAAGAAGTTGTTACCAAGGAGGGTTGTAAAAACCATAGAGCACACATTTTGAAGAGGTCTTCAACTTTGCAATTTTGGAGGAAAACTAATTTTGTTGTGAGTAATATGTAGAAACCCTTAATGCCATTTTGACAGAGAGAATTGCCTTGCTTCTTTATAGTCTTTTATTACAAACTTCTTCAAGTGAATGCTTGTTGTTCTGAAGCATTATAAGAGTTTTCTTTTCATAGTTAGTCTTTTCTTTTTGTGAATGGATATGTTTTGTAGTTATTTATATTCTCTCTTATGAATTGTTTTGAGATGATGAGTAGATTTATATGCGTGAATTATTGTTTAGGAATTATCCTATCATTTAATCATTCATATATCTGCTAACGGTATTTTCGTTCCCTTTTAAAAACTATCTAAATAAAGGATATATGTAGGGATTGCAAGTTTTCTTTAATTCAAAGACGAAAAACTAGGAAAGATATGCAAGATTCTCTCCATTTTTTATGGTCAAATTTGGAGATGATGAAGTAGGAAAGATGTGCAAGTTTGTCTTGAATTTTTTCAATAAGTGAATTTGATATAGTATGAATCAAGTTATTTTATGAATGAATTTGACTAATCCTTGAATTGTCAATGTAACGATGTATCATTGTATGCAGTAGGAATGTACCCAAACAATTTGTGAATATCATTTTTCAAAATTCTCAACATTGTGACATATTATCCCTTCACCTTAGTAAGGAATAAGCCCATATTCTAGTGATTGTAGTATTCATACACATATATATGAGATGGTATCTATATAATGCTATAATTTAGATATGTTCACATTATGATTTTTTCACATATACATCGAATGGTGCATATCTTCTGGTATGTTTCCATTATTGGATATGCCTAATTAATCTGTTCAAGTGATGAGGATGGAGGGAAACCGACGTCACAATGTAAAATATGATTTATATGTCACAAATTAAAAGGAATTGATTAAAATTCAAAATTTATTGATCAAATTAATGTAAACCTTTTTATAATGCAAAAGGTTGAGGAAAAGTTTACATCTAGTTTGATCCCTATAAACACTTGATAAATCTCGCTCTCTCTATTTATATAAAAAAAATTGATAGTTCAAAAACTTTACGAAAGGGGTTGCACCTACTTTGATCCTTTTTTTTTGTAATTATTATTGTTACGAGGGAAATCACTCTATGGCATAGGGTAAACCACAACAGACGGAAATGACTGTAGAAATCAACTATAATCTCAAGTATTCTATATAAACAAACATGATAACAGGACAAGATAAATATCTTACCTCATTGAGACGTTCGATGAAGTCCACCATTGAGCACTTGAATCAAATATATATACCTGCAACTTTCCCTAAACAACCAATATACAAAAACATATGGTGATATAAAGTTAGCACATATAATAGCATAATCCATCAATATTCATAAAAAATATTCCCATGGAATAACAATTCAAATATTTGTGAGACATTAATTGAACGATAAAATAGTATTTCTATTAAAATGTAATCAACATAAGTGTATGAATGACAAACTTCTGTGTCGGCCTGTTTGGAACCGAGAAACTAAGTCCCTTCCAGTTGGGCCTCCACCACTTCAATCCTCCACCAAAGGCAAGATCATATAAGAGAACCAATGAGGTTATCCATCAAATATGGAAGATCATGGGGACTGAACAATGTGTTCAGACTTAAAAGGACAAAGGGATGCAGACTCAATATGAATTGAATAATTTCTCCAGAGTAACTTTTCTCTCAAAGTTGAATTCTTCTCTTTTCCACAACTTGGATATGTTCCATTTATAGCCTTCAAATGGAAAAGAAGGGTCGAGTCAGAACGTTTCCAGTATATGGAAGGTCAAGGATCATGGATCTCATGACGTAACATGGAAAACCGACACCATTTTTTAATTTTGAGTACAAAACCTGATGTACGCGGGTTGTAATGGTGCAACCTGTGTATACACATGTTGTATAGTTGTTAGGGCACGTATAAGTGGAAAAATATGTTTTTTAGGTCTGGGAATTGCAAAAAGGGCACTTCAAGTCTGCACAGAGAAAAGTAAAAGGCCTTCTGAGCAAGTTTGCATGGGGTGAGGAAAATCTTGCTATAGCAAATGCCCCCTAATGTGTGAGGTCAAAGGAGTACCTGCAATGGCCAAAATACATTATAATTCCCATAAGTGGAGTAATGGAGACCCAGTTGGAAAAACTAGTTGCTCGTAAGAATATTACAATCCATAATGACTTTGTGCACATGGCTGCCAATTTGAATTACATTGCAGATCTATGTGGGATTATACCAAACATCTTTTCATGGCCATGAACATGAAATACAAGGGTAGATACATGCCTTAGGATGTCATAGTCATGAACAAGGCCAAGTGCAAACCAATCTCAAATTCAGTATGAATATATCTGTATACAATGAAGTACAATCTAATCTTCCACAATGATTGAAGTCATATAGGTATTGGTCCAATGAATGATAACAACAGCTCAGGAAAGGTGCGACTATGAAATGATGTCTTCAAGTCTTCTACACGATCCGCCAAATGTGTAATTCTACATCATGTGAATAAAGGAGTTGAAGTTGAACATAATGAGACTTCATTTGATTACCGATCATTAAGGAATATCGTTAACAAACATGATACAACCTACCGATGATGAAAGTAGGTATCAAGGCTTTGAGTACATTCTTACAAGTATGAATAAAGGAGTTGAGATCGAACACTTGAAGAATCCATCGTTCAAGAAACATTGATGTATTCCCAATTGTCGATGGTGAGAGAACCTACCACCGATGACAACAAGCCTCTAGGTACTCAAAGGAATCTAGGTCTCGTTTCTAGAATAGATGGGTTGATGCCGATGGAAGGAGACCTACTGAAAGGAGATAATTAAGGCATCTCTCATCAATCAACATGAGGTACAAAGAAATATCTTGATGATTTGGAGGAATTCAAACAAAGAACATGTTCACAAACTAACAACCCTATGCATCTTTTGCATGCACCAGATGCAAGCAATGCACGAAAAAGACCCTTTGAATAACATCCAATAATGAAAACTGTCGACAAAGGCAAGGAAACAACCAACACAACTAATGGAATCCAAGAAATAGCATGAATCCCAATGTATGAATAGATTTCATGTTGTCAAACACAAGGGAAACCCCCCTAGTCAACGACCAATGAGGAAATTTATACTGTTGGGTTCAAGGTTACCTACCCATAATGAAAGTAGGACCAAGGTGCACGATAGGACTACAACTTCATGTAACTATGAGACACACTGAGGGTATGGATGACATGAAAAGTCAAGAGTTCTTAGAAATGGTCGATGCGGGTTGATAGACATCATTTGAATAAGAGCATGAGACATATGGAAGACTCTGGCAACATAGACTCAATGATGAAACTTTCTGATGCAAGAGGCACAAATCAAACTCTCCATAGGGACTGGTAGATTAACCAGTCGGAGGAGTAAACTCTAAGTAACGAGCTCAACTTCCTAAGGTCATGCTAAACCCAAAATTTCGATGACCAGTGGACTCAAAACTTTGTGCTCTGTTCAAAGGAGACAAGACTTCTTCCAACAAGAGATAATATTATTTTCCTGCCCATCTTTTTTTTTTTTTTTCATAGAAAAAAGAATGCTATGATACAGAGGAGGAAACAAGTGTCACGAGTAGGCAACTAGTTCCAACAGTGGAACATACCTATGTTGAATGAAAGGACGTGCATGCGGGATATGGACACTCAGGTGAATGTTTCCTCGTAGGGTACATGGTGTCAAGTTGCAAAGGATATAAACAAGGCTCTTCTTGGTTGATTATGCAAACTGCTTGAGATAATAGGCTTATAATGCAAAAGCGGGAACCAAAAATAGGCTCAATACTGCAAGAGAGAGGATGAGATACAATTACAACTTAACTCCAAAGAATGTCCTTTTTCATAAATTTAGTCTACTTGGTCTGAAAATGGGTTAAAATTATACCAAATAGACGTCCTTTCAAATCCAATTTATGAGTGTGAAGGAGACAAGTTCACTCGACAATATTTTCACTTTTTGAGAGAGTAAGAAAAGAGTTTAAACCAGACTCTTGGGAGTCCCATAGGTATATTTCAACATGTTGATGAGTAAGAAATTAGGTTCGAATGAAAATTCATATTGAACTATAAGAGACTCTCGGTCTTACAGAAAAATATCTGCATGGCAACCAAATGGCACAAAGGTTCTAACTAGGGTACCCATGTTTGGTTAGTCTCTACCATTTAATAACAACACTTATATTAGTAGAATTTTTTTTTTGTGTCGCTAAAAAATGGGTTCGTACCTAAGGCATACGAATTGCAGTTATAGGATGATGCGAGTGTGCAAAACAAAGTGATGACCTATCCTATATGTTGGTCAACAAAAATACCTGTCAAAGTCACGAACGGGCAACATGACGCTAGAAACTGCAAGAATCCCTAGATAAAACCACCAAAACCAACTCCATCCACTGCAATATTAGTTCACTGGGCCAACATATTAGCAAAAACTATGTAAAGTGGGTGACGGTTTTCTATAAATAGTGAAAATAACCAATTTTACTATACCAATTGTATTTTTTACCCAAATAGTGCATTTTGGACCAAATTGCTCCCGATTTTCAATGAGTGATTGCAGGAGATATGAGTGACGAATTGGAAAACCATATGGACCAAGTACATCTTCTTTCCCTTCTCTTCATTTCTAATGGTTTAAAATTTTAAATTAGGATTCATTTTTTTAGTATTTTAAGGTGTAAACTAGAAACTAGGGTGTACGTGGGATGTAGATCACCAGGTCGTGTATACACAGCCATATACATGTATGTTATCAAAACAAACTGCGTATATGAAGCCTTATATGTGATTGTCTAAACTGCAACTCGCGTACAAGTCCGTGAGTTGAATTTTTTAAAGGATATTGACTCAAAACTTGATTTTAAACTTGCAAGATGGTGCTAGAATGGAGAGAAAGAGAGCATGAAGAAGTTGATGTTGTAGTAGAAAGAGATCCAGGGGTCCAAATGGCATTAGGAAGGTGTGGGATATATAATTTTTGGGCTCTCAAAGGAATGAGGGCTCAAGTGAGATTGCTCCAGATGCTGATGAACTAATGGGATCCAGATACAGAGGCCTTTAACCTTGATGGGAAAACATTGAGGATTGAAGTTGAGGAAATATATTTTTTGATAGGATTGTCACATTGGGGTGAAGTGGTGAAACTCAAATCTCAGGGACCTAGGAGTGGCATGAACATAGAGGATTACATAGCCACTCATTGCATTGTAGGGACCAAGAAGGTAGGAAGCCAAATCCTGATCAGAGTGATAAAAAACCCGAGTCTCAATATCATTGTCATAGTGTTGGCACAGATCACAGGGTCAGCCTCATTGCATCAAGCATCAAGGAAAATTATGTTCTACTCGGTGGAGTTCTTGCGACCCACGATTTACGGCTGGTGCACATCACTGTTGGCCAATATGAAGAGACAATTAACATGCTTCAAATAGGGTAGAAAGATGAACTTTGTGTTTGCATCTATATTATGTAGTTTTTTCTTCAAGCGGGTCCCAGGCTTGGGCCCTAGAGTGGAGAGTGTTTCGCATGGACCTCACGATCTAGCCTTGGCACGATGGACTGAGGTGATGAGGCAGTTGGGGGTGGTAGGGTGCCAACACCCTACAACAACAAGTTTTTCTTATGGTGGCATGGGCAGGTGATAGATATGAAGGACTACCCATATGTAGGGATTGAATTTAGAGGAGATCCAAACTTTCCATTACCACTACGTTATGCCTACGGAGATATAGGTATGAAAAAACTTTTTAAATATTTCATTTTTTATTTATTTTTGTAAAAGAAAAAAAAATACTTTTTTGATGATGTCAAGTACTAATTAAAACATGTATTCTTACATAGACGTGGGTTCACGAAGACCATATGGACTCCCACAACATCGGCGAAGGGATCGGGGGGATGAGCCAGTGGGAGGAGATGCGCAAAGAGTGCTTCAAAATGTTCAGGGAAACCTATCTCGTTTGACGCAAAGGATTCCCATGGTTCAGGTAGAGGATCTACCAGAGATGATGCAACAACATGTGGTAGGTGTGCCCTGTTCTTGGGTGTGAATCTTCCGGCTTATTGAAAACACTGTACATGATATCATGACACACATTCGATGCCATAGGGGTAGATGTCATGTTTATTGCAGTGATCAGATGTATATGTATTTTGAGGGCGTGAGCCCCAATTTTTTACTATAACACGATATTTTTGGAGAAATGAAATATAAAAACATTTTTCTTCGACTTTACTTATATTACAATGTGTAAATTGGTGAATGTGTTTTCTTTACATTAGTTATGTGACAAATGCCAATCTAAAACATAATTAGCATAAGCATCAGATACATAATTAGAAATTCGAGGGATGTGACTATAAGTAATAAAATCAAAATGTCATTCCAAAATTCCTACCTGTATTAATCGTCGGAGTAGAGTAGGGTCTCGCACACGGTAACTGTCGTTCAACTGACATATTACTAACTAGGAGTCCAGAATTTTTTTTAAATAATGAATACCATGTGAAATGGCATCACGCAAAAGATCTATAACAGTGCTATATTCGGCCACATTATTCGTTGATGGCCCTAGACAAATGACACCTGAAGAGACTAGTTGACCCTTAGGTGAGTAAACAATCGAAGAGGCGGAAGCCAAGTTCCATGTATAATGACTAGAACCATCTGTGAATCCTAAGTAAATTGAAGATTTCGTTGACATCTTCCAACTAAGGGAAATCTTGATAAGAAAGCCAATGACAAAAAGGGGAAAACATATATACACTAAGATATACTAGTATACAAAGAGTTATGCCCAAGCTTGGGGATCAAGCGTAATATATTTTCAAGTAGATCCCATTTCTGGGCTCACCCAACATATTCCCTTCATAGTCTTATAATTTGTAGGATCCTTTTTCTAAGACACGTCGCACTATATAAGGACCGTGCCACATGGGTTTGAACTTGTTCACCCCTAGTGGTTCTTTGGCTTGGTTATACAAGAGGACCAAGTTAACCTCGGTGTATTATCGAGGACAGATAGACTTATCCTACTGGACCTTGAGACATTGTTTATTTGCTTCGATGGTCGTAGAGGCATCTCGATGCTCCTCATATAGACTCTCTAGGTGTATGAGGCATTGTTATAGATCATAAGTGTCAGGTAGGAGCTTAACTGCCAATATAAGAGAATGGATTTCACATTCAATAGGTAGGATCAACTCCACATCATGTACTAACTAGAAAGGAGAAAAACCAGTGAAAGTTTTAACCGAGGTTCGGAATGCCCAAAGTGTTGAGTAAAACATGAGATGTCAGTTAGATTTGCTCTGGCTGACAATTTTCTGCAAAATGGTCTTGAGAGACTTGTTCACGACCTCTACTTGTCCATTTTCCTAGGGGTAGTAAGGGGAATAATGACCATGTTTAAAACCCAATTTTGATGCTAATTTTTTCCTCATTTTGTTATGAAAGTGACTTCCATGATCAAGGACAATCTCACTCAAGATTCTAATCTGGGATATAATTTGATTGAACACGAAAAATGAAACAGTATTACCATAATATTTAATTGTAGGCATGGCCTCGGCCCACTTAGTAAAATATTCTATGGCCATGATAATATGTTGATGCCCCCCCAGCCAAAGTTGGGTTGAAATCCACAAAATCCACCCCCCACTTGGTGAAGGGACCGGCGGTAATGACCGGGTGAGGAGGGGTTGGATGCGAGCACATATTTCGAGCAAACACCTGGAAAGGGTGAAAATTCTTGACCTCTTCGACACAATCTTTAAAAATAGACGACCAAAAATAATCGTCTCGCAAAATATTTTGGGTTGGCACAAGCCCAGATAGATGACCACCACAAGCCCCACTGTGATAGTCATTAAGAACAGACTCATCTTCTTCGTGAGTCAAGAAATGATGCAAGATATTATATACACCTCAGCTATACAAAGTGTCTTCAACAAAAAGGTAGTTCTTATATTGATATCATATGCACAGTGGATCGTCTCTCGAAAGATGATGAGAAAACTTCACGGTTTGAATGTGGATCAAAATATATCCATACCAGGGATCTGATGATGATACAAGGGAAATGTGTTCATCTGAAAATGAATCGACATGAATATCATCCTCATCTAACTGAGGGAATTCTGATATTAACTTGGCAAAAACTAGTGATTTATTAGATTTTACTTTAGAAAAATCGAGATTAAACTCTTGCAAGATGACAACCCATTTATTATATTCCCCCCCTATGATACGCTTAGTAAGGACATATTGAAATGGATTGACGTCAACAACTAAGATAGTTTTTCAAAGCAATATATAGTGTCCTAATCTATGAACCCCGTGTACGACAACGAAATATATCTTCTCAACATGAGAGTACTTGATTTCAGGGCTGACTGAGTTTCAACTAAGATAGTAAACGATTCTCTCACAGAGCTCGTCATCCTTCTGAACTAAAACCATACCAATCCTCCCTTCATACACTGGGATATAAAGCAAGTAATCTCTATTGTAGTCTAGAGGCTTCAACAGGGGTGCCGATACTGAGGATTTATTAAGAGAATTGAAGGATTCCTGGGCTCTTTCATCGCATATAAACAAAGTTTCCTTCTTTAAGTGACACAAGAAACCTTTAGTAATATTGGAATAGTTTACTATAAACTGAGATAAAAAGTTAGATTTCCCTTGTAAACCTTGAAGCTGACGAATAGTGCGCGGGGGAGGAAATCGAAGTATTGCCTCAACCTTTAAAGGATCCACCATGATCCCAGTCTCAGAGACTAAGAATCCTAGAAGACGATATGACCTAATGCAAAAGATTCACTTATGAGGGTTTAAACAGATGCGATAATAGCGACATATTTCAAAAACTAGCTGAAGGTGGGTAGAGTGATCCACTCTCTTGTGAGAGTGAGCAATGAGATCATCAAGATAATCTTCGACTGTATGCTTGAGATCATGAAATGCGAAGGTCATGGCTTTATGGAAGGTTTCTTCGGTGTTTTTAAGGCTGAAAGGAATCTTCCGGCATGCAAAATTACCCCAAGGGAAAATAAATGTCATATTATGTTGGTCATCAAGTTTAATCTGAATTTGGCTGTATCCTGAAAATATGACCATAAAGGAAAAAACCTCACTTCCCGCACACTCATCAAGAATATGATCAATTAAAGGTGTCGACAAGTTGTCTTTAGGATAGACCTTATTCACGTCTCTAAAATCCATGCATGCACAGATGGTTCCTTTCTTCTTATTCACAGGAACGCAATTAGATACCCATTCAATCAAGGGAACCATGTAGATAAATCCTGTGTTAAGAAGTTTCTCCACCTCTGCCTTAATAGTAGGGTCCTTCCTAGGATTGATATCTCTAAGTCGTTGTTGAACAAGTTTAACATCTGAGTGTGTTTTAATATCATGCTCGACAATTCAAGGTTCAATTCCTAGCATCTCTTCATATGACCAAGCGAAAACATTACAACATTCTTTGAAGAGCTCAGTGTAGATCATAATTTATTTTGGAAAACAATCTGCATTGATATATACATTTTCAACCTTACTAGGAATACAAAAGATATTGATCGTGACAGTAGGACAGATACTCATCATGTTTCCTCAGCATAAATGTCATGCATATCAAGTGGAACTATGGTGTGAATGACTATCTCACTCAAGGTATATCTAAAATCATCTTGTTCGATTCGAGAAAGCACTGAGAGGAAATAAGAGAGATGATGCATATCATCCCATGGCCTATTAGAACCATTCATAGCCTCTACGATTGCTTCATTCGAGGGTAAAGTACCATCGAGGAAGTCATGTGAGAAAGACGATGAAGTAGCCCATACAAGCTTCAGAACAACATTCTCCTCGTCCGTCTGCGAGGAAACAGGATTTGGGTCTGCAGAAGAGTCAAGAATATCCTGATATTCTATCTCTGTTGCCGACAATGGCATGACCATTATAGTATGTGACTTACCTTCACAATACGAATTCGAGGAATGTAGGGTCCAAGGATCATTAAAATATGAAGTGCAGAAAGGAACGAACCTGATTGAAGAAGAAGACCTACTGGACATGGAATATATATGATGAATTGATCCCACGAAATAAAAGGTACCCATAAGGGATGAATACTTTCTGACACCAATATCCTCAGTTTCCCATAAAGAATTTTTTATCACGGGGATCTATGTTCCAACTGATGCATGGGGGATAGCATGCACAAAGGATAACAAATTGATCATCACGATTTTCCCATTGTGAGGAAAACATAAAGTATGAAAAAAGGACGATATGACTGAAGTCATAGCATAAGTTCAGTTACGCCCTAGTAATAATTTATAGTCGAGGGGTGCATCAACCACCTCGACATCCACCTCCACTATCTTCCCACCTAACTGGACCGGGAAGGTAGGAATAATACCTTGGGGACGAAAAGAATGACCATCAAATGCTATCAACATGGTCAGAGATTGAGAGAGGGTCGGAGATCTAATGTCTTTCCAACAGGTTAGGGACATCACACATGTTGCAATGCCTTCATCAATAACAATATGTTTGATGGTTATACTGTTATAGGTGAATCCCCTTGCGGACAAGTGGATTCCCTCTTGGTCTCTAGACCCCTAAGACCAAGACAGAAAGGGTGATATCATTGGTCACCGATATCCTTTTAGATCTAATCAAGCTAAGGTATGAATAGGAAGAAGAAAAGTATGTACCTTTTTAATGGCGTTCATCCTTGCAAAGTCCAAGTTGAGCTTCAAACCTAATCTCCTCGATAGGTCCTGTAGAAAAAACAAAGAGACAACAAGCTTCCTATTCTATTGAGATTAGCTCAAATAAAGATCTATCTAGTGAAGACAAGTTCATGTGGAAAAAACATAAACTTGAAAGAAACAGGCCAAGCATGAATGTATATTAATGAGAACAAATGAAGAGTACTTACAAACCAAACTTGATGAAGGTGCAACAACTTCTTCCAGTTCTCTTTGTCCAACCCCTTTTCTCAAGTAATCTAGATTGATTTTGCTTCAATGGTGCCTCACTTATGAGATCATAAGTTTGGTATAATTCTCAATCTCCATATCCTCCTCTTCCATGGAAAGCCCTCGTTATATAGGATTTGGAGGCTTAACCACCATGGAGAGGATCTCTCATTAGATCCACTAAGAAAGGGATCTCTAAGATATTTAGGGAGGAAATATCTCTTAAGGATTTTGGGGAGGAAATATCTCTCAAGGATTTTAAGGAGGAAATATTTCAACCATCCATGAGATCCTCTACCTTCCCTAAAAAATAGGAAACCAAATGTGAGGTGGATTCTCACATTTAATTACTTTCTTTTTCATGAATATTAATAATAATTCATGTGCACTTGGTTCTCACACTTAATCAATTTATTTTCCATGAATATTAATAATAATTCATGTGTACTTGGTATTTTGGGATACATGTAATATATCCCTCCTCCATATTGACTAGGGATTGTGACATAGGTTATTCCATGGTGTCAAGGTGTATGGGACACTTATATGACACTTTACGACACTTAGGGAGAGGTACCTAGGTGTGCAAATTTCACGTGTAATAGAATACCCCCTAAAGTGTGATGTTAGAAGAGAGAATGATGGTTGAAACACTTTACAAATCTTTAAAGCAAGGGTGTGGACTCGGAGAACCTGGTATAAGTTGAAAACAACCATCAAAAAAATGTTATGACATGTTTCAAACCCAAGGAAAACATACATATGCTTGAGTGATAAAGACTTTCTAGGTATGGCCGCCATAAAATACACTGCAGATCCATAATCATATTGAATGAAGAGTATAGCCACCAAAGATACAATGTGGATCTATACTTCCATGACATGAACTGATTGTAGCCATGAAAAATACACAGTGGATCTACGAGACGACAAGACATAGCCACTGACCAATACAAAGTGGATCTATGTAAATAGTATATGTGTCAATCTTCAAAAGGAAATCCATTGCAACCTGGATAAATTATATATCAGAGTGATCACTCAACCCAGGGTCTTCTTACTGATCCCGATGCAATACGATTCTAACCATTTGAATAGATTTTCTCATGTCGAACATGGAAGAAACCACTTGATTATCGGTCAATGATGTAAACTGTTAACAAGCGCGAGGGAAATCACCATTGATGTCAATGATTCCCAAGGTACTCTAGTACATTCCAACGAATGTGAATGGATGAGATAAAGTCGAATATCCGTGGAATCATCCGATCAAAGTTTAATGATGTAAACCCATTGCTAGATGTGAGGATGTCTTGCATTGAGGCATGCATGTCCCAAGGTACTAACTAGTTTCTAAGTCTATCTAATGGATAATGTGCTGAAGTCAACAGGAACAGACTCGTCGAGGAAGGGCCCCTATGTATCCCCCATCAACGAAACAAAATGGTCACAGAGATGTAATTGGTAGATCAAATGAACATGGACTGACATGGGTATTGAAACAAGATATTTGTCATTGTTGACTCTTAAAGAAGGTACTTCCCTTTAACATTGAGGCATAACAGCAGAAACTTGACATGGACCAAAACTTGATAATGCAATGGATGCTGTGAATTTATGCCGAGTGACCCAAAGGAGTGAGGAAACTTAAAGGATTGGTTCAGTGCAAAGATTCAGTAGATTGAAACGCGTGAAAAGATAAAATGTCGTGTTTAAGGGTGACTGTAAGGGTTACTAGTAATGTTCTCAAAAACAGCTTGGCTTGCTTCCTTCAATTTTCCCCCATCCAGATAGATGAGTACGTCTTTTTTATTTAACGAGCTCGAGGAGGGTAACACATGCTTGATATAACTCACCTTCGGTAAGTCCCTCTTCCTTTGTTTAACAAACTAGAAGATGTAAGGATTCGGTCTCGTATGGAACCTTCAATGTATGATTGTTTAACGAGTCCATAGAATGTAAACTCGGTGGTTTTTCATATTTAGAGAGTCTGAAAATGACTTAAAAACGACTCCAATGTGGTCCTTTCTTGTAATATTAGTCATGCGAGGCTGAAAAGGAGATAAATTATCACTCGAAAGACGCCCTTTCAAACCTTTTAATGAGTGGGAAAGGAAGCAAGATCACTCGACAATATTTTCATGTTTAGAGAGTTTGAAAAGAGCTTAAAGACGACTCCAAGGGGTTCCTTTTTCATATATCCATGTGATCTCAAAAAAGAGATAAAAGGTCGCTCCGTTACATTCTTATGTTTTTATGAGCGCGAGAAAGAACAAAGACTAAGCTCGGTACTTTGCCCCCAGCTTGAAATCTAGTGGCTTCACTCGAGAATGATCGTCAAAGGTTGAAGACATGCCCCCCCAAGCTTCAATTCATTCACCAAATTTGAGGTTGTCATCAATTTTTGTACTAGATGGAGAAAAAGGATACAGGTGGATCAAACGAAGGTTCAAATACGAGACCTAACGAAAGACTCAACTCGACATCTACGATATCTGGTGAAAGAATCGACTTGACAGGAGAGGTGATTGTTTCATTTTTTAACAATCTTGACACAAGAAAAGAACTATTCTCAAGGCTCCGGGTTCAATCCCCAGAGTTTTGTTTCATCTTTTAATGAGCTTGCCACAAAGAAGCTAAACTATGCTCATGATTTATGTTTCATTTTTTAACAAGCTTGCTACAGAGAGGAGAAAATATGCTCGTTAACTCTTCTTGATCAAGGCTTCCAAGAGGATAACGCTCTGTAAGGACACCATGTCAAGGGACAAAACTAGGTCATGGCCTCCAAGAGATATTCATTAGATGGAAGGAGAATTATCTGGAAGGAACACATGTCGAGGGTCTTGTCAGGGGTAAGGAGATACGGCTCCAATAGCTCTACCGAAGAGATCACCATGTCAACTACTGAATCCAAATCATCAGAAGTTGAAGTCATGGGAAATAATGCCACACAATTGACATGTGGCAGGGGTGATACCAACTACATTTAAGACTCGATGAGGGAGGTTATTGGGTTGATGGTCAAGTCAGGGCCAACAAACAAAAGTTGATCAATAGTCACCATTCTTCCATCGTGCAGGAAATATATCACATGAAAAATAGTGGACACAATAGCTTTCATGGAATAGACATAATCTCGCCCAAGGAGTAAATCGAAATCCAAGGGGTCCTGGACTACCATAACATCAATAAAGACTGTTTTCCCTCCCAAATTTACTAGAAACTGAGGAAGGATCCCTAAAGGGTGAGTAGTTCCTCTATTGAAAGCGGAAAAAGTATGGGTAACCGACACAAGATTAGGATAACCCAAATCTTGCCAAGCAATAGAGGAAAAAATGATAACAAACAAAACTTTATCTATCAACGTATGAGGAACGTCTCGACCACAAACCTTTACCAGAATCTTTAAAGGAATGTGAGAGGGAAGACGAGGTCCAACTATCACACCCCGATCAAAAAGGATGGCCTCATTACTTGGAAGGGTTTTTGCAGGAGAAGGAGGAATGCCCCCCAACACTCTAGATCCTATTTCAACAAGAAAAATATGGGAAGAATCGGGTTTACTCTCTAGTGGGAGAGTAGGATCGATCGATGATGAGATCAGATCGACCACCTTGGCACTCTTCAGAGGAAGAGTGGGATTGAACGATGATCTAACCGGAGAAACCACTTTGGCACTCGTTAGAGGAAGAGTGGGATTGACTGATGATGTAACTGGAGCAACCACTTTGTCACTCATCAGAGAAGGAGTGAGATTGATTGATGAAGTCACTAGAGAAACCACTTTGACACTTCTCAAAGGAGGAGTGGGATCGACCGATGAAGTAACCGGAGAAACCACTTTGACACTTGTTAGAGGAGGAGTGGGATTGACCGATGAATTCATCGGAGCAACCACTTTGGCACTCATCAGAGGAGGAGTGGGATCGACCGATGGTGGAGTCGGGTAGACCACTTTGGCACTCTTGGGATGAAGGGTGGGACTGACCAATGACGGGACTGGATCAATCACTTTGGTTTCACTTTCCAGATGAAAAGTGGGGTTGATCGATGATGGAGCTGGATCAACTACTTTGGTGAGTGGTTCAACCGAGGATGAAACTAGATTGGCCACCTAATCAACTGGATTGATCAGAGATGGAACCAGATTGACCAGTCCATCAAATAACGATGGGTTGGGGGAAATATTACGATAACCAGGTGGAATTTGAAGATTTTCCAAAAGAGAAGAAGCCTCGTCCATACAAGGACAAAGGTGAGAATAATAATCACCTTCGCATAAAGTACAAGGGAATTTGATAGTTGTCTTCTTATTATCAACCTTAACGTTATTAGTTGACGAGCTGTCACCAGCATGTCTAGCATGGGCCGATGATGTGGAGGACCACACTTCTAAGACCTTAAGAATGCCAGGCCAATCCCTAAGAAAGTGGTCACCCTTACAATGACTGCAAGGGAATTTGGGTTTCAGATTCTTCGTTTTAATCTTGTTCACCTCATCAACACTCCCAATACTATTAATAATAGTTGGTTGCTTGGATCCAACATTTAATGTAGTTGGAGGCTTGGTCCCTTTTTGGTTCTTCTTCTTCTCTTTTCGTTTCTTCTTCTTCTTATCAATTTGGCTACTCACTTGAGAGCTTTCACTAGGCGAAGAAGAAAAAATTGAAGGAGACCTCACAGGGGAATAAGGAGAAAGGTCGACATGAGGTTGATGTGTGAGTGGTGTGCTTGCATCTGAAGCACCTGCATTCTAGATCACCGAAGTGGAAAACAACCATAAAGGTAACCCAATTGTGAGACCTGGAAGGTTCAAAGTAGCGATGTAAGGAGGACCAACATTTCTTTAAGAAGGAAAAAAAAAGGGTTCTCCTTGAGCAGGAGTTGCTCCATTAGTAGTTTCAGGAACTGACGCCATTAAAACAAAGATCCAACCTAGATTCTTCTAGGGAGAACAAACAACACACGCTAAAAATCTAGTAAGAAAGCAAGCAAACAAAACCTTCTCACAATGAGCACACTAGTTGGTGATGAAATCCAACGTCGCAGGAACAAAGTAAGAAGGGGTTGAGATAGAGCGGGTGGAAACGTTACGTTGATGACCTGCTTAATGGACTTACACCCTGGTGCAAGCTCCCACACATAATCGTGGATATACCCTCCAAGGAGCTTGAGTGAGTCTGACCAACATCGATTCCAAGTACGGTGAAAACTTTCCCCTCCACAGTCACCTTGTGTAAAGACACTAAAGAGATAGGCCACTAAGGTTACCAACTACAACAGTGATGCCTGGGGAAATAGTCGACAGTCCGATCCATGCGCAAGGGAAGGGTATCTAGCCCGAAATCAAGTTGAAAGGCTTCCACTCATCATTGTGGGTATACCTTCAAGAGACCCCCATAATACGCGCAATCTCTACACCAAGACCAACAAAGCAGGGTGAGTAACTCTGCTAGTTTGAATGTGACCTCGTGATTGACCCTTGTGTGAGAAGGGCTTCCCAGGACAAAATGCATCAATTGGATTTCATCGCTCCCTAACACAAGATCCTATGTTTGTTTGAAGCTTTGGAAATTTATCTTTCACACCTATTCCAAAGCCCTACAACTAATCTAATGTAGGTTTGCTACCAGAAAATGTAACACTGTCTCATCAATTTTAGATTAGCACTTGATTTTTAAGGTTGTTGTTACTCAAAAGGAAAGTGGTGTGGAAAATATGGTTAGTAATTCATGTGCACTTGGTTCTCACACTTAATCAATTTATTTTCCATGAATATTAATAATAATTCATGTGTACTTGGTATTTTGGCCTTCATGTAATATATCCCTCCTCCATATTGACTAGGGATTGTGACATAGGTTATTCC
>ML789098.1:309931-327186 GCA_009831015.1 Picea engelmannii | reverse complement strand
GAATATTAATAATAATTCATGTGTACTTGGTATTTTGGCCTTCATGTAATATATCCCTCCTCCATATTGACTAGGGATTGTGACATAGGTTATTCCATGCTATCAAGGTGTATGAGACACTTACATGACACTTTACGACACTTAGGGAGAGGTACCTAGGTGTGAAAATTTCATGTGTAGCATATACTTTGAATAATCCACGTGGATTTGGAAATCCACATGGTAAGGCAAGCGAGGCTTCACATCCGTGATGTCAAATTTGATAATCTTAGATCCATAAGGATATAGAGCTCCTAACGCAGATAACACAAGGCATTGATATGTGAAGGATACGAATGGAGTACCTCCAAAGATGACATCCCGCAAGGCGTTTGACCTAGATCCTCAACAATAGAGTAATTTTGGGTGGCTCCAGCATTAGGGTTATGGGTAGAGCACTTGAGTACTCCTTTCAGAATATGAGGCAGAGGCTCTGGATATTCGATCTGTAAAGGCGTCTTTGGAGGAGGGGGAGACTCTAGACCTGGAACAGTCTGTGAAGAACTGTAATCACGAGACTAAGTGGCTCCATTAACCTGAGACATGACCATATTGATGCATAGATGGTCACCGTCATGCACTAGTGGGTTTTGACTCCCTCTCGCTGCATTTATGGAATTAGAGGACCTTGAGGACAAGTGTTGATTATGAAGGAAAGGATTAGTCAACACAGTGGGTGATAGAGCTAAAATCCTTCCAACTTCCTCAAGTTTGGGCATAAGCAAGTAAGGTGATCATTAGTACAAAGATTACACGAGAATTTCACCTTCCACTTCTCTTTCTTTCCCTCACCAACATTAACCTTCTATCTATCATTATTATCATTTTCCTTGGGTTTATTATCATTATTCCTCCCACCCTTACGATTTTTACCACGTTCTTTCCTTTTATTCCCTCCTGGTTTTTGGTTACCATTCGGGTTATTCAACAATTGCAAAGAATGTACGTCTACCAACTGAGTGGGAGAGGAGGACACATACAGAGATTGTCCTCCTACAGAATGGCTTAGAGAAAAATATTTCAACTAGCTATTCACCAAGTTTGTAGATTTGATATTTGTGGAGCCTATAATTCCATTGACATGAGGCCTGAGATTCTGTCTAGGGTCGTAGTTCGACCTCAGTGCATCAGGAAGAATTTCGTACAACATCCCAGACTGAGCATATATGAGATCTAACTGTTGGGCCTTCAAAATTGCTTCCTCTTCAGATGTTACGCCAGATGTAGAGACATCCTTCAAAATATAAGGTAGTAAATACTTAAGAAACCATTCTAACAAGAACTCTAGAGGAATGTAGGCTTTGATCAACCTCTTCTGTCTGTGCCACTCTTGGATTTGATCCGAGATATGAGTGGCCTTGTCTTGGCAGAGGGTCGACATAAGTTCTATGCCGACGTCGTAATGAAACAACAATTGGAAGTGGTTGAGAAAGACTAAAACCATCTGGTTAAAGTTATTGTATTTTCCCCCAGGTAGCTCTATGTACCACTTCGCTGCGAAACCCATGAGGGTGCATTGAAACAATATTAAACGAATAAAACCATCGTTAAGGGAATTGGAAGAGCACCAAAGATGAAAATTAGTGAGTTGATCACCAGGATCCTCTCCAATCTTGCCCTCGAATTTCAAAATATCTGAAAGAAGCTTGGTGGGGATGGGAGACCATGTTGGGTTATGATGCACTGGGTCGTTCATTAATCTTGATAAGTCTAGAAAATTGAGTGTGGCCATAAAAGGGAGACGAGGTTGCGACATTTGGCCCCAAGCTCCCTAGAAATATTGATGTTGGGGAATCAAAATGTTAAGCCCTAATATTGGCTCATTACCCCTTAATTGGGGCATATTACATTAGTAATGTTATTTTATTTATGTTGGATTTATTCCATTAGTTGTAATTATACCTCCTAGTCTCCTATATATACCAAGGAGACATTTTCATTTGGAATCATCTTGTACTTAAAAATTTATGTGGGGTAAAAGGAGGTTGCCCCCTCAAAGAGGCTTATTATCTGAAATTAGCTCTTTTTCAAGGCATTGAGTACTATTATGAGGTTTTTCTATGCTATATTGATATTTGGTTCTTAACATATGGTATCAGAGCTCAAGGTCTTGGGGTTTCGCTGCTACTTATGAGACATCGTGGAATTTTCTCTACAGCTTTATTTCTACAATAATTCAGAAGGAAATTCTTGGAGGATATTTAGTGGACGGATCAAGGTACATTGGGTTAAAATTTCATCTCCTGAGGCCTTATACTTTTGGAGATACAACCTTTGTAATATAGGGTTTTGGAATCATCCTGAATTGATCCATTGCGGAATTTTTGATATAACATGTTTTCTGTAATATTTTAGACCCTGAACTCTGAAGGATATTCTTAGAAATTAGTAAGGTATCTGTGGTATCAATTTTAGCTTCTGGGTCATCTTAAATTTGTAGATACACCCTGTGGAAGATAGGGTATATGACTAGTCCTATTGACTAGTCTCAAGTAGGTGTTTCGGGTAAAACAATCATAAATTATTCCTAGAGTATCCAAATTGCGTGAGGCCAATTGCATTGGATAGTGGACAACTCGTAGTAGTTCGGGTATGAGTTTCATAATTTTATATCAGTTAGTTTGTGTGGGGCATGATATACAAGTGAGATCTCCTGGAAAGGCCAAAAATCAGTAAGTTGTGGGGAAGTTACCATAAATTTTACTTGGCACATCCAATTTTTATCAAACCTGTGGCATTGAAGAGAATAAATATCAGAGACCTACAAAAAATAAAACTTTAAAGTTTTAGATTATTTTGTTAAGAGTATGTGACATTTAAAGTTTCAGATTAGTTTGTTAAGCTTGAAGAATTCCTAAAACATTTCAATATTCTCTCATTATTTTGTTAAGCTTGAAGAATTCTTAAAATATTTCAATTATCTCTCAGAGTACATAAAATTCGCCATCGAGACAAAAATAAACAATCAACTACCATTTTTTTATATATTGCTCAACAAAAAAGGTGATAACAAGTTGGGATATCAAGTATACACAAAACAACTCACACAAAAAGATACCTACATGAAAACTCTCACCACCATCTAGCCCCCCAAAAAGGAGTCATTCAATCTCTCATTACAAGATCTATTATAATCTTAGATATTGATCATCTACAATAAGAATTGGAACATCTTCAGGAAGTCTTTCTGGAGAATGGTTACCATGATAGATACATAAACAAGGCCATCTACAAAGCCAAAAACAAAAGACACATAGAGACTTGTGGATGCGCCAACAATCTCATTACCATACATTAAAGGGACCACATATAAAATTGCTTGCATTTTTAAAAGAAACAACATCAAAGTGGGCTTCGCTCCCCCGATCACTATAAGTAATGACTATGAAAAGGATATGGTGAACACAACAAAAAACAAAATAGTGTATCCAATCCCTTGTTCATGTGGCATAGAGTACATAAGTGAAACATGCAAGTCACTAAAAATTTGTCTAGAGAATATTGTTGATATATCAAGGAATTGAGTTGATAAGTCTCTTCTTGTAGACCACTCTCACATCACTTCTAACCACATATGCATAGAAGAGAAGCCATAGAAATCGAAAAGAGGAACAACACTTTGAATAAGGACAAAGGGCTCAAACTCAATAACACTTAGAACCCACTCATAAACCAATTGAGAAACACCATGGCATTGGTCCAAAGATGAGCCTCGGGTTTTTAAGACTTAAAATTATTCAATCACTCCTATTTCAAAACCCTCCACTCTACTCATCACTAATCCATATTAATAACAATCAAACCCTTAACTTTCTTCCTCATCCCATCCTCCACATGGATATCTCCTCAAGATGGACTCTCATCTATGAAGTCCAAAATGTAGGGTTCAAAAAATTGAAACGCCTCTCATAATTAACACCTGAGAATGGATTCCTCTATATCAAAATAATTGAAATTAGTTTTATTAGTAATTTAAAGATTTAAAATTCTACATTTCTAGCATCTTGGAAACTCATTCTTGGGAATTGGTATGAAAGGTCCCCAATTGGGTGAGAACTATTTTGGGAACTTGGGAGCATAAACGTCAAGGAAATGAGACCTTGGAAACTAGTTTAAGAAATAAAGAGCTTTAAACTAAAATGATATTAAATTAAAATGTAAATATTTTTATTTCATTATTACCAATACATAATTTATTACAAATATTTCCATTACATTTATTTAAAATATCATTATAAAACAAATACTAAACTGCACTAAATATTATTTTAAAAATTATTTAAGTAAAAAAACTTAATGCTACACACTTTATAGTTGTGGGTATGAAAAACTTTTAATTCTCAATCCATGGCAAGCATTTGTTATAGTTCGTTGTTGCTATCAACCAACCATATCATTGACTTTTATTGTATTTTCATATTACAAGAGTAGTACTATTATCTTTTCCAATAGAACAAGAATAATGCTTCAAATTTACAAAGATGTTTGAAGTTTATCTATGTAAAGTTTTATTTTAAAAATATCTTAAAATTTTATATATGTATTTTCAATTTTGTTTCTCATTTTCCAATCAAATCTTTATGGATATTAAAATTTCAATATTGTGTTAAATATATTCATATAACTATTAGTACAAATTAAATTAATAATTTTTAAACTAACTTTGTTCTGGTTCGACCTTCAATTTTATTGAAATAAGATTTAAAATCTAGATACATTGTAATCTAAAAATAAAAATAAAAAACTCCAAATCTTTTTCTTTTAGTTAAATGTTTAGAATTTCAATTAAAGAATAATTTTGAATTTAATAAAAAAAGAACATCTTTGATAAAATTTAATAAATATGTTTAAAAATTTAACAATCTAATTTTATTTTATTGATTTTTTACTCATAATAATAATAAAAAATAAATTTATTAATAATTTAAAGATTTGACATTAAAAATAAATCTATGTTATTTTATTTTATTATAAATCTATAAAATTTATTACAACTTTTGTAATTATAAAAGTAAAAAAAAAAACTCCAAACTTTTTCTTAGTTAATGTTTGGTGTTTCAATACAAAGCAATTTTATTTCAATCCTCGGAAACATCTTTGATAAAATATGGATCCATGTTTTCTCCATTGTCGTTCTGCAGTTAATTCAGTTATTATTTAAGAAACTTAACCCATCCCACCGTGCGATTTTATGCCTGCTGCATTTTTTTAATGAACAAATACCATATTTGGCCAAAGTCAATTAGTTTTAGCTCAGATGCTTGTAGTCTTTTGATATAATATGCTACTTTCATATTATTTTATGAGTCGATTTGATTTATGAGTATATCACAATTTGAGACATGCATGTGCAGAAACAGTTCAGCAATAATACGTTCGAAAAATCTAGACATCCTATTACTGTTATGTAGCTTTTTCTTCCTCACGTTTAGTTGCTCGTTTTTCCACCAGAAATTAGATATTAAATCTTTGGTTTGGTTTTGCAGCTTTTTTTCCTGACATGCATTTGCCGAAAAAGTTCGGCAATAATACTATAGAATGAGAGCCCAGAGCTTAAACAGATCCAATTTCATCGCATTATCACATCATTCCATGCGTGGTTCTGTGCACATGCTTAAGTAATTTTTCTTTTTAAAAACAATTAGATTCCTTTGATTCGGAGACTACAAATTAAGAAATATATGTAATTATATATGTAAGTTTGCCTCGAATCTTTCCCATCAGTGAATTTGATATAGTACGACTCAAGTTATTTTATGAGTAAATTTGACCAATCCATGAATTGTCACTCTAAGGACGTATCATTATTTATGTGCAGCAAGCGTGTACCCAAACACTTCATCAATATCATTTTTGAAATTTTTAAAAATCTTTATACATTATTCCTTCACCTTGTTCAACATCGTTATATATTATTTCTTCACTTTGGTAAGGGATAAAGGTGTTGGAATTTGTAATTACATTTCAATGAGATCTTCACTTCTCCGCCAATTTGTTTTTCAGTAATTTTGTTAGTAGTTTGTGAGTGAGTTGAAATGTCAGTCACTTAGAGAGTTTGTAAGTGCACATTTACTCAAAAGTCAGTCGCGATGTGCACATTTACTCAAAAGTCAGTCGCGAGAAGAGATATCAATGGAGCCTATTTCTATCTTCTCAAATTAAATTAAGTGCTTGAAGAGTCACTTGTAGTTATGGTAGTGTTTAATGTTGAGTCGGCGTTAGCTTCTATAGGAAGTCTTAGTTAGTGTCTATATAAGTTTTGAGTCTTTTAGTTAGTCGATGATGCTAGAAGATGCACATAAATGTTGAAGAGAAGCAGTTGATGCGTAGAGAAGAAATAAAGAGGTAGAGAGAACTAGCGACAGAAGAAGTCATTAGAGTCGAAGCTCATCTCTGTCATTGTATTTTGTATTTGTGCACAACATCGAAGTTTATTAATATCAATCATTTTGTGTATTGTCAAATTTATGTCTTATTTCTGAGTTTATGTGCTAAGCATAGCGTGCTATGTTTTTCCGCATTCATAAATCATTTCATTAAGTGTTTGTATTTACAGCGCACAACAAACTAAGCAGTCTGTGTACTGCGTAGTGTTTTTGAGAACTCTGTCACGTAGTCTATTTGGTGCACAATATTCGAAACTACGTTTCACAGAGTAGACTACGTGCACTGTTGATGCAATGGATCCGCCCCTTCAAATTGGTATTAGAGTTGGTTCTATCAGAACAAGTTTAAGAGCATAAACTCTGTTGAAAGTAAAATATGCCTTCTACCTCAAATCTGCAACCTCCCACTTTTACAGGCAAGAATTATGAGATGTGTTCCTTGAACATCAAAGCTTTGTTCCAAGGCCGATATGTATGGGAAATAGTCGAGAATGGCTATGTGGAACCAGTAGATTAGGCAGCATACAATGCTCTCACACAACCTGAGAGAAATGTCTTGAAAGATCAAAGAAAGAAGGATGGAAAGACATTTTTTTACATGAATCACGCCATACATGAGAGAATACTTCCAAGAGTTTCATTAGCAAATCAACCCAAGGAAGCATGGGACATATTAGAAACCTCTTATCAGGGTATGGACAAAGTAAAGACTGCAAAACTGCAGATTCTTAGAAGAGATTTTGAAACCATGTCAATGAAAGATTTAGACAGTAGATTCATTCTACAACCACATCATTGGACTGATAAATTAGATTAAGTCTCATGGTGAAACCATAGAAGACAAAAAAGTTGTTGAGAAGGTACTTAGGAGTCTTCCTCCTAAGTTTGATACCCTTGTTGTGACTCTAGAAGAGAGCAAAGAATTGAGTCAGTTTAGTCTAAATGAATTGCAAGCTTCCCTCATCAATCATGAACATAGATTGAATAAATCAAGTATGTCATTAGAGAATGCATTTTCCGTGCAGTCATCTATAAGTCATGGAAGAGGAAGGGGGAGAGCTAATTCTAGAGGCAGAGGAAGAAGTTCAGATAGAAGTGGATGCAATAGCAATCTTGGAAATACTGGTGGAAGAGGTCAAAACCCAAGTACCAGCTAGTCAAGTTGTCAAAGAACTCACAAATCAAAGATTCAATTCCATTACTGTAAAAAGTGTGGACATTATGCATATGAGTGCAGAAAGAGACAGTATAATCAGAACAAGCAAGTCAAGATCATTCACACAATGCAGATAACCAAACTCTCCCTATGTTTATGGCGCACGTTGTAAATGTGTCTAGCACATTAGAAATTCCCAATATAGTGTCACCAGTTGAATGCAATGTTGCTCAAGCAAGTCCATGTGGCATATGGTACTTAGATTCAGGTTGCAGTAACCACATGACAGGAAACATAAAACTTTTTTCTAGTTTGGATGAGTCAGTCCAAACCAAGGTTACACATGGAACATATATCCAAGTCACTATTTGAGGTAAAGGAAGTATAAACATTTTAACCAGACAAAGAGAAAAAAAAGTTATTTATGATGTATATTATGTTTCCGGCCTAAAGAATAATATGATGAGTACAGGACAATTGTTACAAAAAGGATACAAAATCCACATGGAAGATAATCAATGTGTGATCATGGATAAATGGTGAAGCAATGTTCTTAATGAAAAAATCCAGATGACAAGTAACATGATGTTTCCATTGACATTGAAGCCAGCTAAAAAGAAGAATACAACACAAACTGTTGATAAAGGAAAAGGTGAGCAGTTAGACACTGCATTTACAACAGAAAGTGCACGCAGTTCTAATGAAGGAAATAGTGCACACAGTATCAAGAAAGGAGAAAATGGCGCAAAGATGAATGCAACATTCCAATCTGAAACACAGGATGATTCCTGGCTATGGCATTTCAGATTTGGAAATTTGAACTTTGGAGGTCTGAAGCTGCTACAAACAAAGGACATGGTAAAAGTCTTACCATCGATTGAAAAACCAGAAAGGATATGTGAAGGTTGCATATTTGACAAGCAACACAAAGATTCATTTCCAATTGGAAAGTTGTATAGAGAAAAAGATCCACTGAAAATAGTACACTCAGACATTTGTGGACCAATGAAAAATACATATATAGGAGGCAGTACTTATTTTCTAACATTAATTGATCAATGATGATTTCTCAAGAAAGACATGGATTTATTTCCTAAAGCATAAATCTGACGCATTGTGTTGTTTTCAACAATTTAAATCACTTGCGGAGAAGCAGAGTGGTTATTTCATCAAGTGTATAAGAATGTATAGAGGAGAAGAATACATTTCAAGATAATTTCATAACTTTTGTAAAGTTCATGGCATCCACAGACAATTTACCGCTTGATACATACCACAACAAAATGGTGTCGTAGAAAGAAAGAATAGAACCATCATGGAAATGGCGCACAGTATGTTGACAACCAAACATTTTTGAAATGAGCATTGGGTTGAGGAAGTAACAACTACAGTATACATCTTGAACATATGTCCAATAAAGAGTGTGAAGAATAGAGTTTCGTAGGAAGCCTGGACATGTTCAAAGCATAATGTGGCACACTTAAAAAATTTTGGTTGCATCTCATACACACATGTTCCAAATGAAATGAGAAGGAAGTTGGACAACAAAGGACATAAATGTATAGTTGTTGCGTATTCTGAAGAGACAAAAGTATACAAGTTGTATGACCCTATTGCAATAAAAGTCAGAATCAGCTGCGATGTTCAGTTCATGGAGAATGAAGCATGGGATGGAACCATAGAAAAGATAGCAAAAATTATTGATGTAATAGAGCATGATGACACATAAGATGAAGTGTTTCAAACACCATGCACAATTCAGTGCACAGTCCCTTCTACATCTGGCACTGTGATGCAAATTACCGCATAGAATACTCCAGTAACAACAATAGGTGCGCAGTATGCACCTATAGGGAAACAAACAAAAACAAGCAATCCAAGTAATTCTACATCTCTAGATCCAACTTTAGCAAGTTTGTTACCAAGAAAGACAAGAAGTCTTTTTAACATCTATAATGAAGACGCAACAAATTCATTTTTAGTTTTTTCTCTGTTTGCACAAATAGATGATTCATTAACCTTTGAAGAAGTTGTCAAAGATGATGTATGGGAATAAGCCATGGATGAAGAAATCAAAAGCATAGAGAAAAATCAAACATGAAATTTGGTTGATGTACCTGAAGACAAGGATGTTATAAGCGTCAAGTGGATTTATAAACCCAAACAAGATGCAGAAGGAAATGTACAAAAGTACAAGGCAAGGTCAAGAGGCTTTACACAACAACCTGAGATTGATTACAATGAAATATTTTCACCAGTGGCGCCCAGGGACACAGTCAGAACCTTGTTAGGTATTACCACATAGTACAAATGGTCAGTTTATCAAATACATGTAAAGTCAACATTCTCAAATGGAAAATTAGAAGAAGAAGTATATGTGGAACAACCACAAGGTTATGAGGTTTGAGGAAAAGAAGACAAAGTATACATAATGAAGAAAGAACTGTATGGATTAATTAAAGCTCTGAGACCTTGGTACAGTCACATAGATTCCTATCCCACACAGAATGGATTTAAGAGAAGTGAAAATGGGTCAACATTGTACATCAAATCGAATCAACAAGGTAATCTATTAATTGTTTGTTTATATGTGGATGATTTGATATTTATAGGTGATTCCGGCATAGAAAAATTCAAGACAGTGATGAAGGATGAATTTTAAATGACTTATTTGGGGCATATGAGATATTTTCCGGGAATAGAAGTGCACGAGTCCAAAACTGACATATTTATCTCACAGTCCAAGTATGTGCATGGAATATTGAAAAGATTCAATATGATGAATTCAAAATCAACACCAACACCTATCATAAAAAGATTGAAGCTAAGAAAGGAAGATAAAGGGTCCAAGGTGGATCCCACACTATTTAAAAGACTGGTAGGTAGTCTTATCTATCTAACAACGAAAAGACCTAACATTATGTATGGAGTGAGCCTGATTTCAAGGTTCATGGAAACTCCAAAGGAATCACATTGGAAGAAAGGAAAGAGAATCCTGAGATATGTGAATGGAAAAAAATATTTTTGCATTAAGTGCTCCACTTTAGAATATTTCAGACTCACTAGATACATTAATAGTGATTATGGAGGCAACATAGATGATAGAAAAAACGCCTCAGGATACACATTTCATTTTGGAACAGGTATGGTATCATGAACATCAAGGAAGCAGTCCATAGTGACACTTTCTTCAGCATAAGCAGAGTATGTCGCAGCTACAAGCACAACTTGTCAAGTAGTATGAATGAGAAGGATGATAAAATATTTATTCTAGGAACAACATAAACCAACAATAGTATTCTTGGTAAATCAATAGCTATTGAAACACGCTGAATTTGTAATTTACCCGAATGAACCATGCACTATGCAATTTCCTAATCCACAATCACTCGATGTCACTATGAAATTAAAAATAGGGATGACCTTATTTTGTTTAGACTACTCATTTTTAATGTAAACTAGCTTACACCAATCACTTATGCATGATTGTGTTGTTAATATAGCATAAACTAAACTCATAATGAAAACTATTTCATAGCCTGTATTTTTCATAATTCTTTCATAAATAATTTTGGATAAATTTGAATTGCCTATATCATTTTCTAAAAAATCTACAACCACTTGACTTTCTATGGTATATCCACTTACAGTTTGAGCATTCAACATATTTTCTCAGATTAGAAATTAAAACTTAACCTTTAAAAGTTTTAAGATTATTTTGTGATAATATAAAATAATATATGAATTTGTTTTTTATATATAGAATTTAAAAGATTTATTTTAATTTTGAAGTTAAAAGTGGGAATAGAATTTTTAAAGTTGAGCATTGTCATTAATATATTGTATAAGATTTTTGGTTAAGATTTAATATTTGAAATATTACAATTATTTTGCTAATAGTATGTATTTCCTTTTAAAAAGTCACACATTATAATTTTGAGTACAATTTTGAGGGGAGTAGGATATGTATAGTTTTGTAAATTTAAATAATAAAATTAAGAAGATTTTTATTTTATTTTTCTCAAAAACAGATCACATACATCAATTTGGTGTCTAATTTGACTATGACTTTAAAATTAAATTATGATTATTATTTATTATAAAAATATAATGTACACAATTAAAAAATATTATAATTTTTATTATAAAAGAAAAATTTAAAAACTAATTTAATTTTATTGAAATTTAAAAGAAAATTATTAAAAATAATTTTACTAATAATTTATTAAAGATTTGAAATTTAAAAATAAATTATGTTATTTTATCTTATTTTATTATACTTTTAATAAAATTTATTACGATTTTTATAATTATAAATTAAAAATAAATCAAAACTTTTTCTTTTACTTACAAGTTTAGAGTTTCAATACAAAGAGCAATTTTGAATTCAATCATGAGGAAATAACTTTGATAAAATATGGATCCATGTTTTCTCCATTGTTGCTATCAGAGGGCAGTTAATGTTCGTTATTACTTTAGAAATTTAACCATCCCACTTGCCGTTTTATGCCTGCCTCTCAGGGAGATGGCTACATGTTTTTTAATGAACAGATGCCATGTTTGGCCCAGGTCAATTAGTTTTGGTTCAGCGCATTGTAGTCTTTTGATATAATATGCTACTTTCATATTATTTTATTAGTCGATTTGACATATGAGTATCACAATTTGCAACATGCATGTTCCTAAACAGTTCAACAATGATATTTTTGAAAAAAATCTATATGCTATTACTGTTATGTAGCTTTTTCTTCCTGTTGCTAGTCTTTAGTCTTTTACTCTTTCAGTTTCCCACCTGAAATTTGAAAATGAAGTTATTAAATTAAATCTTCGGTTTGGTTTTGCTGCTTTTTCTTCCTGAGGTTTAGTTGCTGATCTATTACTCTTTCAGTTTTCGGCTTGAGATTTGATAGTGAACCCAGTAAAGTAGATAAAAACTTTGGTTGTAAATCTTTGTACAGCCCATTTACAAAACCCTAAATCAAATTAAATGATATGAAATAAAAGAAAATAATGAACAATTTTAAAACTTATATGTATTTTTTTACATCATCAAAATTTAACAATACAATTATCGCCATGTGATGTTGAAAACTATGCACAATTGCGTGATATCGTCAGCGCACGTCCCTTTGGGACAACCCGGCTGAGCAATACCACTAATGCGCTTTCTTTTACTGTGCAAACCCTTTTCGTACCGTTACATTGTTATTTCCAACAGAAACTGATTGATTGGTAGTGAGTGGTGTACTCGTTTTTAGAGAGCGGTTATGTCGGTTATTACTATAGAATGAGGGCCCAGAGCTTAAACATCATTACATCGTTCTATGCGTGGTTCTGTGGCAGATGAGTAACTGATTTTTCTTTTTAAAAACACAAGTCAATTCGCTTCCTTTGATTCGGAGACGACAAATCAGGAAAGATGCAAGTTTGTCTCCAATCTTTCCCATCAGTGAATTGGATATAGTAGGATTAAAGTTATTTTGTGAATTGATTTGACTAATCCATGAATTGTCACTGTAACGACGTATCATTATATGCAGCAGGCATGTACCCAATGAATCATCAATGTCATTTTTCAATATTTTCAGTGTCGTTATATATTATCACATCACCTTGGTAAGGGACAAGCATCAGGTAGTCCTTGCCATATTCCAGTGATTGTAGTATTCATACACAGACATTTAGATTCCTGCACATATATATCGGATGGTATCGGTATACTGCTATTATTGAAATTTGGGCACAGTCGGATTTTTTTAGATATACATCGAATGGTGCATATCTGAATGCTATTATTGACATATGGGCAGATATGGATTTTTGCACATATACATCTAATGGTGCATATCTGCCCATATATTGCCGTTATTGGATATGCTCATTTAATCCCCTTTAGGTGTTGAGAATGGAGGGAAACCAATTTCACAATGTCAAACGCTACTTTTCTCTCACTTAAAAGACTTTATCACATGTTAATATTGATCAAATTAATGCAATTTTGATAGTTTGATGCTTCTCAAAATTTAACAAATCTTTCCATTTATATAAACTGTTTTGATAATTCAAAAAGTTGATGAAAGGGTTGTATTAGTTTAATTCTTTCTTTATGTATATATGAGGGAGGGAGTCTCTTGTGTGTAGGATTAAGAAAACCTTGTATGGACTTAAACAGGCACCCAAGGCATACTTGCAGAGTATGGCCTTTGCGCGGATTCTAACTTGTACTTCCTATGTGTTTGAGAGGATCCTCTCTTCTTGGTTTTGTACATTGATGATTTATTTCTCATAGGTGTAGATGAGCTTATTGCATGGTGCAAAGTAGATTTGGCTAGTGAGTTCCAGATGAAGGACATTGGTTTGATGCATTATTTCTTGGGGTTAGAGATATGATAGGTATCGGGAGAGATCTTCCTTGGACATGGAAAACATGCAATAGAGATCTTGAGGAGATTCAGGATGGAAAACTATAAATAGATGGCTACACCTATGATTACCAATATGAAGAAGATTGACACTTAAGATTCAGAGTTGGTGGATTTTAGGATATATAGGCAGTTGGTAGGGTCTTTGATGTATTTGGTCAACATCAGACCATATATATTTTTTGGTGTGAACACCTTGACTCAGTTCATGCTAGAGTCAAGGAAGGTGCATTGGATCACAACAAAGCATGTGCTCAGGTACTTGAGAGGTACAATGGAGTATGGACTGAGATATCTTGGAGGAAATGGAGTAGAGTTGCAAGGATATACATACTCATATTCAGCAGGAAGTGTAGTAGAAAAAAAAAACACCTTGAGGTGTTGCTTTGTCTTGGGATAAGTAATGATCACTTTGTTCAGTGAGAAACATAATTTTGTGGCACTTAGTTTAGCAGAGACAGAGTATATGGAGGAGAGTAAGGATAGATGTGAAGCCATTTGGCTTCGCAAATTGCTTACAGATTTATTTGTTCAGGAGTTGGAGACTTTGGTGATATACTTTGATAATCAGAGTTGTATCAAACTCTCTAAGAATCCACTATTCCATGATAGGTCCAAGCATATTGAGATCATATATCACTTCATTCGGGATAGGATCTAGAAATGAGCAGTGAAACTTCAGTATATTCCCACAACATTCCCACAGATGATCAGGTTGCAGATATTCTAACCAAGCTCTTAGAGAAAGGGAAGTTTGTATTCTTCAAGGACAGACTTGGAGTGGTGCAAAATATCGTCCTCGCTAAGAGGGAGTATTGATGTTACTGGTAGCATCGTACATGTTTTTCCGCATAGTTCTATGTGTAATCATCCAAATCCTTCTACTCTTGAATTTACTGTTAAAAGAATTATTAAAGTAAATTTCTTTCAAATTAATTAATTATGTAATTAGTTAATTGAGTTATTTACGAGACATGCTAAAAGTACTTAGCATGCAACATGTAATCTAAATCTAAAAGTGAGTTTGAGAAGTAATCTTAACCATAAATCACTTTTGAGATTAGAAATATATTGTAACTCATGATTATAAAAGCAATGCTAGGGTGAAGGAGAAATACTCTTGACTTGAGAGGTGTTGAGGGAGTTGACAAAGAGTATTGTATCACAAAGGACCGTGGTTCAAGATCTTGGATAGGTGAAGAAGGACCTTCATCTAGAGATCATACAAGTTAAGGAGAAGAAAGAACATATGCATATGCAAGTGTGTTTCAACAGAAGGAAGCCACATGAGAGTGTTGTAACGTACAAAGATTTCCCCGGGCCATAAAAGAGACAATCATGGACATCCACGGGTCTAAGTGGGGAAAGTTGTGGATATTCGTGGGTCATAGAAGGGAAAGTCGCGGGTGCTTAGAAAAGTGTGCCATAATTGATTGTCCAACAGGTCATCCCTTGACAGGTCCTGATTTTAGCATAATAAAATCATTCTAAAATCATTCTTAGCACGGGTTTTCTCTTCGGGGTTTTTTTAGGGGTATTTACCCAAAAATGCTTTTGTTCATATGTGTTTGATTTGGTTTCCTAGTTTATCCTTTCACTGCATGATATTGAGTTGAATATTTCAATAGTGTATTATTGTTTTGAGCTACTAATCTAATTGTGTTAAGGAAATCACTAAATAGCAAAGTACCTAAGTGTTGGAGTAAGAATTTCAATAGAAGATTAGAAAAAATTATCCAAAGCATAACACTATACAAAAATAAGAGAGAGACGCCATAGAAAGAAGAGAGAGATCACATAGAAATTGAAAAACAAAACAACACTTTGAATAAGGAAAAATGGGTCAAATTCAACAACACCTAGAGGCCTCTCATAAATCAACTAAGAAACCCCAAGGCATTGGTCCAAAGATGAGCCTATAATTTTAAAGCATTAAAAGTCACATTGAGCGGACTTCACTCCTATCTCAAAACCCTCTACTTAACTCATCACTAATCCATATTAATAACGAACAAACTCTTAACACTCATTCTAATCCCATCCTCGAGGTGGAGATCCCCTCAAGATGAACTCTCATCTATGAAGTTTGAAACTTAATAGATTCCTTTATATCAAAGTAATTCAAATAATTTTTTAGATAATTTAAAGATATAAAATTAAAAATAAATATTTTTTTATTTTACTATAATTTTATAAAATTTATTATAAGCTTTGTAATTTTAAAAGTAAAAATAAAAAAAGTCTAAATATTTTTTCTTTTAGTTATAAGTTTAGAGTTTCAACACAAAACTTAATTTTATTGACTTTTTAATAATAAAAATAATAAAAATTAATTTTATTATTAAAAACAAATTTATGTTATTTTATTTTATTATAATTTTATAAAATTTATTACCATTTTTGTAATTATAAAAGTAAAAAGAAAAAACTCCAAACTTTTTCTTAGTTAAAATTTGGCGTTTCAATACAAAGAGCAATTTTAATTCAATCCTCGGAAACATCTTCCATAAAATATGGATGCATGTTCTAATTAAAACATCATGAAACATCTTTGATAAGATATGGATCCATGTTTTCTCCATTGTCGTTCTGCAGTTAATTCAGTTATTATTTTAGAAACTTAACCATCCCACCGTGCCATATTATCCCTGTCTTGCAGGTAGAAGGATACATGTTTTGTAATGAGCAAATAACATATTTGGCCAAAGTCAATTAGTTTTAGTTCAGTTGCTTGTAGTCTTTTGATATAATATGCTACTTTCATATTATTTTACGAGTCAACTTGACTTATGGGTATCACAATTTTCAACATGAATGTGCCAAAACAGTTCGGCAATAATACTTCTAAAAAATATCTACATCCTATTACTGTTATGTAGCTTTTTCTTCGTCACATTTAGCTGGTCGTCTTTTACTCTTTAAACTGAAAGACTTTCAGTTTCCCACCTGAAATTGTAACAGGCCAAATAAACTCCACAGTATGCACAGAATACAGAGAACACAAATCAATCTCTCTTATTGCCAAAAATGGATGCGGATACATGCGGATGAGGACAGGCAGTTGCAAACAGATAGTTAAACCGTCGTTTAGTTGAACCGCACACCAGAGAATGAGACCACATCAAAGAATGAAGAAAAATTAATTGATAGCAATGTTTTTGATGATAATAATGTTTCTGTAGAAGAACAATTGATTGATAATAATGTTCCTACTGAGGAAAAATTGGAGGATAATAATGGTCATGAAGAACC
>ML789098.1:287709-306966 GCA_009831015.1 Picea engelmannii | reverse complement strand
TAGATCCAATTCCTGAAGGCTTTAACTAGGACTTATCGACAAAATAAACTATTCCATCAATGTGATTACTGAATGTTTCAAAAAAATCTCTTCTGAAGGTCATATGGCAAGTGGCTCCAGTATCTAAAATCCAAGTGTCTTCCAAAGAAGCAAAAGAAGTGCTAAAAACTTCATTTATACTAAGATTACAATGTGCAACAATATAGTTGGCAGATTCAGGTGGTTTTCCTTTGTCTGGAGGTTGTTGCTCTTTCTTCTCATTAATCCTATCCCAAGGAGTGCGAAAATGAGAAGAGGTATGACCCATTTTACCACACCTATAACACTTAAGAGATTGTTTATCATTCTGAAAATGTTTTTGCTGTCTATCATCTTGTTGTCTATCTCCTTGATGATAATGACCCCCCCTGCCTCTAAATGGTCTCCTACCATGACCTCTGTGACTATTGTCAAATCTAGCAGACTCTCCTCTAGGTTTCTGCTCTTTCTGTGCAAGACACAAAGTCTCAACTGTGGAAGTGGAAAAAGATTCCTTCTTCCCAAAAGCTTTCTCTCTTTCRRCAATTTTGTCTACAAGAGTATCAAAAGTCATGGCTTTCATCTATCCACTAGCTTGAAGAGATTCTAAGTAATGTGAATAGGTAGGATATAAGGCTTTAATAAATGTTGTGAGTTGTAAATCAACTTTGACACCAGTTGAGTCAATATCATGAAAAAGAGCTCTAATTTCATAAGCTAACTTCATGGGATTATTATCTTTCAGTTCCAAATTAAACAACTTCATCAACAATTGTATAATTTCCAGCTCTGAATGGGAGTCATAAAGATCTTTTAATTTCTCTAATGGTTTAAACGCTGTGGTGCTGGAAAGAATATGTCTGCTTACCTCTTCAACGACTCTTCCAAATTACAAGTTGTTTGGCGTCTGTAGGTTGCTCTGGGTCATTGTCATCCTTGCCTTCACAGATTTCCTCCCATAAATCATTAAAAATAAGAGTATTTTTAATTTTTCGAAACCATTCTTGGTAATTTTCTTGACCGGAAAGCACTACTCCCACAATTGATACTAATGAATGCATTGTAAACTAATCTGTAAATGAAATTCCACTTGCACAAGAATAAAAAAAAATCTCACAACACCTTCGACCTTGGCTGCTCTATAGACTGCTCACAATGGCTCCTGTACACAAGCCCAATGACTGGATGCTAGAGGACCTTTGGGTACTCGCTGTCCCTGCACTGCAACTACACAGTCAGCTTTAATCAGTGCGTTGGACAGACGTCGGGTTCGAGCTCGGGACACCTCTGCACTTTTCCACGTGAAATTTTCGACCCTACTCCAGCGATTTGTGACCAGGTTTTCAACTCGCGGCTCCTCTCGAATCTGGAGTTGCTTCTCCTCTCGAATGGATCCTCTCGAATCTGGAGCTGCTTCGCTAATGCTTCACGCGCACTCGTTGTTCCTCTCACGCAGGCATAAAACAGGCATACAAAATAGCATGGAGTTTTTAAAAGTGGCTCTGATACCACTGTAACAGGCCAAATAAACTCCACAGTATGCACAGAATACAGAGAACACAAATCAATCTCTCTTATTGCCAAAAATGGATGCGGATACATTATCTATAGGCGGATGAGGACAGGCAGTTGCAAACAGTTAGTTAAACCGCCGTTTAGTTGAACCGCCGGATCAGTTAACGGTAATGGATTAGTTAACAGAAATTAGATAGTGAAGATACTAAATTAAATCTTTGGTTTGGTTTTGCAGCTTTTTCTTTCTGACATTTAGTTGCTCATATCTCAGTTTGCCACCTGAGATTTGATGGTGAAGCCACTAAATTAACACATTGGTTGTAAATCTTTGGACACCCAATTTAGAAAACCATGAATCAAACTAAATGATATGAAAGGCAAAAAAAACAAATTAAAAATTAAACATGTGCCAAACTATATAATCCGTGTTGGCAAATTATAGCAGTAAACACCATAGAACACACTAAATTGCTATATCGAAAACGTATGGATGTGGGAACCAACGTATAGTGTCTCCATGTCATGTCAAAAACTCTGTACAATTGCTTGATATCCTCAGCTTATTTCCCTTTGTGACAATCCAGCTGAGCCTTTTCTTCTCTAATGCCTTTTCTTCTCTGAGTGTCTTTTCTGAAATGCAATGCCTTTTCTTCTCTGAGTGTCTTTTCTGAAATGCAATTTTTCCTGGGTAGCAATCTTTCCTCAAGTGTGTTTTGAAATGTACAGAACTTTGTTAAACTCAAGTTAAGTTAAAAATAAATCTGATCCGATTCAGGTCCACTTTTTTTTACTTGAAAAACAGGTCTGTTTAGTAAGCTTACTTTTTTTTTTTTTTTTTATTCACTGTGTAAGCAATTTTGGTACACGTCGAGCAGCATAATTTCGCATCAGAACTAATTAGGTCATGAAGGACAAGTTAGGTCATGAAGGACAAATATTACATGGCAATTACATTCTTATTTCTAGCAGAAACTGATTGATTGGCAGTGAGTGCCGTACTCGTTATTAGAGAGCAGTTATGTTAGTTATTACTATAGAATGAGGGAGGGCCCAGAGCTTAAACAGATCCAATTGGATCACATTATCACATCATTCCATGCGTGGTTCTGTCGCACTGTGCACATGCTTAAATAATTTTTCTTTTTAAAACACAAATCTTTGGCCAAAGTCAATTAGATTCCTTTTATTCGGAGACGACAAATTAGGAAAGATATGCAAGTTTGCCTCCACTTTTTCCAGAAGTGAATTTGATATAGTACGACTAAAGTTATTTTATGAATGGATTTGACTAATCCATGAATTGTCACTGTAACGATGTATGAATGGATTTGACTAATCCGTGAATTTGATATAGTACCTCTTTCTTTTATAATTGAAGAAAAGAAAACAAAGAGCTAACCACTTTCAGCAAAGTTTTTAGAGAACAAAGTTAATGTTGAAATCCTCTAGTAGTTGGATACACCACTAAATGAGAAGTGGATCAAAGAATTGCAATTACTCAATAACATTGTTTTCAAATTCAACCTCCCCTATAAAATGGATGCATACTTAAACTAAACAAACTCCTAACAAGAACTAGCTAAAGAATAATCCTAAAAGGGGTGTTTCATTATTTCTAGCTAGAAAAACAGCTTTTGACCAAAGTAAAGTAGAAAGGTTTTTGACCAACCATATGTCGGTAAGAAGGAATTGGTAAATCACTAACTATTCAAATACCTTGAATTTGTAATTGATTTGAATCAACCATGCATTATGCAATTTCCTAATCCGATATCTCTCCATGTCAGTGTGAATTAAAAATTGATTTGAATCAACCATGCATTATGCAATTTCCTAATCCGATATCTCTCCATGTCAGTGTGAATTAAAAATATGACATGTCAGTGGGTGAATTAAAAATATGAACATGAGCTCATACACTTGATTGTATTAATATCTCGTATGAGCTCATAGAGTTGATTGTATTAATATCTCGTTTAGACCACTCATTTTGAAAGTAAACTAGCTTACATCAATCACTTTATTTTGAATTCAAATCAGTGAAAAATAAGAGCTTTTAATTTACACAATAAATATAAAATATATGGCATTTTGGAGCTAGACAAGTCTTCTAAAACTCTAATTTATAACCTAAAACAATAATAATGAATAATATATAAAAACTTTAAATTTAATAAATTTTAAATAAAAGTCAATAATAATATAAAATAAATTAATAATATTAATATTAACATAAATTAATACAATCCTAGAAACTAGGATATATAAAAAAAACCTAAATGAAACCAATATTAATATATAGTGTATTAAATAATAAATAATGGTGTGAGTAATAAATAATTTTGGTGTTGTCGGATTTTAAAAAGATATTTCAAGTAAAATGTGATGCAAGTGGATTTGCAATAGGGGCAGTCTTGAGCCAAGAAGACATGCCGATAGCATACTTCAACGAGAAGCTGAATGAAGCGGAAGTGAAATACTCCACATATGATAAGGAGTTCTATGCTATTATTCAGGCATTGAAGAAGTGGAGACACTATTTGATCATGAAGGAGTTTGTCTTATACAGTGACAATCATGCTTTGCAATTTGTGACTCAACAAAAGAAGTTGAATCAAAGACATGTTAAATGGGTTGAATACATGCATAACTTTACTTTTGTAATTAAGCATATTTCTGGAACTGCTAACAAAGTTGTTGATGCTTTGAGCAGGAAATGTTTGCTGTTGCAGGAGTTCAGAGTCAAAACATCGGGTTTTGATGATCTCAGGGATATGTACAGAGATGATCCAGATTTTAAGGAGGCGTATGAAGTAGCTGAGAATCCAATTCTCAGGGACAGAAGCCAATGGACATAATACATGATCCAGGAAGGATTATTGTTTAAGGGTAATCAACTTTGTATTCCAAAATGCTCCATGAGGGAGAATTTGCTGAAGGAGAAACACAGTGGAGGATTGGTCGGGTATTTCGGTCATGACAACACATTATCAAAGCTAAATGAGTGATATTATTATCCAGGAATAAGAGCAGAAGTCAAAAGATTTGTGGACAGATGCAGAATTTGTCAGCATTCAAAAGGAAAGAGGCAGAATGCAAGCCTTTATCAACCGTTACCCATACTTGACAAGCCATGGGATACAATAAGCATGGACTTCATATTGGGGCTGCCAAGAACACAAAGAGGGTTTGACTCAATCTTTGTAGTGGTAGACAGATTTTCTAATATGACACACTTCATACCGTCTTAGAAAACCAGTGACGCAACTCACATTGTGAATCTATTTTTCAAAGAAGTCATTCAACTTCATGGCTTACCAAGGAGCATAGTTTCGGATCGAGACACCAAGTTCGTGGGACACTTCTAGAGGACCTTATGGAAAAGGCTGGGAACAAACTTGTCGTTCAATTCAGCTTATCATCCTCAGACGGATGGATAGACAGAAGTTGTGAACAGGAGTTTGGGAGACTTGCTGAGGAGCTTGGTGACAGAACACCACAGTTAGTGGGACAATATTCTGCCACAGGCGGAATTTGCTTACAATGATTCAATAAATGGAAGCACATGGAAGAGTCCATTCCAAATTGTTTATGGGATGCAGCTAAGAGGAGTATCTGAATTGAGAGATTCAAAACAGAATGCAACTAGGAGTGCTAGTGCAGAGGATTTCGCAGAAGCAATGAACGAACTTCACAGCCAAGTGAAGGAGCAATTGCAAAACTCGAGCCAAGAGTATAAGCGCAGAGCAGATCAACACAGGAGACAGGTTCAATTTGAGGTTGGTGATTTGATTGTGGCACATCTAAGAAAAGAAAGGTTCCCGAAGGGGACATATAACAAGCTGAAGATGAAGAAGATCAGACCATGTAAGGTCTTGAAGAAATTTGGGCAAATTCTTATGAAATTGAATTACTCGATGGGATCATAATTTCTTCGATATTCAATGTCTCAGATTTGTACCCATACAAAGCTGAGGAAGTAGGAACAATTGATGAACAACTAGACGTTCAGTGGACTAAACAGATGTCAGTTGCAGAGAAGCCATAGATGGAAAGCATACTGGACAAAAGAGTTAGCAAGAGGACCAGGAGAAAGGAATACTTTGAATACTTGGTCAAGTGGAAGGAACATCCAGTTGAAGATGTTAGCTGGGAAAGTGAAGAAGAGATCCCAAAGCATGGACAGACCGTGCGAGAGCTCATGGACAGGAGCCCATGAAAATTTTCAAGCGAAGGAGTATGATGCAGGAGCATTGCCAACAACAAGCCAGTATGGGGCACACACCAACGCATTTTGGGCACATGATAAATTGTTTAAAATCTTTTGAAATTGGATGCGCCAAACATAAATGAAACAATTAAGGAAGGGCGTAGTTTCATATTGTAACCAGACCTTGACCGTCCCACTCTCATATGTATTAGATAAAGACATTTATGTTATTTAATGTAAGTAGATAGCTTTAAAATTCCAGATTTGACAGTTTTAGGAGTCGGAGGGAAAACGTATATAGACATCCTCCCTTGTATTATTGTAACAATTAGCAACATTATGAGAAGAGAGCATAGGAGAGCAGAAGCAGAAAACTGTGTAGAAGAACCCATGTACAGAAGTTCTGAGATTAATATATGAAGTTTGATTTAGAATCATGGCGTTCAAATACCTTCTGTGTATGCATGATTGAATGCTAGGCTCATGCTTGTTTACTCTCTGTTATACATTTTCTTTGATGCGTGAATGTTTGATTTCATAATTAATGTCTGAAATCTAAAGAAAGGGAGAGTAAGAAATGAGTTTCAATTGTTTCTCTGTCTGAGCAAGAGTTTTCCTGCAAGGAGTGCAGTGAAATTGTCCGCAAGGTGTGTGTTGACAGAAGTTAGAGTTCATCTCTGTAAGCTTAGGAGAGGTAATCTTATTCTCATTCTCATAGGAGTGCAAGTTGAGCACAGGAGCCGTGCAAGGAGTGCGCAGGCCGAGTGAAGTCTCAGCGTTTGTAACCTGAGCGAAACTGTTGAAAGATTGTTGTCGCAAGGAGTGTGCAAATTCGAAGAGTTCGATACTTAGAAGTATTGAAGGGTTTCCGCAAGGAGTGTGTGCAGGAGTCTTTTGAAGACTCTAAGTTGTGATAAAAGCTCAGAAGAGTTAGCGCCTTGAATTGTCATAAGAAGGCGTAGCGACATTGTTCTGCAGGAGGACAAGTTTCGTGAAGATACCGTGTTCATTTCGCAGAAATAGGCAAGGAGGAATTTGATGGTCAGAAATCTCCGTGGAGGATTTGTGAAGTCCCGAAAGCTATCAGATCTCACAGAGGAGTAGGGGAGTTATGGCCGCATTCGTCAAGTGTAAATATCGGGAGAATCGGATCGTAGGATCTGAACCAACAAGGGTCGTTGGATCACCCACGTAAATCGCATTTTGGGGTTTTGGGAGTTGAAAGGTCAAAACCTTTGCATCAAGACTCACAAGGTCGCGAGGTGTGAAGTCCCGAAAGAGCGAGGGAATCTGAGCTGTCCAGTTGGAAGAAGGATACGTGTCGCGAAATCACCCGTATTGGGGATTCGAGCATCGAAGGTCAGAAAGGAATGTCATTTAACTTCGCGAGTGGCGAAACTGTGAAGTGAATCAAGACCGTTCATCTGAGAGTGGACATGTGGCATACTCGTCGACTCGGAGGTCAAACCTTTGTTGACCATTTCAGTGTTTCATTAGTCGGAGATCCGAGGGCACAACATCCAGATTCACGAAGTCGTGAAGTCTGAAATTCCCAGAAGGCGGGAAGTTCCATCGTGGGACCTGCGTTGATGACGTGTCAAAATTTCGCATTTCGGCATATCGGAGGGTAAGAGGTTGAGACTCTTGTCCTGAAAGTTCCGAAGTCATGAAGTCACGAGAGAATTGCAGCCATCCGTTAGGAGGAGGACAGGTGGCAAAGATCTAGGGATCTCGCGAACTTGGAGGTTCACCAGGTGAGATCCCAAAGATCGGGTGCTCCAAGTTGCGAGAGGAGAAATCGCAAGGAGCATGGATATCCATCGGATCCAGGTCACGAGAGGACTATTGGATCAGGAACCCCATCACATTTCACATCTTGGGGGTTCAGAGGTTGAAAGGATTTGTTTTCGAATTCACGAGTCGTGAAGTGCTGAGAGTCAAGGCATGGAGGGGACACACGAAAGAACTGCATAGTGGGCCTGGGAATTAAACCAGAAGACACATGTCACACATTTGGAGGAGTCAACACCCTATTGAACTCTCGTGTCTCGGGGATTCGCAAGGTAAGAGGAAGTGAGCTCGACCCTTCGACTCGCGAAGTCGTGAGTAGCGAGAACGAGAGGAGAAAAGTCAATATCGCCTTTTGGGGTTCGGGAAAGAAAGGTGCCAAGGTTGGACCTTTGAACTTGTGAAGGCACGAGAGGCGAGAAGTGTTAGCGCTTAGCCTAGCCAGCGGTCGCGCAAGGAGGGTGCTGACGGAAGAAAGGGCTATACCCATTTCGCGATCATGGGTATCGCGAGATTTGAGAGGAAGAGTCGGGAATCACGACTCATGAACTCGTGAGATCACGAGATTGTGAAAAGGACCTGTGGATCTATCGAATTGAGATTCCAGTGAGAATTGAAAGAACCGATCCAACTCAAGGGCATAGAGAACGATCCTGTGAGTGGATATCAGGCCGAGGGTTGATAGGTCTGTGTCAATTGGACTGATAAATCAGATTAAGTCTTATGGTGAAACCATAGAAGAAAAAAAAGTTGTTGAGAAGGTACTTAGGAGTCTTCCTCCTAAGTTTGATACCCTTGTACTGACTCTAGAAGAGAGCAAAGAATTGAGTGAGTTCAGTCTAAATGAACTGCAAGATTCCCTCATCAATCATGAACACTGATTGAATAAATCAAGTATGTCATTAGAGAATGCATTTTCCGTGTAGTCATCTATGGAAGAGGAAGGGGGAGAGCTAACTCTAGAGGTAGAGGAAGAAGTTTTGACAGAAGTGGATGCAATAGCAATCTTGGACATACTGGTGGAAGAGGTCAAAACCCAAGTACCAGCTAGTCAAGTTGTCAAAGAACTCACAAATCAATAATTCAATTCCATTACTGTAAAAAGTATGGACATTATGCATATGAGTGAAGAAAGAGACAGTATAATCAGAACAAGCAAGTAAAGATCATTCACAGTATGCAGATAACCAAAATCGCCCTATGTTTATGGCGCACATTGTAGATGTGTCTAGCGCATTAGAAATGCCTAATATAGTGTCACCAGTTGAATGAAATGTTGCTCAAGCAAGTCCATGTGACATATGGTACTTAGATTCAGGCTGCAGTAACCACATGATAGGAAACATAGAACTTTTTTCTAGTTTGGATGAGTCAGTCCAAACCAAGGTTACACATGGAACATATAACCAAGTCACTATCTTAGGTAAAGGAAGTATACACGTTTTAACCAGACAAAGAGAACAAAAAGTTATTTCTAATGTATATTATGTTTCTGGTCTGAAGAATAATATGATGAGTACAGGACGATTGTTACAAAAACGATACAAAATCCACATGGAAGATAATCAATGTGTGATCATGGATAAATGGCAAAGCAATCTTCTTATTGCAAAAATCCAGATGACAAGTAACATGATGTTTCCATTGACATTGAAGCTAGCTAAGAAGAAGAATACAATGCAAACTATTGATAAAGGAAAAGGTGTGCAGTTAGACACTGTATTTACAAAAAAAAGTGCACACAATTCTAATGAAGGAAATAGTGCGCGCAGTATCAAGAAAGGAGAAAATGGCGCAAAGATGAATGCAACATTCCAATTTGAAACACAGGATGATTCCTAGCTATGGCATTTCAGATTTGGAAATTTGAACTTTGGATGTCTGAAGCTGCTACAGACAAAGGATATGGTAAAAGGTTTACCATTGATTGAAAAACCAAAAAGGATATGTGAAGGCTGCATATTTGGCAAGCAACACAAAGATTCATTTCCAATTGGAAAGTCTTATAAAGAAAAAGATCCACTCGAAATAGTACACTTAGACATTTGTGGACCAATGAAAAATCCATATATAGGAGGCAGTACTTACTTCCTAACATTAATTGATCAATGATGATTTCTCAAGAAAGACATGGATTTATTTCCTAAAGCTTAAATATGACACTTTGAGTTGTTTTCAGCAATTTAAATCACTTGCAAAGAAGTAGAGTGGTTATTTCATCAAGTGTCTAAGAATGGACAGAGAAGAAGAATACATTTCAAGAGAATTTCATAACTTTTGTAAAGTTCATGGCATCTACAAATAATTTACCGCTTGATACACACCACAACAAAATGGTGTCACAGAAAGAAAGAATAGAACCATCATGGAAATGGCATGCAGTATGTTGACAACCAAACATTTTTGAAATGAGTATTGGGCTGAGGAAGTAGCAACTATAGTATACATCTTGAACATATGTCCGACAAAGAGTGTGAAGAATAGAGTTTCGCAGGAAGCCTGGACGTGTTCAAAGCATAATGTGGTGCACTTAAAAAATTTCGGTTGCATCGCATACATACATGTTCCAAATGAAATGAGAAGGAAGTTGGACAACAAAGGACAAAAATGTATATTTGTTGGGTATTCTGAAGAGACAAAAGTATACAAGTTGTATGACCCTATCGCAATAAAAGTCAGAATCAACCGCAATGTTCAGTTCGTGGAGAATGAAGCATGGGATGGAACCATAGAAAAGATAGTAAAAATTATTGATGCAATAGAGCATTATGACACATAAGATGAAGTGTTTAAAACACCATGCACAAGTCAGTGTGCAGTCCCTTCTACATCTGGCACTGTGATGCAAATTACCGTGTAGAATACTCCAGTAACAACAATAGGTGTGCAGTATACACCTATAACGCAACAAAAACAAACAAGCAGTCCAAGCAGTTCTACATCTCCAGATCCAACTTTAGCAAGTTTGTTACCAAGAAAGACAAGAAGTCTGTGCGACATCTATAATGAAGATGCAACAATTTCATTTTCAGTTTTTGCTCTGTTTGCACAAATAGATGATCGATTAACCTTTGAAGAAGTTTTCAAAGATGATGTATGGGAACAAGCCATGGATGAAGAAATCAAAAGCATAGAGAACAATCAAACATGAAATTTGGTTGATGTACCTGAAGACAAGGATGTTATAAGAATCAAGTGGATTTATAAACCCAAACAAGATGTAGAAGGAAATGTACAAAAGTACAAGGCAAGGTCAAGATGCTTTACAGAACAACTTGGAATTGATTACAATGAAATATTTGCACCAGTGGTGTTCATGGACACAATCAGAACCGTGTTATCCATTACCGCATAGTACAAATGGTCAGTTTATCAGATAGACGTAAAGTCGACATTCTCGAATGGAAACTTAGAAGAAGAAGTATATGTGGAACAACCACAAGGTTATGAGGTTTGAGGAAAAGAAGACAAAGTATACATATTGAAGAAAGAACTGTATGGATTAAATAAAGCTCTGAGACCTTGGTACAATCGCATAGATTCCTATCTCACACAGAATGGATTTAAGAGTAGTGAAAATGAGCCAACATTGTACATCAAATCGAATTAGCAAGGTAATCTATTAATTGTTTGTTTATATGTGGATGATTTGATATTTACAGGTGATTCTGGCATAGAAGAATTCAAGACAGTCATGAAGGATGAATTTGAAATCACTGATTTGGGGCTTATGAGATATTTTCTGGGAATAGAAGTGCATGAGTCCAAAACTGACATATTTATCTCACAGTCCAAGTATGTGCATGAAATATTGAAAATATTCAATATGGTGAATTCAAAAGCAACACCAACACTTGTCATAACAAGATTGAAGCTAAGAAAGGAAGATAAAGGGTCCAAGGTGGATCCCACACTGTTTAAAAGACTAATAGGCAGTCTTATCTATCTATCAACGACAAGACCTGGCATTATGTATGGAGTGAGCCTAATTTCAAGGTTCATGGAAACTCCAAAGGAATCACATTGGAAGAAAGGAAAGAGAGTCCTGAGATATGTGAATGAAACAAAATATTTTGGCATTAAGTACTCCACTTCAGAATATTTCAGACTCACTGGATACACTGACAATGATTGTGGAGGCAACATAGATGACAGAAAAAGCACCTCAGGGTACACATTTCATTTTGGAATAGGTATGGTATCATGGGCATCAAGGAAGCAGTCCATAGTGACACTTTCTTCAGCGGAAGCAGAGTACGTCGCAACTACAAGAACAACTTGTCAAGTAGTATGGATGAGAAGGTTTTTAAAATATTTATTGCAGGAACAACAGAAACCAACAATGGTATTCTTTAACAACAATTCAACCATCATGTTATCAAAGAATCATGTGTTTCACAATAAAACCAAACACATTGATACAAAGTATCATTTCATTAGAGAATTGGTGAATAACAAAGAGATATGTTTAGAATTTTGCAAGTCAAAAGAACAAATTGAAAACATTTTCACAAAGGATTTAGCAAGAGATGCATTTCATCATCTGCGCGGTAATCTAGGAATCTGCACAGTAACAGATGACTGACAATAAAATAAAAACTCAATTTTTGATGTAATTTTCTTTTGTAATCCCACCTACTTATAATTAAGGGGGAGTGTTGGAATTTGTAATTACAAGTTGGTGATATCTTCATGTCTCCACTGATTTTTGTGTCAATCATTTTGTCAGTAGTTTGTCAGTCAACCGAAATGTCAGTCGGAAAGTCAAATAGTTTGTAAGTACAAAGTCGCACATTTACTCAAAATTCAGTCAGAAAGAAGGAGAGATATAAATGGAGCCGATTTATATCTTCTTAGATTAAATTAAGTGGTTGAAGAGTCAATCCTAGTTATGGTAGTGATTAATGTTGATTCGGTCTTAGATTTTGTAGGAATTCTTAGTCAGTGTCTATACAAGTCCAAGTCTTTTAGTTAGTCGATGATGCTAGAGGATGCACATAAATGCTGAACAGAAGCAGTTGATGTGTAGAGAAGAAACAGAGAGGTAGAGAGAACCAACAATAGATGAAGAGTTGATAGAACTTAGAAGAAGTCATTAGAGTTGAATCTCATCTCTATGATTGTATTTTGTATCTGTGCACAACGTCGAAGTTTATTAATATCAAGCATTTTCTGTATTGTCAAGTTTCTGTCGTATTTATGAGTTTATGTGCTACTCATACCACTGTGTTATTATGTATTCATAAATCATTTCATTAAGTGTGTGTATTCATGTAGTATACCTTTTTACACTACCCAGGTTTTCAAACATCTCGGTTACCCTTCTATACATGAATTTTATACATAATTCGTACAGACATTATAAGCACATGCATTTAAACAATTAACACACTTAATTCTCAGAGTAAAATATATAAGTTATTTCTTACAATTAAACAAGCCATAGCATTCAACAATAATTGATTTACACAGCGGAAAACATGATAATATATACAACACAGTCATGTGGAAATTTGATAAGACATAATTCAGATACTTATCTTTATTAATGGTGGAATCCACCAACCAAATGCAGGCCTTCCACGAACCTCCCAGCCGTAGACCACACTGCTCCTCAACTCAACAGTGGGTCACCCCCAAGCTGGGACTGGGCTCCACCCCAGGGCAAGGAATCTAGACTCAGGCTGAGGTTACAGGAAATTCAGTCATACACAATCACTAGGAAGAAAGCTCTCCCAGGAATCTCCCACGCTCACTGCCCACAGACCCTCATTCCTCACATGCCTGTTCCACCCCAGGAGAGTGCACCTTCTCTGTCACCTGGACAGTCCTTCGGCTGCCAGTCTCCCTTACCTTGGGTTACAGGAACAGACCGGACCGGAAGTCTCCAGGCTCGATGGCAGCTACAGGGTTCCTTCCAGGAGCTCTCTCCTTCCTCTGCGCACTCGCTCACCTGGAGGAGTCGCTCTCAGGCCAACAAATCTCACGCAGTCCAATACTGCGTGGCCACAACAACCTACGGGGAAAACAGACAAAGGCTTCCCAAAAACCGGTTCAGCAGCCACAAGACACTCTCACGGTCAAGATTTCTGAACAGGGTTCCACGCACAAGCTCGCTCAGCTTTTCCTGGGCAAACATAGACTCTTTCCCGAATTTAACACAGGCTTCCCATTCCAGGAGTGCACCCACCGGTTTTCTCAGGGCTAGACACAGACGTCTCAGTCACAGGGTCGCACGAAGGTCCTCTACAGGAGTCGGGTTGGTCGTGTTGCTCAGAGCTCTGTACCTCCCCAGACAGTTCGGTGGAATGGGAGTTGGAACCCCCTCACGACTCACTCTATCCATTTTATTCGCATGCATCAGGGTTGACATTTGTCACCCATGGAACTGCATGCGTTCCACCAGCATGCGTTCCTCCCACCACTTGGGGAATCACGTGTCCTTCCAAAAGGACTTAGGATAAAAACATAATATGCTCATGACTATTTGGAATTAATATTAAAATATTATTCCAGGCCTAAGCCCCCTAGGCTTAGCCCCTAGGCTCAACACTCAGACCCTTTTTCCCACCTTCCAACCCCTAGTCCCTTGCCCACTCTGTGGACGCTCAGTCCCCCATCACTCATCCATCGTGGTCGGTCTGCACCTGGCGGTGTTTATATTTTATTAATGTGTTGCATACATACAGATACAAAATCCAGGCCCTTGGCCTTCAACCCTTAGGCGCTCTGGCCCAATCAAACACATAAGCCTACCGGCTTATACAAAACTTGGCTCACCAGCCTATAACACATATTTACAATCTTTTTCAGATCATGGTTTACATCGGGGCTCAGCCTTGGGGACACTACAATTCACAACGCGCAACAAACTAAGCAGTCTGTGTATTGCACAGTGTTTTTGAGAACTCTGTCGCATAGCCTATTTGGTGCGCAATATTTGAAACTAGGTTGCGTAGAGTAGACTGCACGCATTGTTGATCTAACAGATCCACCCCTTCAAAAGGTAGTCTTTGCCCATATTCCATTGATTGCAGTATTCTCACGCATATATACAAAGTCATATTCCTGCACATATATTAGATGGTATCCATTTACTTCTATTATTGACATATTGAGATATGGGCACATTACGATTTGTGTACATATACATCGAATAGTGCATATCTTCTCGTATGTTTCCATTATTGGATATGCACAACTAACCCTTTTATCGGTCGAGGTGATAAAATTTGAGAGAACAACCACAACACAGGATTATACACATAAATAATAATATCTATTACAAATATTACTCACAATATTACAAGTATATAGAGTTGGAATTATATCCAACTATTTCCAAACATAGATATAGTTGTTGAGAGAATCTCTCAACAACCTCCAACAAATCTCCAACATATTCAAACCAAATCCAAAACAATTCTATTGTAATCATTATTCCAACACCCTCCCATAATGATTACATTACAAATGTTATATCATAATTACAATACTCAAATTTCAACATAGATATTTGTCTTCATATGGTCTTCATCAACACTCTTATCCACTCTCAAATATTTCTTCTCCACAACTTCGAGCTTTCCTTTCAACTCATTTAAGATAACACGACTTCTGACCATCATTGAGGAATTTGTAGAATTGACACTTTTCGACCTCCTAAAGGGCAATCTCAATACTGAATTAACCTATGGATACACTACCATTTGTGGAATTCCCAAGAAGAAGAAATTTTGAAAGTTATATAGGATAGTGATCTAATTACTAGATATTTTCAGTAGTCAATCATACAACTAACATTCTTTAAACACACATACACTAAGATATACATGGAAAACGTGTAATTGTTGTTCTTGAATCCCAAAGCACAACAAGATCCACCAGCATATAAAAGAATATGCATAACCAAACTAGTGAAGTGTTCCTATGGCATCAAAGTACACAAAGAACCACTAATTTAGATTATGATACTATGTTGGTTGATTGGTTCTACAACATAAAATTTTAGAAACAAAATTCATACACATCAATTAATATAACTACCCTTTTAGCTTTTGACTCATTCGTACACCTTCAATCTGGTAAAAGGTAAATAGGAATATGGAATCCTTGACTCCAACGAGGTTGAAGACGGCCCTATATTAATGAGCCATTCCTTATTCAGTTGCTACTTTTGTATGCAGGACACATATGCTACTGGGAAGAAGTCTCCATGTATTCCGACGAAGATGATGTGGCACTTCACACAATAAAAATATAAAAAATGACCCTGGCACTCCATCAATGAACACCACTGTAGATGACGATTTCTCTTTGCTATAGCCTAGGTCAAAAGTTGGCGCAACAGTTCTGTTACTTAATCACATAGTCACAAGAACATTGTTGTACTTGTCATCCAATGTAATCAACGACTCCTATAATGGCCATGCAAATTCCACACATACGCCTCATTTCTTACACACAACCGAATTAACACATAGAAACTCACACACAACAAATAGAAATAAAAGTAAACAATCCACTCTCAAGCATATTTACAGAGAGTCCTCTCCCATTTTCTTGGCCATCCCATGAGGGATTTAAGCCAGAATAGGCTATGATACCATGATAAAATTTGAGAGAGCATCCATAGAACATGATTATACACACAAATAATAATTTCTATTACAAATATTATTCACAATATTACACCTATATATAGTTGAAATCAGATCCTATCTTCAAACATAGAGATAGTTGTTGAGAAAATCTCTCAACAACCTTCAACAAATCTCCAACAGATGAACCAAATCCAAACCAATTTTATTGTTAGCATTATTCCAACAAGAGGATAGAGGGAAACCATCTTCTTGATGTCAAACACGAATTTACCTAATTTTATCCTTCTTAACATGTATATACATTTTTTTTTAATACTTTTTATATTTACATAAAATTATTTACATTATAAAAAACCAATAAATCTAGAAATAAAGATAAATATATTTATATCCTCTTTCTCAAAAGGATTACAATTATAATAAATTTTATAGACATATATATCAAACTACTTGGTATAAGTACCTCTTTCTTTTATAATTGACGAAAACAAAAAACTAATAAGATTTTAAAAAACAAATTTGCATCAAAATTTTCACAAAACTCCAATCACCCAGTGACATTTCTCTCCAAAGAAACCTCCATTGCAAAATGGATGCATGCTTAAACTAGACAAACTCTTAACAAAAACTAGCTAAAGAAAAATCCTAAAAAAAAAAGTGCTTCATTATTTAACCAGCGAGAAAGACAACGATGACCAAGCATGTCTTAGTAAGAAGGTATTTGACCAATCATATCTTGGTAAAAAGGCATTGGTAAATCACTAGCTATTGAAACACGCTGAATTTGTAATTTACCCGAATGAACCATGCACTATGCAATTTCCTAATCCACAATCTGTGGATGTCACTATGTAAATTAAAAATAGGGATGACCTCATAAGGTTAATTGTATTAATCTTATGTTTAGACTACTCATTTTAAATTTAAACTAGTTTAAATCAATCACTTATGTATGATTATATTTATGTATGATTGTGTTGTTAATATAGCATAAACTAAATTCATAATGAAAACTATTTCATAGTCTTAATTATTATAAGTTATATTTTTCATAATTCTTTTATAAATAATTTTGGATAAATTTGAATTATCTATATCATTTTGTAAAAAAATCTACAACCACTTGACTTTCTATGGTATATCCACCTACAGTTTGAACACTGTTTGAACACTGCATTCAACATATTTCCTGAGATTAGAAATTAAAACTTAACCTTTAAAAGATTTAAGATTATTTTGTGATAATATAAAATAATATATGAATTTGTTTTTTATATATAGAATTTAAAAGATTTATTTTAATTTTGAAGTTAAAAGTGGTGAATAGAATTTTTAAAGTTGACCATTGTCATTAATATATTATATAAGATTTTTGGTTAGGATTTCATATTTGAAATATTACAATTATTTTACTAATAGTATGTGTTTTCTTTTAAAAAGTCACACATTACAATTTTGAGGGGAGTAGAGTATGTATAGTTTTGTAAATTTAAATAATCAAATTGTGCATAAAAAAATTATCTCAAAAAACAAAAAAATCACATACATCAATTTGGTATCTAATTTAATTATGATTTTAAAATTAAATTGTTATTATTATTTATTATTATAAAACTATAATATACATAATTAAAAAATATTATAATTTTGACATTAATAAATATGGAGAAGAATTTAAAAACAAATTTAATTTTATTGAAAATTAAAAATATATATATATATATATATATATATAATTAATCTTATTGATAATTTAAAGATTTAAAATTTAAAAATGAAATCTACTTATTTAATTATAATTTTATAAAATTTATAAAATTTTTATAATTATAAATTAAAAAAATATATCAAATCTTTTTCTTTTACTTACAAGTTTAGCGCTTCAATACAAAGAGCTGTTTTACTTACAAGTTTAGCGTTTCAATACAAAGAGCAATTTTTAATTCAATCATGAGGAAATATGGATCCATGTTTTCTCCATTGTTGTTATCAGAGGGCAGTTAATGTTCTTTATTACTTTAGAAATTTAACCATCCCACGTGGCGTTTTATGCCTGCCTCTCAGGGAGATGGCTACATGTTTTTTAATGAACAGATGCCATGTTTGGCCCAGGTCAATTAGTTTTGGTTCAGCGCATTGTAGTCTTTTGATATAATATTCTACTTTCATATTATTTTATTAGTCGATTTGACATATGAGTATCACAATTTGCAACATGCATGTTCCTAAACAGTTCAACAATGATATTTTTGAAAAAATTCTATATCCTATTACTGTTATGTAGCTTTTTCTTCCTGTTGCTAGTCTTTAGTCTTTTACTCTTTCAGTTTCCCACCTGAAATTTGATAATGAAGTTATTAAATTAAATCTTCGGTTTGGTTTTGCTGCTTTTTCTTCCTGAGGTTTAGTTGCTCATCTATTACTCTTTCAGTTTTCCACTTGAGATTTGATAGTGAACCCAATAAAGTAGATAAAAACTTTTGTTGTAAATCTTTGTACACCCCATTTACAAACCCTAAATCAAATTAAATGATATGAAATAAAAGAAAATAATGAACAAGTCAATTCACTTCCTTTGATTCGGAGACGACAAATCAGGAAAGATGCATCATGCAAGTTTGTCTCGAATCTTTCCCATCAGTGAATTGGATATAGTAGGATTAAAGTTATTTTGTGAATTGATTTGACTAATCCATGAATTGTCACTGTAATGACGTATCATTATATGCAGCAAGCATGTACCCAAATCATTTTTCAATATTTTCAGTGTCGTTATATATTATCACCTCACCTTGGTAAGGGACAAGCATCAGGTAGTCCTTGCCATATTCTAGTGATTGTAGTATTCATACACAGACAGTTAGATTCCTGCACATATATATCGGATGGTATCGGTATACTGCTATTATTGAAATTTGGGCACAGTAGGATTTTTCCAGATATACATCGAATGATGCATATCTGAATGCTATTATTGGCATATGGGCAGATATGGATTTTTGCACATATACATCTAATGGTGCATATCTGCCCATATATTGTTGTTATTGGATATGCTCATTTAATCCCCTTTAGGTGTTGAGAATGGAGGGAAACCAATTTCACAATGTCAAACGCTACTTT
>ML789098.1:233215-245947 GCA_009831015.1 Picea engelmannii | reverse complement strand
AATGACAGACTCCAATGTTTGGTTTGGGTGGCCTTGGAGAATTTACTCTCCAACCTGTTCCAAGGCCCTATTCCTGAGCTAGTGTATGTACCCTACAAACAGAAAAAGTCTACTTGATTTTATTTAGCGTTGCTTTTAATGGGCTTTGTTAGGTCTCAAGGTGCGGAAGTGAAACTGATGGTGTGTAAACAGACTTAAAGCAAAATGCACATAAATGCTTGAAAACAAACTTTTTCTCAAATGCAAAACCAACAACTTTTCAATGAAAGATTTCTTTTCGTTTTTAGATTTACTAAGATTTTATGCAGTAAATGAAGAGAACATTCACTCAGATATGTGAGCTACTTATACTAGACATGCACTGCAAAAACTTATGCAAAAGACTTCTTTCCAAGCTACTGACGCAACAACACAATCTTCAACCCAAGAAGGCAATGAACAAAGAGGAATTTTTTTTATTTATTTATTGCAAAATAACGCAACTAGGAAAAATGATGACAAGATGAAAACCAAGAGAATGAAAAGAAAACTCTGGCTAAAAGCGCAGATCGAAAACAGAATCAGAGCACAAAAATGCTGAAAAGCAATCAAGACAACACTGATTCGAACACTTGCCTAAAAACCATGAAACAAATATTTTTTCTCTTTTGTCTTTTCTATCAAAAAATCACATAACAAGCACAAGCTAAGGGAGAAATGCCCTAACCTGCTGACTGTGCAGCCCCAGACTCTAAACTCCTGAGAGGATCTCTTCTCACCACAGGAGGGGATGACTTCCCCACCCAAGATGAAAAGCTACCTAACAGACCCGTGACTGTCACCAAGACAGCACGCGTAGAACCGCGTGCTGTTCCACTACAGAGCGCGGGTACCCGCGGGCTAAACCTAAGCAAGCTGCGGGTATGTCTAAAAACTAAGATAAAAACACACACAGACAGTCTAGTCCTGAAAAAGGATTCTGGTACTAACGACCAGAGTCTCTGACAGGCTGAGATGCTATCACTTTAACAGAAAAAACAAATTTGCAGGAAAGAAAAAAATATACTAAGAAAAAACCAAAACAACAAGGCAGACTGAAAGCAAGAAAGTTAACAAATCAGAACCCAGACAGGGTCTAGAAAGCCCCCTGAGAAGATAAAATTTTGACAGGGAAGAGGAAACTGCCTCTTAAGCTTCCTGGGCTCTACACGCTACTGAAACCACTACAACAAGCGGGCAACCGCGGGCTGTAAAAGGTTAGGGCGCGGGTCACCCGCGGGCAGGGATTCTGCAGGCCGCAGGTCCCTCTGTGTGTCCCGAGAATGAATGTCAAGCATCAGTCAAGGAAAACTGGTATTGATAACCAGGTTCCCTGCTAGCATTGACTAACAGAAAACAAAATAAGTAAAGAAACAGAGACTGAACTTCTTTGAACTACCCAAAAGATCTTTAACCAAATCCGGGAACCCTAAGAGTAAAATATCCCCAGTGGAGTCGCCAATTCTGTTGTGGGGTATTCTACCATACGGACTAACAAGCTAGGGTTTTGAGCTTGTACGTAGATCATGACCCTTCAAACTTAACTTTTAACCTTCTACCCAAAATCTCAACCCCTTTTCTCATGCAAACATGGGAAGAATCGACTCACCTTTTTAACGATGACTGAAGTAGATCCTCCGTTGAGCCTTTTATTTCCTCGTTGCTGCTGCCCCTTCCACAAAGCTTCCTGCAATCAAGGTAAGACTACGCATGCATGCTACTGATCTACTAGAGGGTTAGAAATAAAACATAAATCAAATAACATAACTGAGATTCATGTACTTGGGACGGGAAAAGCATCTTCTCATTAGTCTCAAAATGAATCACTTACAATGAATTCTGAGACTGGCCACCGTTCCTCGATCTTGATCCTGGGCTCCTCCTCTTCTTTTGTCCTCCAACTGTTGCAGCATGAATTTCTCCTGAAGCTTGAGTCAAAGCTAAAGGGTTGGGACAATAATGGCCTTGGCAATTTGGCAGAGTTTCTTTGCTATGATTTTTTCCCTTTGAATAGTACCCCTACCCCTCCTTTTATAGGCTAGAAGGAGCTAGGGTTTTTGGCGAACTCTCGGCCATGCATGGCTGGGAGTTCCAGTTAACTGACAAAAATCTCTTCGTCCCAGCGGAAACTTCCCTGATTTTCTACTTTGTTAGGTAACCGCGGGTTGTAGTGGGTTAGCCCGTGGTCACCCGCATGTAGTAGAAGGGTAGCAAGCGGTTACCCGCGCCCAATGAAAGGTTAGGGCGGAGGTTCCTTGATTTAAGTGGTTTTTTGAGGATTTGTTCAGCATGGCTTTGGCTAGGAAGAGGCATGAGTTGGCCTGATGCCAGGTAAACCTATGTAGTGCATTTTAGGGTTATAACAGTGTGAGGACATGGATGAGTGTACGCCTGCACTGTGTAGCAAGAGGTAGAGTAAGGACATGTGCTGTAGCAATAGGAGTTGTGGAGTCTCTTGTGGAAGAAGAGGAAGAAACAGAGTAAGAGAAGGTTGGCAAAGGCATGGTGGTTCTGTTGAGGCTGAAACCCAAGAATGGGAAAGTTGCATTACCTCTTAAAAGTGGCAGAACGCGCTTGGTGGCTTGACGCATAGTGCAAGGACTAACACACTCGTGGTCTCCCCCTCGTGGCTTGACACTTGGTCTCGGTCTTTATGGTTGGCTAACGTGCAGATTCTAGACTGTAATTTCAGAGTGTAAGTCATGGTATTCTCTGTGATCTTAGCTTCGATTCCTGTGGAGGAGGAATGGACTGGAATAAAAGTGATATGGTCGGGCAGTTGGCTAGCATGTGTATTGTAGTTTGTTGCGCCCGAGAGGTCACAAGTTCAATTCTCCAAGAAAACAAGTGTTGACTGCACTTGGTGGTTAGTGCATGGAGTGGAGCCCTTTGTGCTCGAAAGGTTTCAAGTTCGAATATTTTGGTGAATAGATAGAACCAATTTTCTGATAGGTAATTGGTTTGAGTGCAGAGTCTGGTTTGGTTTCGATAGGTCTCGAGTTCGTGTCCTCCGGCGATGGTTACCCAACCAACTTTTATTATTATTTTATTATTATTCTTTGGCACTTGAATAGGTCTGTATTTCGATTCTCATGGACTAGCGTGATATGTGGAAGACTTTGACACTTGAATAGGTCTGTATTTCGATTCTCATGGAGTATAACTAGACCAAATTTTTATTATAATAATTTTTTTTTTGCTGGGTATGTGAAATGACTCTAACCCTTGCACGCCTTGTGGACTCCTCACCTGTCACTTGTGCTTAACTTGAGCACTAGATTTGGTGTTGATGCTTAGCTTGGAAACTTGGAGGTTGGGCCTCGGGCCCACCATTTTATTTATTTATTATTATTATTATTATTATTATATATATATATATATATATATATATATATATATATATATATATATATATATATACATAAGTCTATTTATTTAAAAACAAGTGTTAAAATTTGTTGTTGTTTTTTTTGACTTGCAGGTTTCTTAGAGCTTGAGCTCAGATTTATATCTAATTAAAGGGTTTCAGGTCCCTTTTTCCCAAGTTTTTCAGGGTTGTTGAAAATCTATTTCATGTGTCAAGAGGATGGGTGGGTAGGTAGGCCCTTGGCTCCAGATTTTAAACTACGGCTCTAATGCCATGTGTAAGGTCTCTCCAACAGAGCCCTATAAAACATAAGTTTAAAAAAAAAGAAATGATATCCTAACTTTTTTACAATTTATTATTCAACATATAACCATTCATTATTAACCATATAACCATGTTTAGCGGAATTAAAATTTAACAATTATGAACAGCATGATAATAAACCACATATTCAACATAGTTGTTATGAACAATATATAAATAATGAACATAAACAACATAACAATAGTGAACACTGGATAATAATGAAAATACCTCAAACTGATGTTATTCTCTAACTATGTCCAAGCTCCAACTCTGTCCAAGTTGAAGCTCTGCCCAAAACTAACTAACCTCCTAGCGAGCTAGGAACAACCTATTTGGCTTCCTAACTCCAGGATTCCTTACGGTCTCCTGGCCCTAGAGCCCAAAATTCCCAGCAACAGGTGGCCCCTGTGAAAATTCTCCAGCAAGCTCCTCAAGAAGAACCAGTAATATAGAAACACAGATCCATTCCAAAAACTTCATCTGTTCCCCTTCTCCTTCTCTCATATGAAAATATTACCCAAAAACCAAAGAAGACCCCTTCCCGAGTGTTACCCCCTTGCCTTCTGCTCCCTTCCCCATTATTCACCGCCTTATTCCCCCCATTAAGTCTCAACCACCTTATCCCTCCATTAATTCTCAACCACCTTATCCCCTTTTTCATTAACGGGTCCATCTACTAATACACTAATTCTCAAAAATGAAAATTATTAATTTATTAAACCAATATTCCTTAAACAAATATTTAATCATGATAATTAATTAATTAATTAATTAAACTAATATGCATTCAACAAATATTTAATCGGGACAATTAATTAATTAAACTAATATACATTAAACAAATATTTAATTAATTAAGTAGGGTTGTTACACTTCGAATGTCCAAATCTGAAATTCCATAGCTAGGAATCATCATGTGTTTTAGATTGGAATGTTTCCTTCATCTATGCACCATTCTCTCCTTTCTTGATACTGCGCACACTATTTCCTTTATTAGAAATGTGCACACTATCTATTGTGAATGCAGTGTGTAACTGCGCACTTTTTCCTTTATCAATAGTTTGAAATGTATTCTTCTTCTTGATTGGATTTAATGTCAATGGGAACATCCTATTACTTGTCAACTGGATTTTTGCAATAAGAAGATTGCTTGGGCATTTATCCATAATCTCACAGTGATTATCTTCCATGTAGATTATGTATCATTTTTGTAACAACTACCTTGTACTCATCAGATTACGCTTCAGACAAAAAACATAATATACACCAGACATAACTTTTTGTTCTCCTTGTCTGGTTAAATTTTTTATATTTCCTTTCCCTAAGACAATGACTTGGATATCTATTCCAAGTGTAACCTTGGTTTGGACTGACTCATCCAAACTAGAAAATAGTTCTATGTTTCCTGTCATGTGGTTACTACAACCTGAATCTAAGTACCATATGTCACATGGACTTGCTTGAGAAACTTTGCATTCAACTGGTGACACTATATTAGGCATTTCTACTACGTTAGGCATAGCTACAATGTGTGCCATAAACATAGGGCAAGTTTGGTTATTTGCGTTGTGTGAATGATCATGACTTTGTTTGTTTTGATTATACTATCTCTTTTTTCACTCATATGCATAATGTCCATACTTTGTATAGTAATGACATTGAATCTTTGATTTGTCAGTTCTTTGACAACTTGACTGGCTAGTACTTGGGTTTTTACCTCTTCCACCAGTATTTCCAGTATTTCTACTACATCCACTTTTGTCATAACTTTTTCCCCTGCCTCTAATGTTATCTCTCCCCCTTCCTTTTCCATGGCTTATAGATGACTACACAGAAAATTAATTCTGTAATGACATACTTGATATATTCAATATGTGGTCATGATTGATGACGGAAGCCTGTAGTTCATCTAGATTGAACTGACTCAAGGCTTTGCCTTCTTCTAGAGTCACAACAAGGGTATCAAACTTAGGAGGAAGACTCCTAAGTACCTTCTCAATAAATTTTCTTTCTTCTATGGTTTCACCATGAGACTTAATCTAATTTATGAGTCCAATGACATGGGTGTACAATGAATCTACTATGTCTGAATCTTTCATTGACATAGTTTCAAAATCTCTTCTAAGAATCTGCAATTTGTTGTCTTTACTTTGTCCATACACTGATAAGAGGTTTGTAATATGTCCCATGCTTCCTTGGCTTGCTTTGCTGATGCAACTCTTGGAAGTATGCTCTCATGCATGGCTTGATGTATGTAAAACAATGCCTTTCCATCCTTCTTTCTTTTATCTTTCAAGACATCCTTCTCAGCTTGTGTGAGGGCATTGTATGTTTCTAGATCTACTAGTTCCACATATCCGTTCTCGACTATCTCCCATACATATTGACCTCAAATAAATTCCTTCATGGTCAAGGACCACATCTCATAAATCTTTCCTGTAAAAGTGGGAGGTTGCAGGCTTGAGGTAGAAGCCATATTTTACTTTCAACAAAGTTTCTTCTCTGACAAACTTGTTCTGATAGAACCTGCTCTGATACCAATCTGAAGGTTGAGATCAAATGGATCAACAATGCATGCAAACTACTCTGCGCAATACAATTTCAAACACTGCGCACCAAACAGGCTACACGATAGAGTTCTCAAGACCACTGCGCAGTACATAGACTACTCAGTTTGTTGTGCACTGTGAATACACACACTTAATCAAATGATTTATGAATGCAAAATAACATAGTGTTATTCTTAGCACATAAACTCATAAATAAGATAGAAACTTTGTCAATACACAAAAACTTGATATTAATGAACTTCAACACCGTGCGTGAATGCAAAAGACAATGATAGAGATGAACTTCTACTCAAATGACTTCTTCTAGAAACTCTTCAGGTACTGTTGGTTCTCTCTACCTCTCTGCTTCTTCTCTACATATCAACTGCTTCTCTCCAGCATTAAATTATTCTCTTCAACATCATCGACTAACTAAGAGACTCGAACTTATATAGACACTGACTTAGACTTCCTACATAAGCTAAGACCGACTCAACAATAAAGACTGTCATTAATTCGACTGACTCTTCAACCACTCACTGGAGCTCAAGAAGATAGAAATAAGCTCCATTTATAACTTCCTGCATGCCGACTGACTTTTGAGTAAATGTGTGAGTTTTCACTTACAAATTGTCAGACTATTTGACTGACATTTTGACTAACTGACAAGTTGACTAACAGACAGATCGATGGAGACATAAATATATCACCGATTTGTAATTACAATTTCCAACAAGAGTCTTCCTTAATGCATGTTAACTTTAGAAAATTCACTTTATAAGTTAATTATTAAAGTGAAATCCCTTTTATGATTAATGGAGTTTAACTAATTTAAATTCCTAAATTTTTATCATTGGTAACTTAAGTGAGTTAATAAAATCCTAGCCATTATATTTAAATTGAAGGTGAGATTTAATCTCCACCCTTGATCACTTTGTAGATCTAGGGTTTTTTATTTAGGGTAAACTTAAGGTTATAAAAGGAAGCCTAAGTGAGAGGAGGAGACACACACATATACACACACAGAGTGAGAGAGTGAGCTCTCATTGATTGGGTGGAGAAGGACATTTATCAAAGTGTGGAGGGCACAGTTTGAGGAAAGGAGCAAAGGGACAACAAGGGAGATAGTAGCCAACCAAAAAAATCGAAGGATTGATCTTGAGGTTTGTAGGACTTGGATATATTTTGTTTCATATTCATAAAGTGGGCCATTATCCCAGGATAGGAGCTCAAATTAATAATAATAAATTTCACAATATTGGTTTTCCCTTCAGGTTTTTTCCACGCGTAATTTACATAGAAATATCGTGTGTAATGTGTTTGGTTTCAGTTTTTGCTTCTGTTGTAATGTTTGGTTAAAAACTCAGTGGATATTTTATTCAATAAATTGGGAGTGATTTTTTTGGAATTAACTCCTTGGTACTGGGTTTACAAAAAATTAACATGGTATCAATGTCATGGCTCTAAAGGAAAACTAGATTGCACAATCATAAATTTGCAATGCAAAAAATTGCTTTTGCAGGTTGCAGGTAAAGGAAAAATATATTTTTTTAAAGAGAAGTCGTATAATGTATGACCACAGTATGAACTACAATCATCATACACCGTACAACAACACAGGATACAAAAGTGTGCACAGTCTAGCATGAGAGTCCAATGAGGAGAGTGTGCGAGCTAAAGAAAGGAAAGGCATGGGTTGAGGAAAATGTGTAAAAACTGGGAAGACTATAGGTACATATGTTTAGAATTCTATGTAGAGGTTGTACATATGAAGAGTTATTAGTTGCTAGAGGTGTCAAGAGGAAGTAGAAGATGCAAGTGGAGAGGTGTGTTCAGGCTAGAAAAGGCCAATCATCGTGAACATTGGACGATGGTGAAGGAAAATTACTACAACATGCGCCACAACAGAGTTGTTCAATAAATCCACCGTAACATCCATACAAAAAAGGGTAAGAGAGCCAGTAGGAAGCCGATTGTCAACAATAATCAACTAGAAGAATTTTCAGCAAAGGTTGTGGGTTGCAACTGCCAGAAGGATCAACTGGAAGCTTAGATGAAGTCGTAAACAAAGTGTAGCATGGGTCAATTGTGGACCAACCATTTGCTCAAATAGCTAGGTGAACCGCAGAAAATAGTCAATAATCTCAGAAAAGATCAGGAAACAGTTGAGTTGACCGCAAAAGTACCCAGGAAGCTTTGGGCAGGGGTCTGGGTAGCGGGTAGTAGATATGAGAAATAGGAAACAAATATGGGGAGCAAGAAACAAATTTGGACATCAAGTAGTAGTTTATAGAAGTGGGAAACAAGTCCAGGCAGTGGGTAACAGGTTCGAGCAGTGGGCAACAGGCCCTAGGTAGGGATCCAAGTATCTAGAAAAATATATTTGTTTTTTTGTGCATGAGGGACTAGGAACATGTTTTAGTGTTGTGATCTGATCTTAGAAATGGTAGTAGTTGGGATGAGGTATGAGGATCTATTGGGGGGTGTCTCTAATGTTTTTCCATTGAAGGCGATGATCATGTTTTCGTTGAAGGAGAATGGAATGTGGAGTCATGTAAATACCACAGTGATTGTGTCGATTGATCCTGTAGTGCTGGCCAAGAATGTTGAAAGGGAGGTCAAGGAAATTTTGATGATGTTAGGTTCAATGAAAGATCATATTATACCTCACCTATCTGAGAAAAATTCAACCAATGTGATTTTCATGACTCTAACAAATATGTTTAGAGTAATAATGCGAACTAGAAGATGGTATTGAGGGATCGACTCAGGAACACCAAGACGTCTAAGAATTATTCAACAACCAATTATCTCACCAAGATCACTCATGTTCATGATCATCTACAAGAATTTGGTGAGATAGTGACATATGTGGATTTAGTGAGGGTGATCTTGAATGGTTTCACCAATTCTTGGATTTTTTTCATCGAAGGCATTTGTGCTCGAGAGAATCTTCCATAATTCAACCAATTGTGGGATTATTGCATTCAGGAGGAGACTCCTCTAAAGGCTCTAGGAGGATCGTAGGAGGATGGTGATGAGGAGAAACTTGCACTTACTAGTCATGAAATAAGGGCAAGGAGAAGGTTAGGAAGAACACAGGTGAATATTAGGGAGCCCAGATTAGTAATACTAAATCTCATAGTATTGTTTTTCCCTTTAGGGTTTTTCTAGGGGTAATTTACCTAGATATCTCATGTGCAATGTGTTTTTTTTCAGTTTTTGCTTTTGCTATAATGTTTGGTTAAAAACATAGTTTTTCATTTATTGAATACATTAAAAGTAACTTATTTGGAATTAATTACCTAGTGTTGGGTTTATGAAAAATTAACAAATCGACCATACACCATGCAATTTCCTAATCCACGATATCTCCATATCATTAAACCTCATTGTGGATTAAAAATAAGGTTGATCTCATACGGTCAATGAAGAAAAGAGTACAACATTCGAGAATCATATTAGAGAAAGGGGTACCTAAAACTTCACTCTTCTATTAATCTCATGAGTTTAGAATACTCATTTTGAAAGTAGACCATCTTACACCAATCACTTCAACTTAATTATGCTCTTAATATAGAATTAAATCATAACATAAACTCATCATGATAACTGTACGGACTTCCATGACACCCACTGAGAACGTGTGCTCATTTGGAGGATTTAGAGACGATTTTGACAGAGAGCATGAGGATGATGCGATCAACTGAGAAAGTACTTGGATTATAGGCGTGGGAAGGAGAACCATGGGAGCACGATGGTGAGGCGTGGACCCAAGGGGGAACACACCTTAATTTCCTTGCAATGGATGATGGAGACTTGGGTTGTGTTTAGGAAAGGACGAGGTGACTTGGGGATGCAACCAAGGAGTAGAATCTTCTACCCTTGGTAGCATGGGTGTGTTGGAGAGGTTGGATGACCCCATTGACACACCCACAGAGAGTCACATTGGCCAAAATAAGGAAGAGAACAAGGGAAGGCGTATGCGCCCAAGGATGGGGTGCACTGATCCAAGAGATGTGATGGTGACGAGTGCACAAGTTCATTTGGGAACATCGGTTTGCGAAGGGGCCTATCAATTTGTTTGGGCACATTGGTCTGCGAAGGGGTGTGATACACCCAAAGGATGTGACGATTAGTGAAGGGGACATTTGAAGTCCATATAAGAACAAAAGGTGCACAACCAAGAGGCATACAAAAGTGATCAAGGCATGGGATATAGAGTTTGGTCTGAGGTGGGCATACATCTGGTGCGCACTACAAGATAAGGCAAGCAGGTGTGATGGAGGAGTCATGGTGTGATGAATCTATCAAGTCTGGATAGTTTTGTTGTATGGGGAGAGTCATAAGACTCTACCTATCTTTGTAACTGGAACAATAATTCCCTCTTTGCATTGTATTGTATTGTATTGTACTCTATTGATTTTTTTTTCCAATATAATAAACAGAGTCATGTATTAGGCACTAATGGTGCCGCCCACACTATATCTTTGTCTCTTTTATTTCACATGTTTTATATTGTATGCTAGAATGACTAAGTGTTAAAGAACGTTAAAAATTGTCTAAGTATACAATTGAGATAAACATAGTAGGAGTGTGAGTCTCATGTAGCCTAGAATGCATTATGGGTATGCTCTAGGTGAAGAGGTTTAGTCCGGGTGAAGTATCCTTGGTTGAGCCAAGCTACCAAGTGAGAATTGTTGCGGTGCTACATATCCATAAGAAGCCAAGGTTGGACTCGGGTATGAATCTTGGGGGTGTGAAAGATGGTATTAGTCTTTCAATGAAGAACATTGCAAAGACACATCACACAATATGACAAGATTTGCATAGTCTATGAGTGGTTGGACTCAGAGTGTTGTGACTCCTTATATAGAGGCAGATGAAGTTGTACGACAATACACCATGGATGACTCAAGGAATGATGAGTCAAGTGTTCTTATCTAACTTGAAGTAGAGGAGACTTGGTTTTAGCAACGAACCAATATCAATAAGGACTTGCTATGATGCACCTTGGAAACAAGGGGTGGACTAAGCGGCGCTCCCATAGAGTCTAAAGAAGATTGGTATAATGCAAGTATTTCATATTGTGATTATGTTTGTCTTTTTCACTTAACACAAAGAGAGTGGTAAGGCTTAGTTTGGAACAAGTTGCAAATAATTGGTGCATTGGGTGCCTTGGGTGGAAAACTTGGTAGCCAAGACCATCAATTGTGTTTTGTGGATTTGGTTATCAATGGAAAAACAATGCAAACTCTGGTTGAATCAGGGGCCTCACATAATTTTCTAAAGAAAGAGGTTGCTAAGGAGCTAGGACTTAAAGTTTCTCCATGAAAAATTGTGGTGAAGGAAGAAAAATATAAGGAAAGAGTAGAAACTAGTGTTTCCTTCTCATTTCACAATCAACATGAAAAATGGGAAGGTCAAGCTAATTTCACAGTGATTCCTATGGTCAAATTTGAGGCAATCCTTCTGCAAGAATTCCTCAGAATCGAGAATTTGGTACTCATGCTATGGATGGAAAAGATGTTTATACTTGTTGAAAAGAAGTCTTGGGTTATGTGCACAACCACAAGGAAGTTTGGTGGAAAGGTGCAACTTGTGTCTGCATTGAGTATTAAGAGAGTAGAAAGGTAGTAAGGATCAAATATTTATGCAGCAGTTGTTGGGGAAGTTCAAGAGGATGGTGTAGGGATGTATGTTTCACTTGAGCTCGTTGACTTGTTGGATAAATTTGTAGACAAAATTCCAGATCGTTCCCAAATGTACTCCCACCAAGATGCACTATTGATCGTCATATAGAGATAGAGCTTGGGATACAACCACTAACAAGAGTTTCTTACCAATTTTGTCTAGACCTGAGTTGGAAGAGTTGAAGAAGTAGTTGACATAATTGATTGATGTAGGTTTCATTCATCTATCTAGGTCACCATATGGTGCCCCATTTAGCTTTAAAAATAAGGACACTTTAGAGATGAGGATCTGTTAGATTACCAAGAATTGAACAAATAGACTATGAATAATCAATGCTTGTTTCCTTTAACTACAGATTGCTTTGACAAGTTGGCCAAGGCCAAAGTATTTTTGAAGCTTGACTTGTGACATGGGTATTATCAGGTGCGGATTGCAGTTGGGGATGAGGTGAATACAATCTTTGTGACGAGGTATGGGAGCTATGAGTTCCTAGTGATTCCTTTTGGGTTATGCAGTTCCCCTATAACCTTTTGCACATTTATGGATGACATGTTGTGATAATTTTCACAAGTTTGTTGTGGTGTATTTGGATGAAATTTTGGTGTACTGTGAAAGTATGGAGGAGCACAAGAAAAATTTCGCACAAGTCTTTGAGGCACAGTAACAAAACCAACTATTCTTCAAGAAGTCTAATTTTTTTTTCGGAATACCGAGATACCTTTCTTTGGGAATTGGATTGGCAGAGAGAGAGAGATATTGACAAAGGGGGCGAGAGAGTGATATAGGGGGACATAGAGT
>ML789098.1:199530-215423 GCA_009831015.1 Picea engelmannii | reverse complement strand
AAAGATAGGGATATTTTATGTTAATAGGAGAACGTGAGTGTTCTTGTTCCTAATAACGCACAGATGCTTTAGGAAGACATGCATATTCCTAAAACACGTGCATCATTTTGTTTTCAATTTTTTTAGGAATCCATCTACATTCCCGAACACGTGTTTCTCAAGAACATGTGTCGATTTCTATATAATTTGGGTTGGCATGTTTGTATGATGGTTCGGTGAGTACCAACTATGTAGGATTAAAAACATGTGAACGTTTCAAGGAACACACACCAAAGAACATTCAGAAACCAAAGAACTATGAACCCATTAACTTGGCACATTGCTCGGCTTGGTGTCACACGTGTTTATGTGTTCCTCTACATTCTTATGCTCTTTTTCTAGGTCAATTGGAAATATTGCAGACCAAGGAAGGATTGGAGAGCCCTACTTATCCTTCTATTGGCCAGGTTCCCAAGACGTCGATGACCCTATAGACATAACATATCAAATTATCCCTGTAGAATGTGGATTGCATGAAAGATATCGATCTTTTCACTCATGGTTTTGTGCATTGCTTGGCCCACCATGGCCTTCATGATCCACTAGGTTTCTCTTATTTTGAATTACTTCATGTCCCTTGTCTTGGAGTAGAAAGGGTCTTCTACGGAGTCCTCCACCTCCTATGACACGTGTCTATATGAACATTCCAATCTCTTTTCTTGGAACTTCCCTTTGATTTCTTTTGTTGCCCTCTTCTCCTCCAATTACAACTCCATAAATCTATTTCCTACAACGCAAGCTTCTCTTGATGCCTAAGTATTGGCTACAGTACCCCAGTAAGTGGATGTTTCCCTATCATGCCTCCCACCTCGTCAATATTTTCCCTTCTTACTCCTCTATGGATATTTTCCCTTCTTACTCCTCTATGGAGCCATTGATAATACAAACCAAATAGAGACATTGCACCCACCACCACTGCCAACAATCAAGACTATCGTTTTCACTTGACTTCTTATTGCCCCAGCACCACGAGGCCACTATTATGAAACCGAGAACCCTCCTCATAGTCCACTGGGTCATGCAACCAACTTCTTCATTTCCTGGTCTACTCTTTATATCCACCTCCTTGTAATACCACATACACCCAAGCTCCATCATCGAAAAACGATACAACATACACCCAAGCTCCATCATCAAAACACAACATGTACCCTCTTCTCACTTGGGGAAATAACACTTGATACAACTCCCCTCGCCTTCTAGATGTTGTTCAGGCGTGAGTGTGAAATTAATCTATCTCACATTCCCCCTTTTAAATCGAAGATTGAAATTCTTCGATTTAACAGACGTTGTTCGGGCATGAGTGCGAGATTAATCTATCTCACATTCCCCCTTTTAAATCGAAGATTGAAATTCTTCGATTCAAAATCAAGCTTAGATACGAGTACACCTACTAACACCCTCGTACCTACCTACTGGTTTAATCCACAACGTGATGTATCATCTCTCCCATGGCCAACGCTTTATGTTGCTTGAAACCAGGAATAGTTGTGATGTATCATGGCTAGCGCTTCATGCTACTCGAAACCAATGATATATTCTACATGATCACATACTGACTCAATCAGACCTATGTAGGCCTGACTCAATCAGAGCTTACTGAACATGGGGAACATAACTTTCCTATAGCAAAGTTTACAACCAGTTGTTACAAGTGGGACCAAAAAACTTAGACCAAAAAAATCGCTGCAGTGTTTACTGGGGTGTGGGTGTGGGGTACAACCGAACATGCATCCCTCAAATTACAACAATTCATTTCTTCTTATATTTACTGCTCAATAATGCGGAAACGTTATACATAAAATGACTCAGCATCAACGATACTTTATCTTCAGCAATAACTTTTGTCTTGGAGCTTCTTCTCCCTAGAAGCCTCAATCTTATGTCTTGCAGACTATTTGCTCCATGGTGAATCTTCTTCACCAAAATCCGCTTCTTCAATTAACTGAGATCAACTCTCTGCTGACATGATAAGCATGCTTACAACCACATTCATACTTCAACAAACAAACAATTCCCAAACATTTTGAGAATTCCATCCACATACACTTCAAACATCACATTTACATCTGACACTCCAACTCCATCTGTCTATGGCCTTAGAGACTCGTCTATGGCTCCATGCAATTTTAGCAAATTGTGAATCTTATGGCCTTAGAGACTCATCAACTTTATGGCTCCACGCAATTCTTACAGATTGTGGATCTTATAGCAAATTGTGGATCTTATAGCTCCACACCAGGTGCAACCCAAAAAATTCTCATGACCTCCTTTGAAATAATAAAGACCTCCTTTGAAATAATAAAGAGTCTTTAAATAATGAATACTTTCTTTGAAATAATAAAGAGTCTTTAAATAATGAATACTTTTTTTTAAATAATAGAGAGCACCTTTTTTATACATCTTATAAAATTTAAAATAAAAAATTTCTTGCTTGGCTTTCTCACCGATTGTGCCGATCTTTTAAAAATCACATGAGTGCTCCTCTAAAATAAATTTTAGGTTGCTTCTCCGGGGTTTTTCATGTGCCTGGTAAACCTTATCTTTGTGCTATGTGAATCAGTCTCTCTTATTATACAGAACGACCCAGTCTCTCTTCTTATAGAGAACGATTGCTCTGAACTGTCTGCTAAACTTCATCAACTGTTCTAAACTGCCTCAACTTTCAAATAAAATCCAAATACTTTTCAACAAGATCTATGGAAACTGCCATGCGAATCTCAAGTTTGTTTGGGCATTCCAAATAAATGAGCAGCGACTCTTCTCTAACGGGCGGCCCTCTTCCAAACATGCAACACCTTTCTATGTGAGAGCTTGAGACAAAAAACCCTTCACGTCAAACAACAACTTTCTCATTGCAAACAACAGCAGTCTCTCACGAGAAACATCGACAGTCTTTTACTCTGCTATACAACGACAATTTCAAGATCGATTCCTCTTCTTTTAACGAGAGCTTTTCTTAATGGGAGCAACTTCCATATTCCTGGTACGCCCTTTAGTGATGGAGTGAGGCTCACACCCGCTCTGATACCATGAAAAGATTAAACCATGAAAAGATTAAACAGAGTCAGAATTGATGCAATACATTACATTATTGATGTATTACATTATTGATGTGTATTCTATTAATATGAACATGAACATGTACAGTTGTACAATATGGTTACAAGAAGTTACGGCTTTAGCAACTCCTATAACGCACAATATAGTTACAAGAAGTTACTGCGTTAGCAACTCCTATAACGATAAACTAACTAATTAACTAAAGAAGTTACTGCGTTAGCAACTCCTATAACGATAAACTAACTAATTAACTAACGGTAAACTAACTAATTAACTAGATATAATTATTTTCCTTAACAATGAGACCTGTGTACTTTCTGCTCACCCTAACCCTCAACTCTTCTGTTAATTACTCATTCTGCACAATCTGCTCTCTTAGTAGTACTGCAACTCCTTCATGCTAATGTGTACTATCTACTCACCCGAACCCTCCACTCTAGTGCTAATTACTCATTCTGCACAATCTGCTCTCTCAATAGTACTCCAACTCCTTCATGCTAACCTCACTACCAATTACATGCCACCTACACCGGCCTTCCATCACGTGTCCTTCGCATGGTTTCAGTCGCGTCTCGCAACAACCCCTCCACGTGGGCTCGGGCTCGGACCGACCCGCCAGCATCCATCCCATCCGGGAAAGGTACTTATTATATGCTACTTATTATTTTATGAGTCCATTTGACTTATGAATATCACAATTTGCGACATGCATGTGCAGAAACAGTTCGGCAATAATACTGTTATGTAGCTTTTTCTTCCTCACGTTTAGTTGCTCGTCTTTGACTCGTTCAGTTTCCCACCTGAAATTCGATAATGAAGCCACTATATTAAATCTTTGGTTTGGTTTTGCAGCTTTTTCTTCCTCACGTTTAGTTGCTCATATTTTACTCTTTCGGTTTACCACCTGAGATTTGATAGCGAAGCCACTAAATTAAAACTTTGGTTGGAAATCTTTGGACAACCAATTTACAAAACCTTAAATCAAACAAAATGATATGAAAGGGAAAAAATTGAGAAAGAAACAATTGCCAAACTAGTGTTGGTAAATTATAACAGTAAACAACATAGAACACACTAAATTACTATATGCATAACGTGGAAACCAACCGAATACACTGATAGTGTCTCCATGTGATGTCAAAACCTCTGTACAATTGCTTGATATGTACTTCCCTTTTGGACAACCCGGCTGAGTAATACCACTAATGCGCTTTTTTCTCAACAGCACAAATTAGGTCATGAAACACAAGTATTAGATGGCAATTAAATTGTTGTTTCCAATAGAAACTGATTGATTGGTACTGAGTGTCGTACCCAGATCTTAAACAGATCCAATTGCATCGATGATAGCATCATTCCATGCGGGCCCAGATGTTGTTTTATGAATGGATTTGACTAATCCATGAAGTTATTTTATTAATGGATTTGACTATCATTATATGCAGCAGGCATGTACCCAAACAGTTCACAGTTCGTCAATATCATTTTGCAAAACTTTCAGTGGGGCCTATTGGTGGGTGTGATTTTCACCGAGGAATCAATTTCTATCATTTTGCAAAATTTTCAGTGGGGCTTATTGGTGGGTGTGATTTTCACCGAGGAATCAATTTCTATTGAAACTTATCAGGGATCCATTCTCATTGAGATTTATCAAGAATCAATTTCCATTGAGACTTTGACCAGCTGTGATAAGACTCAAAGAATAGGCAATCCCTAGATAGACTTTCCATCCCAGTGGAAGTAGAGATATCTTGACCCTTACTGACTCACAAATTAATGAAGTTTTAAGTATATCTGACTTGCCAAGCCAGCATTACCAATTTCCCCATAGTAAAAAAAAAAGAATTCAGCATCTTTATATATAATCCCTTCACCTTTGTAAGTGATAAAGCACATATTCCAGTGATTGCAGTATTCATACACATATGGATTGTCAGATTTCTATAGCAGATGGTATTTGTATACTGCTTTAATGTGATAGATGGGCACAGTGTAATTTTTGGACATATATATCGAATGGTGCACATCTTTAGGTGATGGGGATGGAGCGAAGCCAATGTCAAATATCACTTTTCCTTCTCACATGTCAAAAGGACTCTATCAAATGTCCAAATTGATAAAATTACACTAAACCATTCTGATAATGCACAAAGTTGAGGAATGAGCTACTCCTAGTTTGATTGTTCTCAACATATAATAAATCTTCCTTCTTATTTATATAAATTTTTTTGATAATTCAATTTTTGATAATGCACAAACTTGAGGCCAGAGTTACCCCTGGTTTCATTGCTTTTAGATAAATCTTCTTTTTTATTTATATAATTTTTTTTAATAATTTAAAACATTTATGAAAAAAAAATTACAAATATATATATATATATATATATATATATATATATATATATATATATATATATATAAGTATTTACATTCTCTTTTTCAAAAACCTAAAACAATAATAAAATCATAAAACTAAAACAACAATAAAATCATAGTAGACATTTATGTTAAACTACTTTGTATAAATATAACTTCCTATTATAATTGCCAAAATACTAAGAAAGAACTAACCCTTTTTCCAAAAACATGTATACACAATATTTTCAACCAACAAATAAAATTAAAATACTCAAGTAGTGTGAAACTTTCTTTGCAAAATGGTTGCATGATAAAATTGAACAAACTCCCAACAAAAATTAGCAAAAAGAACAATCCCAAAAAAATATTAGACCATGAGGTGTCCAAAACTTCACTCCCAATCACTTTAATATTCATGGATTTTCTACAAGTTTAGACTACTAGTTTTGAAAGTAGACCAACTTACACCAATCATATTTACAAGCATAAACTTATTATGAAAACTACTAAATCATAATTTTGAATTTACCTATATCACATAAACTTATCATAAAAACTAATAAACCACAATTAGTTTACTATTTTATTTTTTAAATCTTAATATTATTTTGTTAAGAGGAGATGTTTTTTCTTAAAAGGTCATACATTTGAATCTTGAAAGGAGTAGAGTATGTACATCTTTATAAATTTTAAAATTAGATTATTATTATTCATTATTATGGAAGATTTCAAATAAGAAGCTATGTTGCACGAGTTTGTAGGAAAGTTGGAAACAATAGATACTTGTCATAAACTAGTAGAATTTTCCCCCAATCTTATATATTATATATTAAAAATTAAAAAAAATAGAAAAAAAATATTTTAGATTACAATGTATGGAGATAATTATAATATCCAAATTACTAATTTAATTTCTCTTGATAATTATATGAATATATTTAACACAATACTTAAATTTTAATATTCATAAAAATTCTATTAAAAAATGACAAACCAAATATATATATAAAATTTTAACATCTTTTTAAAATTAAACTTTACATATGTAAACTTTAAACATATTTTTGAATTTGAAGCAATAATCTTGTTCTCATTGGAAAATGCTAAATAATATTACTCTTGTAATATGAAAATACAATAAAAGTCAATGATATGGTTAGTTGATAGCAACAACACACTAGAGCAAATACAAATGTTTTTCATGGACATAGTATTGATTTATTAGACTTTTATGTTTAGCCTAAGCTTTAAGACAAAAATACATACATTAAAAAAATTTCATATCCACAATTATAAAGTGTGTATTATTAAGTTTTTTTATTTATATGATTTTTGAAATAATATTTATCTATAGTTTAGTCTTGTTTTATAGTGATATTTTGAATAAATATAATAAAAATATTTGTAATAAATTATGTGTTTATAATAAAGGAATAAAAATATTTACATTTTAATTTATTAATATGAAAAAATGGTATTTATTATTTCAAAAAAATTATAAATATAATTTTAATTTAAACTTTTCTATGTTGAAAACTCTTTGTGAAGCTCTCATTTCCTTGATGTTGAATCTCCCCAAAAACTTCCAAATCCCCAAAATAGTCCTGATCAATTGAAATGTCTAAAACAAGTTTTAGAAATATTAGAAATGTAAAAAATGGTTCCCATACAACAATGAAAATGAGTATCTGTTATTTTATATTATTATAATTTTATTAAAAAGATTAAAATTTTCAATTATAAAAAGAAAAAAGACTACTATCTTCTTTTACTTATAACCTTATCGTTTGCAATACTACAAAGAGCAATTTTGAATTCAAACATGAGGAAACATCTTTGATAAAATATGGATCCATGTAGTGTCCATTGTCGTTATCAGAGGGCAGTTAATGTCAGTTATTACTTTAGAAAGTTAACCACCCGACAGTCTTTTTTTTTTATGCCTGGCTCTCGGGGAGATGGCTACATGTTTTTTAATGAACAAATACCATGTTTGGCCAGAGTAAATTAGTTTTGGTTCAGGTGCTTGTACTCTTTTGATATAATATGCTACTTTCATATTATTTTATGAGTCGATTTGACGTATGAGTATCAGAATTTGCAACATGCATGTGCCTAAACAGTTGTGCAATAATACTTCTGAAAAATCTCAACAGCATATTACTGTTATGTAGCTTTTTCATCCTTTTAATCTCTCAGTTTCCCACCACCTGAGATATGATAAATTAAAACTTTGGTTGGAAATCTCTGGACACCCAATTTACAAAACGGTAATTCAAACCAAATGATATTTAGGTGAATTAAAAAAAATAAAAATGCCAAACTATGTATATCCCGTGTTGGTAAATTTTAACAGCAAACTCTACAGAACCCACTAAATTGCTATATCCAAATGTATGGATGTGGGAACCAACCTAATACCCTGCACAGTGTCTCCATCTGATGTCAAAAACTATGTACAATTGCGCACGTCTTTTGGGGACAACCCGGTTGAGCAATACCTGTTGGATAATAGTGACAAAATGCTATATTTAGAAAACTGTTAAAAGAGATTTCTATTGTAAGCGATTAGTTTGAGTGGTTTTCAAATCCACAAATTCAAAAGAGAGTTAGAGACTCTCCTACACTATAAATATGTTATCATTTTTCAGCGTAAGCAATAAAGTGTGTGAGCCCTTGTGATGTGTACTTGTGGTTTCACTGTTTGCTGTGCAAGGGTACATCACTGTTTGCTGTGCATTACTCTAATTTTAAGTATACCACTAATGAGTTTTCTTTTAGTAAGTAAGGCATTTTGGTAGATCTAATGTAGCATAATTTTGCCTAGCACTAATTAGGTCATGGAAGGCAAATATTACATGGCAATTTTGAGGAGGAACTGGTTGATTTTTGGTGAGTGCCTGACTCGTTATTGATAAAATGTGAAGCAAAGAATACAGAGAAAGAGCGGAGCAGAAATAAAATTCAATATATTTGGAATGAAAGTGAAAGAGTACAAATGAAAAGAGTATTTAGCAAAAGGAAAAATAGCCGAGCTAAATAAACTCAAACAAATCAAAAAATGATAATACAGCTAAACAAAACAACTAGCAGTGTACAGTCAAACTGTTGAGATTACATTATATTTAACAGTTATTACTGTAGAATCAGGGCCCAGGCCCGGACCCATAGATTAAACACATGCAATTGCATTCCTTGATTACATCATTCCTTTGCAATTTTTCTTTTTAGAAACGCAAGTCGTGGCCAAAGTCAATTAGCTTCTTTTGATTTTCTTTTGATTGGGAGGCGACAAATTAGGAAAGATATGCAAGTTTCTCGCTACTGTTTACAATCAAATTCGGAGACTACTTTTTTCGATCAAATTGCAAAAGTTATTTTATGAATGGGTTTGACTAATCCATGAATTGTCATTGTAACGATGTATCATTTTATGGACCAGGCATGTACCCAACAGCTCGTCAATGTCTTTTTTCAAAATTTTCAACATCGTTATATATTATCCCTTCACTCTCCGTGGGAAGGGATAAGCAATAGTTAGTCTTTGCCCATATTCCAGTGATTGCAGTATTCATACACATATAGACACTCAGATTTATGCAAATATATATATTGCTATTAACATATGGGCACAGTACGATTTTTGCACATATACATTGAATGGTGCATATCTGCCCCTATGTAGCCATTATTTAATCCCCTTAGGTGTTGAGAAGGAGAGAAACCAAATTGGCAATGTGAAACACCATTCCCTCGCACATAAAATGACTCTATCAAATGTCCAGTTTGATTAAATCATATTTTTCAGATAAATCTTTTTCTCATTATTTATATCAATTTTTTTAATAGTTCAAAATAATAGTTCAAAATAGTTTAATGAAAAAGGTTGTGTCTAGTTCGATGAATCCTTTTATATATATATATATATATATGAAATACTTCTTATATTTACATATAATTATTTACATAAAAGAAAAACCTTAAAAATGAAAGTATTTACATCCCCTTTAAAAAAAACAAAATAACAATAAAATAGAAATAGAAATCTATATAATACATCCTCTTCTTTTTATAATGGAAAAAATGCAAAGAAAAAGTTTTTAAAGAAAAAACAAAATTGAAATCCTAGAGTATTGAGGAGTGGGGATCAAAGTACTAGAATGATTCGATAATGTTAAAAGTTGAATGTTAAAAGTTGACCAAAGGTTTTTACCTTTTCTTAAATTTTCGGATACTTCTTATATCTATATAAAATTATTTACATGAAAGAAAAATATTAAAGATGGAGCATATTTACAATGGTATTTACATCTTATTTTTAAGAAAACCAAAATAACAATAAAATTGGAATATACATTTATATAATAATACAACCTCTTCTTTTTATAATAAAAAAAATGTAAAGAAAGAGCTAACCCCTTTCTCAAAAACATGTTTACATCAAAGTTTTCAAAGGGAAAACAAAATTGAACTCTTCAAGTACTATTGAGGAGTGGATCAAAGTACTAGAATGACCCAATAACACTAATCTCCAATGCAACCTTTCTTACAAAATGACTACATGTTTAAACTGACAATCTCCCAACAAGAAATGGCAAAAGAACAATCTCAAAAGAGGTGTTTCACTATTTCCAGCTAAAGGTAGGAATGGTAAAGCCCAGCTGAAGTGGTAAATCACTAGCCACTCAAAACACCCATTGTTTGCAGTTGACTCAATCTCTTGAGCTAATTTGACTCCTTCATCTGACCTCAATATTAATCTTTGACTTTGAATATGGGGTAGGTCCAAATCTAGTCATACATTGAAAACCTTCTTACACGTCTTGGAATTCATGGGCTTCTCTATTTGAAAAAACCTTCATGAAGTTCTTAGCTATGGATAATGACTGATAGTTTTGATGGAATATATGTGCTTGCTAAGCATACCACAATAATCCATAAGTAAAGATAAATGTCTATATGTTGTTTTCTTTGAGTTGTATTCACCTCACATTAATATGTTGGCTACTACTATGATGGTTCTTGGGGAGACCCATGGGTAAAACTTAAATGCATAGCATCTACTTATCATATCAAAGAAACTCTCGTATCACTCCACTTCCTTTACACTCATTTGCATATGCAATACTTATATACAAATCTGAAAGGGTGAGCAAAATGTAAACAATAAAAAGGAACTTGAAAGAACTACTAATAGTGTCAGAAGTACAAGTAAACCCGTTGGGGCTATGGACATTTGCTAGAGTGGGGCCATGTTTGTATGGTATCGAGGCAACTTCATCGGAGGTATGAATGCTCACTATAAATGAAACAATGATGGGAAAAGAGAGATGAAGAACACACTTATGTAGATGTTGGCTTGTTATAAAAGTGATAACCCATGGTTAAACCAAATCAAATGAGAAGGTTGTATCAAGTTAAAGAATTTACTTTGCTATTTGGATCTTTGAAAAGGGTATGTTAGCTGGAAAGTACTTGAAATTTTGGATCATATCTTTTAGAAATTTGGCATCATTGTGGTACACATAACCTTTGAAAAATTGTCTGCGGTTTTTGGAGCTTATCCATAACATTCAGATTGGAATTAAAGACCCTAGAGTTCTTTTGAAATGTATAATCAGTTATTCTAGTGTGTCACCATTTATTTTCACCACAACAACCCCCCTTTTATTTTTATTTTATAAGAAAAAGGAAAATCCCCCCCTACCAAAATTTGAGCTCTAAGGCCTAATCCACTACTATTATGATCCCATTGAGTATTGTTTATCTACCTTGATGGGGTTACAGGTTTAGATCCTTATTCATTATTTATCTTTAAGGAGGTTTTCACTAACTAATAATCGCTTTGATCTTTCACTTTCAAATGTTCTTCATAATACCTTTGATTTATGATGCTTCTTTGATCCCTGTGTGATGAGATTGAAACGTTTTCTTTTGATCCTTTTACATTAATCGGTTTTACTATATTTAAAGGTGTATCCCAATCCTATTCGATTGCAGGGTTTGATGCTCTATTTTATGACATGAAGATACTTTTATTTTAAGGATCTATTGTTTCCTTGTGCATTGGTTTATACTATCATCTCACTACATCATAAAAAAGTGAATGGTTGGTTTGAATGAAGAACATATTGTTATTTTGCATCCTGTACCAGTTGTTTTCATATTCATGCTCAATCTCTCACATGTTAATCAGAATCCTATGTTTAAAATCCATAACTAGAATAAGAGGATCTTGAATCTTTTCCAAGGGTTTGATATATTATTTTTTATTATATGCAAACAAGAGAAAAAATTATATTGATATTTCAGGACATTTGTTTACAACAATAGATTGTTCATAAAAGGCCAAGATCATAGATTATTTCTTCTAAGAAATTCCTCCTTTTCATTTTTGAGCAATCCCAACTCTTTTTTTATAAATTTGTTAGTAAAATGGCAAGGGAAAAGAATATAGATTTTATAACTTATTATCAAGTGTCTTCTTCTTGGTATAATGAAGTCAATTCTTCATGTGGTTGCAGTGATAGGGTTGCACAATTCCTTCCTATGAAATATACTTATGATTCTGAGAATCATTCCTAGAAAAAAGAGAAATCTTGTGCACAATCGAGGAAGAATGATCATGTTCACTTGGTCACAGAGTACATGAAACTCAAAAGAAAATCCTCCAAGTGTTTGAAAGATATCGAGATTATTTCCTCAAATTTCCTATGCCCAAAACAAATTTTGAATCCCTACATGTTGAACCTATCTTAAGAATGATCATGTGCACTTGGTCATAGAGTACATGAAACTCAAGAGTAGAGCCTCCAAGTGTTTGAAAGACATGGAGATTATTTCCTCAAATTTCCTATGCCCACAACAAATTTTGAATCCCTACATGTTGAACCTGTCTTAAGCCTCAAGTCTCTATAATTATTATTGAAAACCCTAGATTTCTACCCATCTAGAATTGTATTTAACTTGTTTTCTCAAATCATCTAAATCCTAGATTGTGCATAATTTCATAACCTTTCATGTCCATGTATGGGTTGAACTTGAGTAAATCGACGGTGTATCATAGTTTGATCCAGTGGCCTCATTTCCATCCAATGTTCCTGACATCAACATGCCAAATTGGAATCGGTCTCTCATTCATCCTAGGTGTTTCCTTATGTGTCATACGATGTGTCATACAGAATCCAGAAGTCTGGGTTTTGTTCCTTTAGTTCCTTGTTTAAAATCATGGATCCTAGATATCGGATGTAGTACCTTTTTGAATATCGAACTAGATTCTGCCAGCTATAACCTTGGCATAGGGCATGTTATATTTGCAAGTATAACATGGAACTCGATGTGGTGTGTCATGTGTCATCTCGTTGTTCCTTCCTAAAGTGGCATATGGATCCTCCAAACTAAGTTTTAATTTGAATTTTCATTTGACATGGTTTCCTAGGTGTTATATCCCATGGAGAATTTGAATCTGACCTTTCCTTTAACAAGTCCCTTCATTCAAATCCTGGATTCTAGATCCATGCCTTTACCATATCCAATTAATACTTGTCACTTGTACATTATATTTTCTTCCTCCAATGACCAGGGGTTGGACACATCATTTTTACCTTACGTGGTACCCAATGTGGCATGTACGTGTCATACAACATGGAATTAACATGTCATCTAGACTACATGTTATCATGTGTTATCCTACATGACTCTTATTGAGGAAAATGTATAAAGAACCTTACTCTAGAACATTTAGATCTTATCTAGATAAGACAAGATAGTTGGGAATGTTGTTGATATTACGATAGTTCCAGGAGGTATTAACCTCCAAGTGTAACCCTGACAAGAATATAATATTTTAGAAAGCAAGAAGAAACCCTAAAGCCTTGGACATAACCCTAGAAGACAAGTCAACTAAAGAAAATAATTAATATTGAGTCTTTAGCCTCCAGAAAGAGAAGTCAGCCCAAAAAAATAAGAAAGAGCAGTATAAATAGAGGATGCCAGAGCTCATTTGTACACACACAACTCGAAACTGTTGAAATTCAGTAAGTGTGCAAGTCTGGAGAGTAGCTGCAGCTGTAGCTACTGCAACTTGTATTTTTGGTTTTAGGCTTGTAATTTCTATTGGTTATGGTTTGGACATTCTGATTGGTACACTAGCTCTTGGAAGTGTTACACTACCTTGATTGGCTTTTGACCATAGGGTTTGCTTCCAAAATTATTCTCTTTGTCAAGGTTAAGGTGCTTAGGGGTGGCTTCAGCCTATGGTTGTGTGACAATATTGCTATATTGTCTTTTGTTAAACGATCACACCTATTATTTATAGTATTTTATGGGCCCACACTATCTTCGAACAATATAACTGTTGGAAGGTAGATTGGGAGGAGTTTTCTCAGTTACAGTTGTAGTTGTAGTCAAAGTTTTTGTTGCAGCAACGAAACCCTAACCCTCTTGTTAAGGAACCTTCAGTGAAGAGATTAACCTAATTTATGTATATTCTAGGGCACCCTAACCTAGCACACCTCTTGTTACTCTCAACAATATAAGATGTCAAGTTTGATTTTTTGGTCAAAGTCGAAAGTTGACCAAGTCAAAGCAGTGACGACTTACTCTATGAAGTCAGCAAACAATTTAGAAGGGGCTTCTAACTTCAGGGCATGGAAGACAAGGATTGACCTCATCCTTTCCAAGAATAAAGTGTTGGATATCGTGAAAGGAAAGATCATGGAACCATCATTTGAAGAAGGAAAATAGAAAGAACCTTAGAACGTTGTAGTTATGGAGAAGTTCAAGGACAATGACATCAATGTCATGAATATAATAGTGGAATCTTTAAAATACCAATTGATACCCTACATCTCTCATATTGACTCATCTAAGAAGATGTACGATGCCCTAACTAATCTCTTCTCAGTCATAAACATTGGACAAGTAATGAGTCTGAAGAATGAGGTCCGTGACATGAAAATGAATGATGATGAAAGCATAACATTATACTTTGTGATAATATCTCAGTTAAGAGATGAAATACAAGATATTGAAGAAATCATTTCAAGGAACTGGTAAATATAGTACTCAACATCCTTCCCAAGACATGGGATGCATTTTTGGCAAGCATGAACACAAGAAAGGAATATATCACATATGAAGAACTTTGGACTTGTTTTGCACAATAAGAATCAAGCATTAGCACAAAAGAGAAATCCCAAACGAAATACGATGATCAAGCCTTCACAACAAAAATTCAAGAATTTCAGGAATAAGAGGAAGTTTGGCCTAAGAAAGGAAACAAATGAAGCATCGGTTGCTGAAGAATGGGAACCCTCAAAGAAGGCCAAGCAAGATAAAACAGACTTCCTCTTCTAAGACAAGGTAACAATATTCTTCAAAGTTCTTGTACATACCATGTTAACATAGTTTTTGTACATATATTGCATATATATTTCTTAGAAAATAAGATGTTCAAGTGATACCTATGGAAGAATAATAAGATAAGGATTGCTATCATGATGACTACAAGTCAAGGAATAGAAAAGATGAAGTACTTTGATAATCCTTGGTAACAATTCATGTGGAAGCTATTACATAAGTAACAACTGCAAGATAAGCCAAAATCATAATCAAAACTTGAAGAAACCTAGAATAAGTCAAAACAGAAAGAAGTCGACAATCAAGAGGAAATTAGAAAAAGACTTTTGATACTTTGTAGAGGGAAATAAGGATGCAGATGAAGGCGTAGACTCTCTTAGATGGAGGGAGCTGATTACAAAATTCCAAAAATAAGTCAATGCATTCATGCATGAAGCAAGGATTAGGAGGGAACTAATCCTAAATGATATGATCCATTGAGGATTATGAAGTATCTATCCACGTTCCAAATTCCAATTGAAAGTAGCAACCATGATAAGCAACACATATTCAATTTGACTCTAGAAGAAGTCTTCTTCGAAAAGAATCCTTAAAGTATCCTTGGTTGTCCATCTACATCCATGATCCTATGATGAAAGGAAGAAGTTGGAATCTCTAAGGAATATAAAAGACCCCTATAGATAAATATAGACACGAGGAAGAACATGCAAATTCCAAGAAAGAAATAAAAACAAGAACAACCAGTTATTATACCAAGAATCACAAGACTACCAACTTGGTTTGAACCCACCGAGAAGTAATCGAGTAGAAGAAATGGAAGTTATGATAAAGAACAATGTGAAAAATACTTATGAATGGAAGCATTGCAATATTCAAAGATTATTACAGAAGGAGGAAGAACACTATGAAAACAACTTGTTCTAGCAAACCAGATATACCTTTTGTAGTATCCATGGATTGGAATTTACATGTAAAATACTATTCTTCCAAATAAAGCAAGTAAGAAAAAAGCTTATACTAGAAAGAGACTCATGTATGAAGATATAAGAAGACCTTGAATGAATTCAAACAAC
>ML789098.1:163241-199430 GCA_009831015.1 Picea engelmannii | reverse complement strand
CATAAAAATTCTATTAAAAAATGACAAACCAAATATATATATAAAATTTTAACATCTTTTTAAAATTAAACTTTACATATGTAAACTTTAAACATATTTTTGAATTTGAAGCAATAATCTTGTTCTCATTGGAAAATGCTAAATAATATTACTCTTGTAATATGAAAATACAATAAAAGTCAATGATATGGTTAGTTGATAGCAACAACACACTAGAGCAAATACAAATGTTTTTCATGGACATAGTATTGATTTATTAGACTTTTATGTTTAGCCTAAGCTTTAAGACAAAAATACATACATTAAAAAAATTTCATATCCACAATTATAAAGTGTGTATTATTAAGTTTTTTTATTTATATGATTTTTGAAATAATATTTATCTATAGTTTAGTCTTGTTTTATAGTGATATTTTGAATAAATATAATAAAAATATTTGTAATAAATTATGTGTTTATAATAAAGGAATAAAAATATTTACATTTTAATTTATTAATATGAAAAAATGGTATTTATTATTTCAAAAAAATTATAAATATAATTTTAATTTAAACTTTTCTATGTTGAAAACTCTTTGTGAAGCTCTCATTTCCTTGATGTTGAATCTCCCCAAAAACTTCCAAATCCCCAAAATAGTCCTGATCAATTGAAATGTCTAAAACAAGTTTTAGAAATATTAGAAATGTAAAAAATGGTTCCCATACAACAATGAAAATGAGTATCTGTTATTTTATATTATTATAATTTTATTAAAAAGATTAAAATTTTCAATTATAAAAAGAAAAAAGACTACTATCTTCTTTTACTTATAACCTTATCGTTTGCAATACTACAAAGAGCAATTTTGAATTCAAACATGAGGAAACATCTTTGATAAAATATGGATCCATGTAGTGTCCATTGTCGTTATCAGAGGGCAGTTAATGTCAGTTATTACTTTAGAAAGTTAACCACCCGACAGTCTTTTTTTTTTATGCCTGGCTCTCGGGGAGATGGCTACATGTTTTTTAATGAACAAATACCATGTTTGGCCAGAGTAAATTAGTTTTGGTTCAGGTGCTTGTACTCTTTTGATATAATATGCTACTTTCATATTATTTTATGAGTCGATTTGACGTATGAGTATCAGAATTTGCAACATGCATGTGCCTAAACAGTTGTGCAATAATACTTCTGAAAAATCTCAACAGCATATTACTGTTATGTAGCTTTTTCATCCTTTTAATCTCTCAGTTTCCCACCACCTGAGATATGATAAATTAAAACTTTGGTTGGAAATCTCTGGACACCCAATTTACAAAACGGTAATTCAAACCAAATGATATTTAGGTGAATTAAAAAAAATAAAAATGCCAAACTATGTATATCCCGTGTTGGTAAATTTTAACAGCAAACTCTACAGAACCCACTAAATTGCTATATCCAAATGTATGGATGTGGGAACCAACCTAATACCCTGCACAGTGTCTCCATCTGATGTCAAAAACTATGTACAATTGCGCACGTCTTTTGGGGACAACCCGGTTGAGCAATACCTGTTGGATAATAGTGACAAAATGCTATATTTAGAAAACTGTTAAAAGAGATTTCTATTGTAAGCGATTAGTTTGAGTGGTTTTCAAATCCACAAATTCAAAAGAGAGTTAGAGACTCTCCTACACTATAAATATGTTATCATTTTTCAGCGTAAGCAATAAAGTGTGTGAGCCCTTGTGATGTGTACTTGTGGTTTCACTGTTTGCTGTGCAAGGGTACATCACTGTTTGCTGTGCATTACTCTAATTTTAAGTATACCACTAATGAGTTTTCTTTTAGTAAGTAAGGCATTTTGGTAGATCTAATGTAGCATAATTTTGCCTAGCACTAATTAGGTCATGGAAGGCAAATATTACATGGCAATTTTGAGGAGGAACTGGTTGATTTTTGGTGAGTGCCTGACTCGTTATTGATAAAATGTGAAGCAAAGAATACAGAGAAAGAGCGGAGCAGAAATAAAATTCAATATATTTGGAATGAAAGTGAAAGAGTACAAATGAAAAGAGTATTTAGCAAAAGGAAAAATAGCCGAGCTAAATAAACTCAAACAAATCAAAAAATGATAATACAGCTAAACAAAACAACTAGCAGTGTACAGTCAAACTGTTGAGATTACATTATATTTAACAGTTATTACTGTAGAATCAGGGCCCAGGCCCGGACCCATAGATTAAACACATGCAATTGCATTCCTTGATTACATCATTCCTTTGCAATTTTTCTTTTTAGAAACGCAAGTCGTGGCCAAAGTCAATTAGCTTCTTTTGATTTTCTTTTGATTGGGAGGCGACAAATTAGGAAAGATATGCAAGTTTCTCGCTACTGTTTACAATCAAATTCGGAGACTACTTTTTTCGATCAAATTGCAAAAGTTATTTTATGAATGGGTTTGACTAATCCATGAATTGTCATTGTAACGATGTATCATTTTATGGACCAGGCATGTACCCAACAGCTCGTCAATGTCTTTTTTCAAAATTTTCAACATCGTTATATATTATCCCTTCACTCTCCGTGGGAAGGGATAAGCAATAGTTAGTCTTTGCCCATATTCCAGTGATTGCAGTATTCATACACATATAGACACTCAGATTTATGCAAATATATATATTGCTATTAACATATGGGCACAGTACGATTTTTGCACATATACATTGAATGGTGCATATCTGCCCCTATGTAGCCATTATTTAATCCCCTTAGGTGTTGAGAAGGAGAGAAACCAAATTGGCAATGTGAAACACCATTCCCTCGCACATAAAATGACTCTATCAAATGTCCAGTTTGATTAAATCATATTTTTCAGATAAATCTTTTTCTCATTATTTATATCAATTTTTTTAATAGTTCAAAATAATAGTTCAAAATAGTTTAATGAAAAAGGTTGTGTCTAGTTCGATGAATCCTTTTATATATATATATATATATATGAAATACTTCTTATATTTACATATAATTATTTACATAAAAGAAAAACCTTAAAAATGAAAGTATTTACATCCCCTTTAAAAAAAACAAAATAACAATAAAATAGAAATAGAAATCTATATAATACATCCTCTTCTTTTTATAATGGAAAAAATGCAAAGAAAAAGTTTTTAAAGAAAAAACAAAATTGAAATCCTAGAGTATTGAGGAGTGGGGATCAAAGTACTAGAATGATTCGATAATGTTAAAAGTTGAATGTTAAAAGTTGACCAAAGGTTTTTACCTTTTCTTAAATTTTCGGATACTTCTTATATCTATATAAAATTATTTACATGAAAGAAAAATATTAAAGATGGAGCATATTTACAATGGTATTTACATCTTATTTTTAAGAAAACCAAAATAACAATAAAATTGGAATATACATTTATATAATAATACAACCTCTTCTTTTTATAATAAAAAAAATGTAAAGAAAGAGCTAACCCCTTTCTCAAAAACATGTTTACATCAAAGTTTTCAAAGGGAAAACAAAATTGAACTCTTCAAGTACTATTGAGGAGTGGATCAAAGTACTAGAATGACCCAATAACACTAATCTCCAATGCAACCTTTCTTACAAAATGACTACATGTTTAAACTGACAATCTCCCAACAAGAAATGGCAAAAGAACAATCTCAAAAGAGGTGTTTCACTATTTCCAGCTAAAGGTAGGAATGGTAAAGCCCAGCTGAAGTGGTAAATCACTAGCCACTCAAAACACCCATTGTTTGCAGTTGACTCAATCTCTTGAGCTAATTTGACTCCTTCATCTGACCTCAATATTAATCTTTGACTTTGAATATGGGGTAGGTCCAAATCTAGTCATACATTGAAAACCTTCTTACACGTCTTGGAATTCATGGGCTTCTCTATTTGAAAAAACCTTCATGAAGTTCTTAGCTATGGATAATGACTGATAGTTTTGATGGAATATATGTGCTTGCTAAGCATACCACAATAATCCATAAGTAAAGATAAATGTCTATATGTTGTTTTCTTTGAGTTGTATTCACCTCACATTAATATGTTGGCTACTACTATGATGGTTCTTGGGGAGACCCATGGGTAAAACTTAAATGCATAGCATCTACTTATCATATCAAAGAAACTCTCGTATCACTCCACTTCCTTTACACTCATTTGCATATGCAATACTTATATACAAATCTGAAAGGGTGAGCAAAATGTAAACAATAAAAAGGAACTTGAAAGAACTACTAATAGTGTCAGAAGTACAAGTAAACCCGTTGGGGCTATGGACATTTGCTAGAGTGGGGCCATGTTTGTATGGTATCGAGGCAACTTCATCGGAGGTATGAATGCTCACTATAAATGAAACAATGATGGGAAAAGAGAGATGAAGAACACACTTATGTAGATGTTGGCTTGTTATAAAAGTGATAACCCATGGTTAAACCAAATCAAATGAGAAGGTTGTATCAAGTTAAAGAATTTACTTTGCTATTTGGATCTTTGAAAAGGGTATGTTAGCTGGAAAGTACTTGAAATTTTGGATCATATCTTTTAGAAATTTGGCATCATTGTGGTACACATAACCTTTGAAAAATTGTCTGCGGTTTTTGGAGCTTATCCATAACATTCAGATTGGAATTAAAGACCCTAGAGTTCTTTTGAAATGTATAATCAGTTATTCTAGTGTGTCACCATTTATTTTCACCACAACAACCCCCCTTTTATTTTTATTTTATAAGAAAAAGGAAAATCCCCCCCTACCAAAATTTGAGCTCTAAGGCCTAATCCACTACTATTATGATCCCATTGAGTATTGTTTATCTACCTTGATGGGGTTACAGGTTTAGATCCTTATTCATTATTTATCTTTAAGGAGGTTTTCACTAACTAATAATCGCTTTGATCTTTCACTTTCAAATGTTCTTCATAATACCTTTGATTTATGATGCTTCTTTGATCCCTGTGTGATGAGATTGAAACGTTTTCTTTTGATCCTTTTACATTAATCGGTTTTACTATATTTAAAGGTGTATCCCAATCCTATTCGATTGCAGGGTTTGATGCTCTATTTTATGACATGAAGATACTTTTATTTTAAGGATCTATTGTTTCCTTGTGCATTGGTTTATACTATCATCTCACTACATCATAAAAAAGTGAATGGTTGGTTTGAATGAAGAACATATTGTTATTTTGCATCCTGTACCAGTTGTTTTCATATTCATGCTCAATCTCTCACATGTTAATCAGAATCCTATGTTTAAAATCCATAACTAGAATAAGAGGATCTTGAATCTTTTCCAAGGGTTTGATATATTATTTTTTATTATATGCAAACAAGAGAAAAAATTATATTGATATTTCAGGACATTTGTTTACAACAATAGATTGTTCATAAAAGGCCAAGATCATAGATTATTTCTTCTAAGAAATTCCTCCTTTTCATTTTTGAGCAATCCCAACTCTTTTTTTATAAATTTGTTAGTAAAATGGCAAGGGAAAAGAATATAGATTTTATAACTTATTATCAAGTGTCTTCTTCTTGGTATAATGAAGTCAATTCTTCATGTGGTTGCAGTGATAGGGTTGCACAATTCCTTCCTATGAAATATACTTATGATTCTGAGAATCATTCCTAGAAAAAAGAGAAATCTTGTGCACAATCGAGGAAGAATGATCATGTTCACTTGGTCACAGAGTACATGAAACTCAAAAGAAAATCCTCCAAGTGTTTGAAAGATATCGAGATTATTTCCTCAAATTTCCTATGCCCAAAACAAATTTTGAATCCCTACATGTTGAACCTATCTTAAGAATGATCATGTGCACTTGGTCATAGAGTACATGAAACTCAAGAGTAGAGCCTCCAAGTGTTTGAAAGACATGGAGATTATTTCCTCAAATTTCCTATGCCCACAACAAATTTTGAATCCCTACATGTTGAACCTGTCTTAAGCCTCAAGTCTCTATAATTATTATTGAAAACCCTAGATTTCTACCCATCTAGAATTGTATTTAACTTGTTTTCTCAAATCATCTAAATCCTAGATTGTGCATAATTTCATAACCTTTCATGTCCATGTATGGGTTGAACTTGAGTAAATCGACGGTGTATCATAGTTTGATCCAGTGGCCTCATTTCCATCCAATGTTCCTGACATCAACATGCCAAATTGGAATCGGTCTCTCATTCATCCTAGGTGTTTCCTTATGTGTCATACGATGTGTCATACAGAATCCAGAAGTCTGGGTTTTGTTCCTTTAGTTCCTTGTTTAAAATCATGGATCCTAGATATCGGATGTAGTACCTTTTTGAATATCGAACTAGATTCTGCCAGCTATAACCTTGGCATAGGGCATGTTATATTTGCAAGTATAACATGGAACTCGATGTGGTGTGTCATGTGTCATCTCGTTGTTCCTTCCTAAAGTGGCATATGGATCCTCCAAACTAAGTTTTAATTTGAATTTTCATTTGACATGGTTTCCTAGGTGTTATATCCCATGGAGAATTTGAATCTGACCTTTCCTTTAACAAGTCCCTTCATTCAAATCCTGGATTCTAGATCCATGCCTTTACCATATCCAATTAATACTTGTCACTTGTACATTATATTTTCTTCCTCCAATGACCAGGGGTTGGACACATCATTTTTACCTTACGTGGTACCCAATGTGGCATGTACGTGTCATACAACATGGAATTAACATGTCATCTAGACTACATGTTATCATGTGTTATCCTACATGACTCTTATTGAGGAAAATGTATAAAGAACCTTACTCTAGAACATTTAGATCTTATCTAGATAAGACAAGATAGTTGGGAATGTTGTTGATATTACGATAGTTCCAGGAGGTATTAACCTCCAAGTGTAACCCTGACAAGAATATAATATTTTAGAAAGCAAGAAGAAACCCTAAAGCCTTGGACATAACCCTAGAAGACAAGTCAACTAAAGAAAATAATTAATATTGAGTCTTTAGCCTCCAGAAAGAGAAGTCAGCCCAAAAAAATAAGAAAGAGCAGTATAAATAGAGGATGCCAGAGCTCATTTGTACACACACAACTCGAAACTGTTGAAATTCAGTAAGTGTGCAAGTCTGGAGAGTAGCTGCAGCTGTAGCTACTGCAACTTGTATTTTTGGTTTTAGGCTTGTAATTTCTATTGGTTATGGTTTGGACATTCTGATTGGTACACTAGCTCTTGGAAGTGTTACACTACCTTGATTGGCTTTTGACCATAGGGTTTGCTTCCAAAATTATTCTCTTTGTCAAGGTTAAGGTGCTTAGGGGTGGCTTCAGCCTATGGTTGTGTGACAATATTGCTATATTGTCTTTTGTTAAACGATCACACCTATTATTTATAGTATTTTATGGGCCCACACTATCTTCGAACAATATAACTGTTGGAAGGTAGATTGGGAGGAGTTTTCTCAGTTACAGTTGTAGTTGTAGTCAAAGTTTTTGTTGCAGCAACGAAACCCTAACCCTCTTGTTAAGGAACCTTCAGTGAAGAGATTAACCTAATTTATGTATATTCTAGGGCACCCTAACCTAGCACACCTCTTGTTACTCTCAACAATATAAGATGTCAAGTTTGATTTTTTGGTCAAAGTCGAAAGTTGACCAAGTCAAAGCAGTGACGACTTACTCTATGAAGTCAGCAAACAATTTAGAAGGGGCTTCTAACTTCAGGGCATGGAAGACAAGGATTGACCTCATCCTTTCCAAGAATAAAGTGTTGGATATCGTGAAAGGAAAGATCATGGAACCATCATTTGAAGAAGGAAAATAGAAAGAACCTTAGAACGTTGTAGTTATGGAGAAGTTCAAGGACAATGACATCAATGTCATGAATATAATAGTGGAATCTTTAAAATACCAATTGATACCCTACATCTCTCATATTGACTCATCTAAGAAGATGTACGATGCCCTAACTAATCTCTTCTCAGTCATAAACATTGGACAAGTAATGAGTCTGAAGAATGAGGTCCGTGACATGAAAATGAATGATGATGAAAGCATAACATTATACTTTGTGATAATATCTCAGTTAAGAGATGAAATACAAGATATTGAAGAAATCATTTCAAGGAACTGGTAAATATAGTACTCAACATCCTTCCCAAGACATGGGATGCATTTTTGGCAAGCATGAACACAAGAAAGGAATATATCACATATGAAGAACTTTGGACTTGTTTTGCACAATAAGAATCAAGCATTAGCACAAAAGAGAAATCCCAAACGAAATACGATGATCAAGCCTTCACAACAAAAATTCAAGAATTTCAGGAATAAGAGGAAGTTTGGCCTAAGAAAGGAAACAAATGAAGCATCGGTTGCTGAAGAATGGGAACCCTCAAAGAAGGCCAAGCAAGATAAAACAGACTTCCTCTTCTAAGACAAGGTAACAATATTCTTCAAAGTTCTTGTACATACCATGTTAACATAGTTTTTGTACATATATTGCATATATATTTCTTAGAAAATAAGATGTTCAAGTGATACCTATGGAAGAATAATAAGATAAGGATTGCTATCATGATGACTACAAGTCAAGGAATAGAAAAGATGAAGTACTTTGATAATCCTTGGTAACAATTCATGTGGAAGCTATTACATAAGTAACAACTGCAAGATAAGCCAAAATCATAATCAAAACTTGAAGAAACCTAGAATAAGTCAAAACAGAAAGAAGTCGACAATCAAGAGGAAATTAGAAAAAGACTTTTGATACTTTGTAGAGGGAAATAAGGATGCAGATGAAGGCGTAGACTCTCTTAGATGGAGGGAGCTGATTACAAAATTCCAAAAATAAGTCAATGCATTCATGCATGAAGCAAGGATTAGGAGGGAACTAATCCTAAATGATATGATCCATTGAGGATTATGAAGTATCTATCCACGTTCCAAATTCCAATTGAAAGTAGCAACCATGATAAGCAACACATATTCAATTTGACTCTAGAAGAAGTCTTCTTCGAAAAGAATCCTTAAAGTATCCTTGGTTGTCCATCTACATCCATGATCCTATGATGAAAGGAAGAAGTTGGAATCTCTAAGGAATATAAAAGACCCCTATAGATAAATATAGACACGAGGAAGAACATGCAAATTCCAAGAAAGAAATAAAAACAAGAACAACCAGTTATTATACCAAGAATCACAAGACTACCAACTTGGTTTGAACCCACCGAGAAGTAATCGAGTAGAAGAAATGGAAGTTATGATAAAGAACAATGTGAAAAATACTTATGAATGGAAGCATTGCAATATTCAAAGATTATTACAGAAGGAGGAAGAACACTATGAAAACAACTTGTTCTAGCAAACCAGATATACCTTTTGTAGTATCCATGGATTGGAATTTACATGTAAAATACTATTCTTCCAAATAAAGCAAGTAAGAAAAAAGCTTATACTAGAAAGAGACTCATGTATGAAGATATAAGAAGACCTTGAATGAATTCAAACAACTTGATGCATAGTATCTCATATACAACAAAAGTGTGGTGAAAACTTTCTATGAAAAAGATAGTGTATCAGAATAGTTACTCAGAAGTCTGGGATGATGGATTTCTAATCCATGGAAAATTCTCATGATGACAGAAGAAGTTCTACTTGGATATGTTTCAGTTTGATCCTTTCCATGATGTTATGAGCTAGAAAGAAACAAAAGTGTTGAATTCAACGATGATATATTGTAATGATCAGAGCTATATGAGGTCTTCAGAGAAAACTATTGTTCCACGACAGACCGAAGTACATTGAGATCAAGATTTATATTCTCCATGATGAAGTCCAGAAAAGAGAAGTGGTTCTCCAATATATCTCCACAGATGAGCAGATTACAGATATTTTGGTAAAAGCCTCTGCCCAAGATGAAAATTTTGCGTACTCAAGAAACAAGATGGGACTCGTGGAGATGAATTTCTTGAATGAAAAAGGAAGAGATTATTCCTAGGTTGGGAGGGAGGACTTATATGTTATTGATTTATGGAAATTCATTTTTTAGTTTGAAAAATGGTCCAGGATGAGCAGTTCCTTTCCAGTTCGAAAAGTGGTTTGAGATTTCTAACGGACAGGAATTTTCCAATTTGGAAAATGGTCCAGATTGGAAAATCATTTTTGTAATCAAAATGGTCTGATAGATTGTTGATGTACCATAGACAATGATTCCCCTTGTGTCCAGTGTGGGGGAATGGTTTAGGACAATCATTATTCTTGGCAGTCACTTTGAGCAGTGGCCAAGTAGAATGGTCCACCTCGTCGAGAAGTCATTCTTTCGAAGTTCACAGTTGTGAGCAGTTTCAAAGAATGGTCCATTTGGAGGTTGGTGCAGGACATTCATTTCCATTAGTAAATGGTCTAGACAATCATTCACTAGGGAAAACTCATCTTCTCCAGGTTGGACTATGATTATTGCCAGAGGAATGGCCCAGTTACGTGAATGGTCCAAGTTCAACAATTAGGGACATGCATTCCCTAGGGAAGTCTCATTCTCTCTAGGTTTCACTTTGATTAGTGCGGGAGGAATGGCCCGGTTAGGTGAATGGACCAAGCTCAGAAATTAGGGACAATTATTCGTTTATGCTTAAGAAGAATAGCCCAGATAACCTATGGATGATGTTTTACATTTTGAGGGAATATTCTCTTCCATATCTCATAGATGTGAGTGGAGGAATGGCCTAGATGACTCAGTTTGTATCAAGATATCAATTTATGTAGGTTGATATCAGATGATATGATTGTTGTGGATATTGTATGTCTCTGGAAAGTAGATGTATGCTACTATGGTGGATGTGTTCCACTAGTTGTGACTATGTGTCACTGGTTAAATAGTCGTGTGCTACTTGGTGTGGTTCTGTACCACTAGATAGTAGTTGTGTACTACTATGGATAGACACAATTGTGTTCTATTGAATGACATTGTTCCAATTTCCATGAAGAGTATCAATAGTGTTGGAAATGATTACCAGCTAGATGGATAGTTAGTGTGTTGGTGGAAAAATATTCTCCAGGCAGAAAATCGTCCAGGACATTTATTCTTCTAAGACGTATGTCTAGATTAGAAGAATAGTCCTTGCAGCCCATGATGTGGCTTCCAGCATTTGTTGGAACAATTATTCTTCTAGGACATATGTTTAGATTAGAAGAATAGTTCTTGTATCACCTTGTGGAGTGAGTGACTTATTCAGCCTCATGCCTGATTACTTAGATGTAGTATGGCTTTGAGAGATGATGTGGTTGATGCTATCAGATGATACTGATAGTGATGATGGTTCTTGTGATTTGATCATGAGATAGCCTGTGTGGCTATGATGATTCTACTAGTTAAATGGTATTTTTGTGCTCAAGACCATTGTTTTAATACCTCCCTACCTAGGAGGGAGTGTTGATATTACGGTAGTTGTGGGAAGTATTAACCTCCATGTGTAACCCTGAAAAGAATAGAATATTATGGAAAGCAAGAAGAAACTCTAAATCCTTGGACATAACCCTAGAAGACAAGTAAGTTAAAGAAAATAATTAATATTGAGTCTTTAGCCTCCAGAAAGAGAAGTCGGACTAGAAAAATAAGAAAGACCAGTATAAATAGAGGATGCCAGAGATCATTTGTACACACACAACTCGAAACTGTTGAAATTCAGTAAGTGTGCAAGTCTGGAGAGTAGTTGCAGTTGTAACTACAACAACTACTGCAACTAGTATTTTCGATTTTAGGCTTGGAATTTCTCTTGGTTATGGTTTTGACTTTCTGATTAGTAAGCTAGCTATGGGAAGCGTTATGCTACCTTGATTGGATTTTGGACCTAGGGTTTGCTTCCATAATTATTCTCTTTGTTAAGGTTAAGGTGCTCGAGGGTGGCTTTGTCCTATGGTTGGGTGACAATATTGCTATATTGTCTATGGTTAAATGAGCACATCTATTATTTCTAACAAATGTCACCTGAGGTTTATAGCCTAAAAAATATTCACTTAATCCACAAGCATCAATTACAAAGGATCAACGATGATTTTAGGTTTATAGCAATGTACAATAAAATTAAACAAAGCTATGTGAGATTATACATAATTTACAATAATGTAAACATGGAGATAAAAACAAAAGAAATAACCATATATCATGAATACATATATGTGAGACGGAAACAACAATTTGATTTTATTTCATTCTGAGACACAAAACCAAGTTCTCTTTTACAAACCCCCGCGAGGGTAGGGACCAAAGTCAGATTTAGAATCCTTCGATGGGCACCATACAAAAAGACTCTGACAACACAATGAAACTAGAACTAAATATATAGATCAACTTGCCACAACATGCTACCACTTGATTCTACAAGATATTCTTTATCAGTCATGGAATTTAATTCATAAACAAAAAAGAAAACAAAGACTATCAAAGATAAATCAAACACCTTTAAAACAAGCTGCTAAAATATGTGATTCAATTTTGAATCATGTTTCCTTCAATAAGACCCAACTGCCATCAAGAGGATTAAGCTTTCTAGTAAACTAGAATGAATGCAAATTGAAAATATCTCACTAATATAGAGAAAAACTTTTGGATGCAGTTCTCCTTCTATTCTCTCCCCCCTTGTCTCTTGATTTGATTGATCTTTTATTCTTTCTCAATAAGTTATGGTAGTTGAACTAGCCTTTATTTAGTTATATCAAATTAACTTAACTAATTACTTTGAGACAAATAAATAATAATAACATATAAATAAGAGTCTTTAAATAATAACTAAATAGTTGGGACCCCTTGTGACTCCCAATTATTTCCTTTTATAATTATCTGACATAACAAATATTCAAATCATTTAATTAAAAAATATCTCTTTGTAACTCTTGCTTCATATATATATATGCTCAAATGATAAATACCAACATAATGTAATATAATCATTTCCCCCAAAAGCATTATATCCAAGTTGTCTAATAAAAAATGTTCAAATGAATGTTGTTGTCCAAAACAGTGTCAAATATATGTCTGTTGTTTAAAACTTTATCAAAAAAAAAAAAAAACATTGTCTTCAACATATAAAACAACCTCAATCATCAAAATCCATATTTACTATGTGAGGCATTAGGTCTCTTCACCCTACTTCCCCCTGCCTTTGTTACTTCTACCATTACCACCCCTGCTGTAAAAAACTCATCCTGAAGCAAATATTCAATGAATCATGAAAAATTATTAATAATCCATACATGAAACTCCACTTAAATAAGTGAAGAGTTGGCTCTATTATTTACTACAAGACACATGCAATCCATCCATAAAAATTTCATCAATTAATTTTTATATGAACATGGGGTTGATAGGGTCATTGGGAGCATGGGGGGTTTGTAATGTGCGTAAAATGATATCATGGAGGGGGAAAGATACATGGATATTTTTCAAGAAATTATAAAATAAATCAACTGTGTATATAACCAACACCCAAAATACTGTTGACGGGCGAAATTGACCATTCGTCAACTGGAAGAGTGGATCTGGTCCGGGGTTGTCTACATAACCCAAGCCGTTTGGGATAACCCACCCTGACGGGTTTAGCAGCTCCGTTAGCCGATCTAAGTCCTAATAAAACAAAAAGAAAACTATTCTAAATTAACTAATCTAAATGAAAAATAACAATTAAAACAAACTAATAAACTAATCTAACTATTATATATACAATCTACTATCTAATACTATAATAACTATACGAAATTAAAATATCTAACTACTAACAGAATCAAATCTTAATCACAAATGTACAATATTTATAAATTACAGATTTAGAAGAAAACCTGCAAAAAATCAATTGCAAACTGTCCTAAGACAACGAAACTATTTTCTTTTGATTTTTTATAATTTTATGAAAAAGAAATAAACTAAAAACTAACTAAACTAAGAAAATAAACTAATAACTCTAACTACAAATCTAAGCTAATATCTATATCTATCTAAACTAATTAAATTATACTAATAAGCTAACCTGTAATAATGCTTTCCAGTTTGTCCTGTGTGAAGAGTCCAGTTCAACTATTCGATGGAAGGAAACCCGCATCAATCCTTTGCCAGCCTCTAGTAAACAGTAAGCAACAATGCTCTTTTGAATATTGATAACAGAACAAACAAGACATAAAAGTTACAGCAATCTTATAATTTACAAATCATAACATTTAGATAAATCTACGTGCAAGGATTTGTATAAAATGACCTAATTAACAAAGAAGAGAAATATGTGATTCATTAACTGAAACAAGTAATTGCTGTGTTTTTAAATAATAGAAGAGATCAGATATGGATAACATATTAATCAAGTCACATCAACCTGCAATAGATTACGATAGCTAAAGTAGTCTATAATTAACTGCAAAATGACATGAATAAAACTTGAAACAAAAGTTTGATATATTGAAAGCGAAAGCTGTTACAAGACATCAACTTTCATTCCAGTCTGTATCATAAATCCATAGTCTGGTTCTCCCACAGTGAGGATGATGAGTTTATTACAAAAAATGACAAGTATTTAAAGACCTCCCAGAGGGTAAAACATCCTTGTGGGAGTTATCGAAACAGTTTACACAAATCTGGGAAAATATCCCAATTTTCTAACTCTAAACAAAAACAAATCCAAAATATCTCCTAAATTGTCACAACATGCCCATTTGATCATTGCAATTTGTATGTACCTAAACAAGGACAAAAATAGACAAGTTAAAAGGATATCTTGTAGATAAAATTGATAAAATTCTAATTTCTAAGACTAGCTACAGAATCTTGCGATTCTGTAGTTGGTCTAAATCAAACACATAATCGTATTAAAACCAATTCAAAACTCAAAGAATTAAATTCAAACTATTAAACAAGTATCTACTTGCTATTTGAAAACAAAATAATCATTCAAATAAAAAACTGTTATACTAATTTGAGAGCGAACAAGATTATGATCAATCGAATGATTACAGAGATGCATGTACTCTGTTCCATTTTTTTATCACAAATTCGGGTAAACAGAATCCTATTAGATAACTTGACAGCAATGAAATCGTATTCATAACCAATTGAAATCAAAACAAATAGTCGCTTCAGTTATCAACAAGATCACTATCGTATCCAAATGAAACGAACATGATCGTTTTGAAATTGATAGAGCTATATTAAACGAATACAAACGATCATGCTAATCGTGGCACGCAATAACCACCTGTAAATCAAATCGAATAGGAACGAATCGAAATGGTTTGAGGCTGGCAGAATCGTCATGAATTAACACTGTTTCCATGATTTTAGCAAATAGATCTTCGATACAGGCCAAATGAGAATATCGATTCAATACAAAACAGAGTCGTTTTTGCCAAATCGAAGTCGAACAGAGTTGTTTTCCTGATTTAAAAGATTACATCATATTTATTAAACCAATCATTAATAATGATGCATAACATAGTTAAAGGATCATAACAATTCAAGCCCATGAAATCGTTCCAAAATCAAAAATAAAAACTAAATCAAAGCCGATATAATCCAACCACATCAAAATCGTATTAAATCAAAACATAATCGTGTTCTAATTTTAGCATAAAAATCTCCTGTATAGGTCAAATGCAAACAAAATCCAAGCGAAAGAAAACCCCATTGATTTGGTTAATTCAAACCAATAGAATTATTCAAAACGAATCAAACCCAATGAATACCTATCAATTGCTAGGCTGGGCACGACCAAATCACACACCAAAATCATAACCACATTTGATTTTAGCAAAATGAATCTACTATACAGGATCCACACATAACCGTTTTTGATAATCAAACCATGACAAAATTATTTTGAATAATAAACAGAACTAATCGAAACTCAAAAACCAATTCATTATATTAATCCAAGAAATTCATAATACAAAATTGATATTGAAATTCATACCTGGATAATTAGCAGACAACTTGGTCATGATAGTTTGGAATTGACGAAGGCTGTTGCCAATTCGACATTCCTAAAAACGATCAAACCAGTGGTTTTCTTCTTCTTGTCAACAGCTTGAAGTTTGTCCCTTTCTCTGAACAACACTGTAACTTGGTTTTCCAAAGATTTGATTTTCGATTGTAAAAAAGGAACATCGACATAGTAGCGCTCAAGCCACACATTACATTGGTTACATGATGTATGTTCGGGCTTCGAAATAACAGTCGAGGGTTTGTTCAAATCACCGAGGGTTTCATTATGAAGCTTGATTCCTCGGTAGTTATGATTGTTCTTTAGGCATGGGGGCAAATTAGAAACATAGTCATAGGGTGGCTCGGAGCATAGGCCTTGGGAATAAGGTTACTCTCTAGCTAGGAAGCGTTCGATATCGGATTCCGAGTCCTCGCTCAGAACTATGGGCTTTTGATCAGCGTTTGTCTTAGGATTATTCTGGGCAAGTCTCGATATCAATCAAGCATTCTTTTTACCCTTGTTGTTGACAATAGGGTTACCCTTGGCCTTCTTAATCACAGGCTTCTTGATAGCCTCAGCCTTGTCTGTTACGATGTCGGGTAGGTCGATGTCAGGGCCGACCAAGGGTTTTGGAGAGGGTAGAAGGGCATGAAAAGGCACGGGTGGCCCGACCTTAGTCTCACTGACCACAGAGTTGTTGATTTGGATAGAATCTGAATCAACAAAGCCTTTTTGAGAGAGAAAAGCTTGCCAATTATCATCGTGGAGGTTTAAATGGTGAACGATGATGAGTCTAATCAAGCCATGGTGAAACAAGCTGCTATAGGCCTTCTCGTGTTTGAACCTCTTAGCCATTTTGTAAAGGCTACATAGGAAGTAAAATGGCATGTTCAATGGATAGCCCATGAAAATCATTAACAGTCGAAGATGATAAAGAAAAACCAATCCATACCGACCCTCACAGGTCACAAATTGTTTAACCATTATCAAAAGATCAAGCGATCTGGGTTTAAGTGTGGAAATAGGCATACCTCTATCATAGGATGTGACTTTTCGTGATACGAATAATAAAGGCCATGGCACCTCGTCGACTTTGGAGTTTTTAAACCATCGTTGGCCCGTGGCTGCCAATCCTGTGGCAGAGCTTATGAACTCTTCATTCAGCTCAAGTTGAATGTCACCTACTTTAGACCTACACCCATCAAAGGTAAGGGAGAATTGTTGTGCAACAGACAGATTGAAACCCTCGAACCTCTGTACAAACGTGAGCCAACCACTATCCTCTAAATCCTTATGGGCATTATCGAACAGTAACAGAGCTTGACTACCATTTAGCTCTATTCGCACCACCGGTGCCATTGAGAGGAGCACACGGTGAGCAGGGTGAAGAGGTTAGGGTTTGAACATAGTAAACGCAGGGGTAGAATGCTCACAGGCTTACCCGAAAACACTAGGAGTGACCCAGGATAGGGGGAAATCATTTATGATAGAACGTGCGAAGGTGGTGGAGATATTTCGGCCCATGCACAGTAGTCATATCCACAGTACAACCATCGGCGCAAATAGCTATTCAACCCACTATTGTATAGGTTAACAATTATGCCATTCAATCAACCAATGAAATCAATGGTAAGTGGATTAAACATTTGCGCGAACCATAGTTTTACCATAGTTTTAAAACCAAACAAATGAATCGAAACCAATGACAAGGGTTTGATTTATACAAATTATGTGTTGTATGAAATGATTTATACCAAGGGTTTAACCATAACACTGATGCGTTTTTATGTAACCAATGTGCCAAGTGAATCGATCAAAGAGCATATAAATCCAATCATCAATGCATCACAAACTCAATCACTCATGAAAAGAAATTATATAGTCAATCAAAGAATGTCAAATGAGTACAGATCAAAAGGTTTTGCCAACTGTATAATGATAAGTAAATTGTAAACGCAATGGGTATATCGAAAAGAATGATTACGACAATTCGGTGACGATTTTAATGTAACTTCGAAAACCAAGTTTTCACGCTTACAGTCGTGAAAACAAGAAGAAAGGTAAGCGTAAAAATAAAAGTGTCATTTTATTTGAGAATTGCGACGAAAATCAAGGTTTGCGAAGCATTGGTGTAGGCAGCTCATAAGGACAATAGAAAAAATGTGAATTGGCTGCCAACAATGGTGACACACTGGTAGAAGCAGTTATCTCTACCAGAAAGAACAAACTCAAATTAGGATAACGAGAAAAACTCTAACTCAAAAATAACAACCAGAAAATCGTGTAAACATCATCATTAACCAAATATTCCAGCAGTGTTCAAAGGATGAAAACCGATAACAGTATTAAGGCAAGTGAGTCACGATATTAAAGATAAAATCCCCAATACTGTTGACAGAGCCACTGCTACCAGCAGGCGTCCATAGCCTCGATAAGGTTGCCATTTAACCCACTCTGACATCCATATCCTGCCAAGAATTTCCGGATCAGAATAAAGGACATTTTAAGGTTAAGAGGTTTCTTATTTTTTGCCAATTTTCATATACCCAACATTGCTTCGTTGCCAGCGGGCCTATTCAGTACCCCAACGAAGTTGTCTTGGCGCCATGCATGCATTTACCCACTGCCAGCAAACCTGTTCAACATCTCGGCGGGTTTACAAGCACTTCCCAGAGCTCTTTTATTGACTTATTTTAATATAGTTGAGCAGGATGACGTTGAAAATTATGATATTTTAACATATTTTTTTCAGACCTCAGTAGAATTTTTTAGAACTGTCCTTTATTAAAATCCAGAGATGTTTCATTTACAGAACCAACTTTCTAAGGCAGGGAGACATCTTCTAAGTCATTCCCTTAAGGAATAGGGACAATGTAAAATAGATGATCATGACAAACTTTACTCAGAGATCAAAATCAGTTAACTTCTTTCAAACAAACTTTTTGCCAATCATAGATGTAAATTTCAAAAATATACAATTGATGTTTATACAATTTTCTTAGCAGTCATTTGAGCGAAGGACTTTTCTTTTTTCTTCGTCTGAATATCTCAGTATACAGGTATGTGTATTTCCAAAGACACAAGCTAATAAACTCAAAGGAGAAATCAAAAACAAAAAAGCAAAAGAAAAAGAAAACAAAAGAAAAATATGTACATAATGTACAAGGGTTTTCATCAAGCAAAGTATCTTTTTAGGGCTTGGCCATTCACTAGATAGGTGCCAGGATGCCCTTCAAGATTCTACAATCGGAAAGAACTAGGACCCAACTTCTCAGCAATTAAAAACGGTCCAAGCCATAAGTTTTGAAATTTTGTGTGCTCTCCCTTTCCCTCATGCGGTTTATCCCATTTCAAGATGAGGTCACCTACTTCGAAATTCCTATCAGAAGCAGAGTTAGAATCGAACCAGCTTTCAACCAATAGTTGATGCTGATCTAACTTATGCTTAGCTTGGGCTCTTAACTCTTCTAGCTTCATCAAAGTGTTAATTCGGTTTTCCAGGGGGGGACAGTCTTCTTCTTGAATTTTGTGCGATAACTGTAGTGAAGGAAGAAGAATGTGTGGTGGAAGAATTGTTTCTCTGCCATAAATGAGAAAAAAGGGGGAGTTACCTATAGAAGCTTTTGGTGTTACCCTATCGGCCTAGAGCGCGTTTAATAGTGCATTGTGCCAATTTTTGTGATTTTCAGCCACCGTTCTCTTGATGATTTTAATTAAGTTCTTATTTGTTGATTCTGCCAATCCATTGCCCTGAGGGTAGTAGATAGCAGAATACTTAAATTTAATTCCTTTTTCCAAAGAGAACTTGCTCATCTCAAGAGAGGAAAAGTAAGAATCATTGTCGAATACTAAACAGTCGGGGATACCAAAACGAGTGATAATATTTGAATTTAGAAAGGAAATTACCTGACTGATGTTCACAGTTCTTAATGCGGCAGCTTCAGACCACTGGGTAAAGTAATCTGTGGTTGTTATGATGAACTTATGCTATTGTGAGGATGGAGGGTTGATTGGACCTATGATATCAAGGCCCCACTGCTGAAAAGGAGAATCTATTGAAACGGGCTGCAAAGGAAAGGATGGTTTTTGTAACCACCCTGATGCTTTTTGACAAATGATACACTTACGACACAAGGCATGGGCATCTCTAAAGAGCGTGGGCCAGTAATAACTGGCTCTCAAAATTTTATGGGCAGTGGGGTCACCACCAAAATGACCACCAGCTTCTCCTGCATGCAATTCTGGCAAGACTTTTTCTGCTTCGTCCTTCTCAAGACAGTGCATCAGTACACCGTCAAAAATTTGACGAAACAGGATACCATTAACCAAATTAAAGGAGGAAGACTTTAATCTCAATGCTCTTCTTTTAGCGGGATCTAGGTGATGGGGGGATGACCCGTGTTCAAGACATAATTTTGTATCGTCGTACCAAGGACTGACCGAGTTTTTTGTATAACAGATTGCATTTTGATCGTGCTGTCCTAGGTTTGACATATCACTTTCTTCTTGCCGTCCTTCTGCTGAATCAAAAACTAACTTTCATAACCCTTGGCCTCTCACTATCTGAGCAAGGGTAATTTCTAAGTCGTACTCCTGCAAGGAGGTAACCTAGTTAGCCCTCTTTTCTCCTAGTTCTTTCTGCACTAACAGGTTCCTGATGGCTGGGTAAGGGACAATAAATTTCGTCCTTGATTTCAAAAGATAAGATCGGAAATGCTTCACTGCTTTGAAAACAACGTAGGCCTGTTGATCTACCGCTGGGTAATTAAGTTCAGCGCCTTTGAAAGAAGAGCTCATAAAGGCAATGGGTACTTCGTTGTTTTCGACGTTCTTTTGAGTTAGGACGGCGACAAAGGAATGGTTAGAAGCAAAAGTGTAGAGTGTAAAGTCTTGAGAAAAGTCGAGGCTCATGAGAGACGGAGCGTCTATTATGGCCTTCTTTATTGCATTAAAAGCTTGATTTTCTAGGGGTCCCCTGTGATATTGGGTGTCTTTCTTAATTAAATTCTGTAAAGGCCTGACCATTTCAGAGAAACTGGGGACAAATCTCCTCACGAAGTTAATGTGGCCTAAGAAACACTACATAGACTTTTTGGATGTAGGAGGGGGAAGTTTCGCGATGAATTGAGTCCTTTCAGGGTCGATAATCATCCCTTCGCTTGACACAATAAATCCTAAGAGTTTACCCTGTTCTACAACAAAAATGGATTTTTTAGGATTCAAGGAGATGCCGTATTTACGACATCGCTGTAGAACGGCTCGTAAGTGAGCTAGATGATCAGTTTTGTTTTTAGAGAATACGGTTACATCATCTAATTAAACTACGATGGATTGATTGATTAGGCCTCGGAAAGCAATATCCATTGCTCTCTGGAAATTGGCACCAGCATTAATCAATCCAAAGGGCATTTTTCGATAAGCGTAGGTGCCCCATGGGGTACGGAAGGTAGTTTTAAGTTGGTCTGGTGGAGACATCAGGACTTGGTTGTACCCCAAGAAACCATCCAGTAAGGATATCCTCTCAGAACCAGATACCTGTTGAAGGATCTGTTCCATGGGTGGGACAGGATAGTTGTCTTTACCAGATGCTCTATTAAGGTTTCAGAAATCAACGCAAAGTCGGATTTCCCCACTTTTCTTCTGGATAGGGACAAGGTTAGAAACCCATTGAGTGTGCCCAACAGGAAAAATTATCTTAGCATTTAGGAGCTTATTCAATTCTTTTTTAATGGCCGGTTCGAGCTTAGGGTGCATTTTTCTCAATTTTTGTTGGAAGGGTAAGGTTTGAGGTTTCATGGGGATGACATGTTGTATGATATTAGGGTCGAAAGTTTTAAGGTCATCATACGTCCATGCAAAGACATCTTTAAATTCTTTGAACAATTTAATAAATGCATCTTTTTCTTGTTCAGAACATCCTACCCCTAGATTAATGCACTGCAGATTGTCCTTAGTTCCTAAGTTTACTTTTTCATATAATAATGAGGAACTATTGGTTTTACAGTTGACCGAATTTTTAAATTTATCTTGAGGATCGTAAAATTTCTCTAATCTAACTACAGATTTAGGGATCGAATTTACCATGTCCTATGAAGATTCAGGAGTTCTCGGATCTGGTATTACCGTGAAATCGCGCAAATTGTCGTCGTGCGTGCGTTCGTCTATCACCGCGCCTTGAAAAGTTTCTTCCATATGTAGAAAGTTAATAATCTGTTGATCGTCGTCAAAGACTCTCCAGTTTCTAATTTTGTCGGGCACTAATGGACAGAACAACAGTTCGACGGAGAATGCATCCAGGGACAAGCCTTCTGTAGGAAAGAGTTTAGAAGCTACGTTAGCCAATAGATCTGCTTCAGAGTTATTCAATCTAGGAATAGAATTTATATTGAAAGAAGAAAATTTATTCATTAAATTCCATACCTCAGATTGGTAGCTCTTAAGATGCGGAGACAGACAGTGGATAGAATCTCTTACCTGTCTAACCACTATTTCGGAATCGCCAAAGACAACCAAGTTTTGGATGTTCATATCTAAAGCTTTTCTAAGACCTTGTAGTAAAGCCTCATATTCTGCTGTGTTATTAGTACATTCAAATTCTAGCCTGCATGCAATCAATGTTTTGTTACTTGCCGGATCGATAATAACGCAGCCTGTTCTAGCTCCTTCTTTGGACTTTGACTCGTCAAAATAAAGAGACCAAATTTGATTTTCGTCGGGTACAGGAGACCGTTGCATAGAAGATGTTGGCTGCACATATGCTACAATCTCAAACTGTTGTTCTGGATTGGTGATAGCTGAAGTCTCGGCCATGAAATTTCTGAAAAAGGTATCCATCCCTTGTACTTCGGGTGAATCAGCAGAAGGTGTAAATGGTTCATTGGGATCATTCAAATCTGTGACCATGAACTTAAGGTAGTGTTCACGATTTACCTTGATCTTGTTGGGCTTGTCGTTCTCTGGAAGCCATAGATGAGACCAGTCTGTCGCGAAATAACCGTGTAGCTACTCCGACCAGTCCCTGCTTAAAAATAGACCATACACTTTTGGAATATCCACAACAATAATATCAATAACTTGATGAACCTTGGGGTTAGACGATAATCTTATAAGCACATTCTTTAGTTCGCCTATAACTTTAACATTGGTCCGATCAAGTTGTATGATTTTTAAGGTAGAGGGTTCCACTTCGGCATTAATATTTTGGCATACAGACCATGGCATCACATTGGAAGACGCTCCTGAGTCTACCATACAATTGTGTACGTTTCTATTAAATATTTCGAATGTTAACAAAAATGGAGGTATATTTTTGCGAGTGCTAAGGGTGGTAGCTTGTGTCTTTTTACTCGCAGTTTCTAAAGCTACTTTATCTACATTATTTACATTATTTACATTATTTACAGGAAGGCTTCCTTTGTCTTGAGGATCGGGATTATTCTTTGTGGAAGTCTTCTAAGGAACTTTGTTCCACACAACCTTGTTTGAATTACCATTTTTACCATTCTCTGTGATGTTTTGCAACATTTTTTGTAGCATAAATGGAAATTTCAATAACTCATAAACAGAAATGTTGGCCCTTAACTTTTTAAGATCTTCAACTACATCATAATCTAAGTTGGGATTCACATGACTCTGTTTAGTTTCAGCTTGTTTAGATTTCTTTGGAGGCGAAGTTGTAGTGTTTTCGACATAAGGTTTGTTCGCTGTCTTACTCCTAGTATTATAAGGATGTATTGTCTCGAAGTTAGCTTGAAAGATGCTATCCGAGAAGTGTCCAAAAATATTTGGAGAAGACTCTTCTTATTGAACTGTCTCTTGTTCAAATACCTCCTCAGGAATCTCAGGAGGCATCAAGTTATCTTGGACTTCTAGAATCGTTTGAAGAGCGCATTGCAAACTTTCTAGATTAAGGCCCTCGGTGGTTGGATTAGGTCAGTTGGTGGGAAAAGGCTTCCGGAATGGAGGTTTGTAAGGCCCTTTGATCGAGGAAGCTTCTTCGGTCATCCTTTTTAAGTATATAACTTGATTTGACAATTTTTGAACAACTTTAGTTAAGTTTTCTAAATCTGAGCTTTCAGGTTGTGCTTTACTTTGAGTAGGTCTAGGGAGGATTTCGATCTTCTTTTTGGAAAAAGAACTAGTCTTTGTTTCATTGCTAGTAGAGTCTTTAAGACTAAGTATGTCTTTTTCAATCTGGCTAGCCTCCTCGAAGGCTTCTAACAACGTGGCTTTTTTAGATCGTTTAACCCAAATAGCTATACTTTGATGCAAAGCTTTAGTGTAGTATGCTATTATAAGATTCTCGGCAGGCATGGAATTTGCAGGGATTCGGTTCTTAAGTGTTAAGAATCTTTGATTGAAATCTTTAACTTTCTCTTTAGGGTTCATTCTTAAGTTAGAAAGATCCATGACTAGGACTTCTGGAGGCTTACCGTCTCCAAACTTTTCCAAAAAGCATGACTCAAACTTTTCCAAGGAAACGATGGTATGGGGTTGTTGGGGAAAGTACCATGTAGATGCATTGCCCTCGAAAATATAGGGGAATAACCTACAGACAACGTCTTCATGTTTGACATTGCGGAGTCTTATGGCTAACATAAACTTTTTAATGTGATCTTCAGCGATCTGTTTTGAGTCAGGGTCAAACTTGGGAAGCCATTTCTCAAGATGTTTAGGTAAGGGATGCTAAGCTCCAGGTATAGCTACGACATCCTGGTCAAGCCAAGGTCTAGTAGGATTGTTCTGGTTGGCCATTGGTGTAGTGGGTGTGGAAGGCTAAGAAGGGGAACTACCTTTGTGAGAAGAGTCTCCTCCAGAAGAGGAAGGGGATGATGGAGGTGGTGAGAGAGGTACTCCAGATTCTCCTGCAGCAAGATTGAGGGTTGCATCTGTAGGGTTCACAGTGAGGTTAGTTCCTTTGAGTTGTTCTCTGATATCAGAGAAGTCTAAAGGTTGGTCCAACGGTCGATTTGGTTTCCTCAAATGGGCTAAGGCACTATGCATTCTTATGAGAGATTGACGAACAATATCTTGTGTGTCACCACCTGTAGGATTTGGGGTTACTGGTTCAACTGTGACCCGTGGATCATCGGTTGATGTGGTTGTTGTTTGAGTGGGAATGTTATCATTCGAGTGAATTCTTGTCACTATGGATGAGCGATTAGGTGGTGGAGGAGTCTTGCAACTACCTCATGCCATTAATTAATTTCAGGCCCTCCTTCTAGCGCCATTTGTTGATGGACGAAATTGACCGTCCGTCAAATGGAAGAGTGGATCCGGTCCGGGGTTGTCTAAATAACCCAAGCCGTTTGGGATAACCCACCCTGACGGGTTTAGCGGCTTCGTTAGCCGATATAAGTCCTAAGAAAACAAAAAGAAAACTATTCTAAATTAACTAATCTAAATGAAAAATAACAATTAAAACAAACTAATAAACTAATCTAACTATTATATATACAATCTACTATCTAATACTATAATAACTCTACGAAATTAAAATATCTAACTACTAACAGAATCAAATCTTAATCACAAATGTACAATATTTATAAATTACAGATTTAGAAGAAAACCTGCAAAAAATCAATTGCAAACTGTCCTAAGACAGCGAAACTGTTTTCTTTTGATTTTTTATAATTTTATGAAAAAGAAATAAACTAAAAACTAACTAAACTAAGAAACTAAACTAATAAATCTAACTACAAATCTAAGCTAATATATATCTATCTTAACTAATTAAATTATACTAATAAGCTAACCTGTAATAACGCTTTCCAGTTTGTCCTATGTGAACAGTCCAGTTCAGTTGTTCGATGGAAGGAAACCCACATCAATCCTCTGCCAACCTCTAGTAAATAGTAAGAAGTAATGCTCTTTTGAATATTGATAATAGAACAAACAAGACATAAAAGTTACAACAATCTTATAATTTACAAACCATAACATTTAGATAAATCTGTGTGCAAGGATTTGTATAAAATGACCCAATTAACGAAGAAGAGAAATATGTGATTCATTAACTGAAACAAGTAATTGTTGTGTTTTTAAATAATAGAAGAGATCAGATATGGATAACATATTAATCAAGTCGCATCAACCTACAATAGATTATGATAGCTAATGTAGTCTATAATCAACTGCAAAATGACATGAATAAAACTTGAAACAAAAGTTTGATATATTGAAAGCGAAAGCCGTTACAAGACATCAACTTTCATTCCAGTCTGTATCATAAATCCATAGTCTGGTTCTCCCACAATGAGGATGATGAGTTTATTACAAAAAATGACAAGTATTTAAAGACCTCCCACAGGGTAAAACATCCTTGTGGGAGTTATCAAAACAGTTTACACAAATCTGGGAAAATATCCCAATTTTCTAACTCTAAACAAGAACAAATCCAAAATATCTCCTAAACTGTCACAACATGCCCATTTGATCATTGCAATTCGTATGTACCTGAACAAGGACAAAAATAGACAAGTTAAAAGGATATTTTGTAGATAAAATTGATAAAAATCTAATTTCTAAGACTAGCTATAGAATCTTGCTATTTTGTAGATGTTCTAAATCAAACACAGAATCGTATTAAAACCAATTCGAAACTCAAAGAATTAAATTCAAACTATTAAACAAGTATCTACCTGCTATTTGAAAACAAAAGAATCATTCAAATAAAAATCTGTTATACTAATTTGAGAGCGAACAAGATTATGATCAATCGAATGATTAGAGAGATGCATGTACTCTGTTCCATTTTTTATAACAAATTCGGGTAAACATAATTGTATTGGATAACTTGACAGCAATGAAATCGTTTTCATAACCAGTTGAAATCAAAACAAATAGTCTCTTCAGTTATCAACAAGATCACTGTCGTATCCAAACGAAACCAACATGATCATTTTGAAATTGATAGAGCTATATTAAATGAATGCAAACGATCATGCTAATCATGGCACGCAATAACCACTTGTAAATCAAATCGAATAGGAATGAATTAAAATGGTTTGAGGCTGGCAGAATCGTCATGAATTAACACTATTTCCATGATTTTAGCAAATAGATCTTCAATACAGGCCAAATGAGAATGTCAATTCAATACGAAACATAGTCGTTTTTTCCAAATCAAAGTCGAACAGAGTTGTTTTCTTGATTTAAAAGATTACATCATATTTATTAAACCAATCATTAGTAATGACGCATAACATAGTTAAAGGATCATAACAATTCAAGCCCATGAAATCGTTCCAAAATCAAACCATAAAAACTAAATCAGAGCCGATATAATCCAACCACATCAAAATCGTATTAAATCAAAACATAACCGTATTCTAATTTTAGCATAAAAATCTCATGTACAGGGCAGATGCAAACAAAATCCAATTGAAAGCAAACCCCATTGATTTGGTTAATTCAAACCAATAGAATTATTTAAAACGAATCAAACCCAATGAATACCTATCAATTGCTAAGCTGGGCATGGCCAAATCACACACCAAAATCATAACCACATTTGATTTTAGCAAAATGAATCTACTATACAGGATCCACACATAACCATTTTTTATAATCAAACCATGACAAAATTATTTTGAATAATAAACAGAACTAATCAAAACTCAAAAACCAATTCATTATATCAATCCAAGCAATTCATAATACGAAATTGATATTGAAATTCATACCTGGATAATCAGCAGACAACTTGGTCACGATAGTTTGGAATTGACGAAGGCTGTTTCCGATTCGACATTCCTAAAAACGATCAAACCAATGGTTTTTTGCTTCTTGTCAACAGCTTGAAGCTTGTCCCTTTCTCTTAACAACACTGTAACTTGGTTTTCCAAAGATTTGATCTTCGATTGTAATAAGGGAACATCGACATAGTAGCGCTCAAGCCACACATTACATTGGTTACATGATGTCTGCTCGGGCTTTGAAATAACAGTTGAGGGTTTGTTCAAATCACCGAGGGTTTCATTATGAAGCTTGATTCCTGGGTAGTTAGGATTGTTCTTTAGGCATGGGGGAAAATTAGAAACATAGTCATAGGGTGGCTCGGAGCACAGGCCTTGGGAATAAGGGTACTCTCCAGCTAGGAAGCGCTCGATATCAGAGTCTGAGTCCTCGCTCAGAACTATGGTCTTTTGATCAGCATTTGGCTTAGGCTTATTCCAAGCAAGTCTCGATATCAATCGAGCATTGTTTTTACCCTTGCTGTTGACAATAGGGTTACCCTTGGCCTTCTTACTCACAGGCTTCTTGACAGCCTCAACCTTGTCTATTACGATGTCGAGTAGGTCGATGTCAGGGCCAACCGAGGGTTTTAGAGAGGGTAGAAGGGCATGAAAAGGCATGGGTGGCCCGAACTTAGTCTCATTGACCACAGACTTGTCGATTTGGAAAGACTCTGAATCAACAAAGCCATTTCGAGAGAGAAAAGCTTGCCAATTATCGTCGTGGAGGTTTAAATGGTGAATGACGATGAGTCTAATCAAGCCATGGTGAAACAAGCTGCTATCGGCCTTCTCGCATTTGAACCTCTTAGCCATTTTGTAAAGGCTACGCAGGAAGTAAAATGGCATGTTCAATGGATAGCCCATGAAAATCATTAACAGTCAAAGGTGATAAAGAAAAACCAATCCATACGGACCCTCACAGGTCACAAACTGTTTAACCATTATCAAAAGATCATGCCACCTGGGTTTAAGTGTGGAAATAGGCATACCTCTGTCACAGGATGTGACTTTTCGTGATATGAATAGTAAAGGCCATGGCACCTCATCGACTTTGGATTTTTTAAACCATTGTTGGCCCGTGGCTGCCAATCCTGTGGAAGAGCTTATGAACTCTTCATTCAACTCAAGTTGAATGTCACCTACTTTATCCCTACACCCATCAAAGGTAAGGGCGAATTGTTGTGCAGAAAACAGATTGAAACCCTCGAACCTCTGTATAAACATGAGCCAACCACTATCCTCTAAATCCGTACGCGCGTTATCGAACAGTAACAGATCTTGACTACCGTTCAACTTTATTCGCACCACCGGTGCCATTGAGAGGAGCACACAGTCAGTAGGGTGCATAGGTTAGGGTTTGAACATAGTAAATGTAGGGGTAGAACGCTCATAGGCTTACCCGAAAACACCAGGAGTGACCCAGGATAGGGGGAAATCATTTATGACAGAACATACGAAGGTGGTGGAGCTATTTCGGCCCATTCACGACAGTCATATCACAGTACAACTGCTAGCGAAAATAGCTAGTCATCCCACTATTGCATAGGTTAACAATTATGCCATTCAATCAACCAATGAAATCAATGGTAAGTGGATTAAACATTTGCGTGAACCATAGTTTTAAAACCAAACAAATGAATCGAAACCAAAGCCAAGGGTTTGATTTATACAAACTATGTGTTGTATGAAATGATTTATACTAAGGGTTTAACCATAACACCGATGCGTTTTTATGTAACCAATGTGCCAAGTGAATCGATCAAAGAGCATATAAATCCAATCATAAATGCATCACAAACTCAATCACTCATGAAACGAAATTACATAGTCGATCAAAGAATGTCAAATGAGTACAGATCAAAAGGTCCTGCCAACTGTATAACGATAAGTAAATTGTAAACACAATGGGTATATCGACAAGAATGATAACGAAAATTCGGTGACGATTTTAATGTAACTTTGAAAACCAAGTTTTCACGCTTGCAGTCGTGAAAACAAGAAGAAAGGTAAGCGCAAAAATAAAAGTGTCGTTTTATTTGAGAATTGCGACGAAAATCAAGGTTTGCGAAGCATTGGTGTAGGCAGCTCATAAGGACAGTAGAAAAAATGTGAATTGGCTGCCAACAAATACCAATCATCAATTAACCTCCATATTATTTATTTTATTTTGATACATACTTCTCCTTAAAAATGAGTCGCAACAGAACAGGGAGTGAAAAAATGTAATTGGGATAATGGGGGAAGTGTATTTTGTGTAAAAATGATATAATGGAAGGGAATCCAATGGTTATTGTTCTATCATTATCCATACCAAACAATGCCATTTTCAAAATCAATTAAAATTCCAAACCCTTTACTGTTTCAAAATTGAAATTCAACACTCTGTTTCCAAAATTCCAGAACTAGTGTTCACTTCAAGGATATTCATTTTTCATTTATAAATTGCATTGCAAAGGAATCATTTCATAATTTATTTCCTAATAAACATTCAATGGTGATAACATAGCTCATGCACAATAGAGTCAAGGAGACATAGTGTTCCAATAATCACAACCAACAGTTGATGAATGGACAGAATAAGGTCCACAACATTACCATCGATACTCTCTTAACCACTAAAGAGTTTCATGAAGTGGAATCAAAAGGGATCCTTGTGTATAACAAAATTCCAAACTAATATTTCAAATAACAAATCCTCCAAAGTTCCTTTTTATTATGGTTCGCAAAAACTCATTCAATGCATATATATTTCATCCACAAAGATACTCTTTTCTCATAAAAATCAAACATCTCAAGCATGCTAACACAACAGGTCGTATATCTTAAAAAATGTTTTTGCAACACTATCATCACCTCAACATCGCCACATGATAGATTGTATAAAAAAAATATAAATGGGCTTAGCATTATTTCTAACATTGCACCGTAAACAATCAACAAACCCATGACTAAAAGAGCATGAACAATGCCTGTATTAAATGTTGGGTTGGCCACCCTTGCATCATTTTTCAAATATAAGGGTCGATAAACAATCATCAACAATGATGCAATATAGGAGGATGAGATGACCAATAGTTTGAGGGTTTGGCCAAAGGAATATCCTCAACAATCTAGCACCACCATAAGTTTCCACAGTCGTATTTACAGAGATTATACAAGGATGCAGGCTTGATAGCCATAAAATCCACACAATTAAATGAAAGTCAGATTCTAAAAATAATCCAAAGGCTTCGAACAGTGGTACCATTCTCATTAGACAGAGAGGAACCACTAAAGAAAACCAGAGGCAAGGCAAGCCCGAAAACTTCCAAACAATATTTTTTTTCCACAAGTAAAGCAACGGAGCAAACATAGATAGTAAGAGATACCCATATCATTTTTAATGCGAATAGTTTACAGAAAACATCACAGAGACCAAACTTCACCAATAATCCATACACAGTCAAAAATCCCATAAAAATTTGGAAATGCACAGTTAGTTTGAAAATTTAAGAGCCAAATCTTGTCTTAATTAAAGAGCAGAGTGAAAACTTCATGGATGGAGCAGCAAGAAACCTCATACCTGTGTGTAAAATTTTCCCATGGGAATCAACCAGGTCTGTATTCCTCTTCCACGAACGAGCAAAGTGGAGTAGCAACAACCAACAAAGAAAAAATGTGAAATGGCTAGGGTAGCATGCTCAAGGTAGGTTATATAGACATGCATTTAGTGCATGCCATATCTACACTTACACATTCATCCAAGGCCAATACGAGAAGCTAACCATACAACACATCAACCACTAGCTCCAAATTGATTTAATGCAATTCGAATACATCATAGTTTTCCTATATTTCAAACTTACAAATGAGCCAACTCTTTCAAAACCCCAATGTAACATACATCAAGACTTGGTAGGGATATTGTGTCCCAACCTTTAGAATTACAATTTAAACAATGTGTGCAACCCTTGTAGCATGAAATCAAGTTAATCACCATACCATACACTATATATATAAAAGAATTGGAGTGTAGATCCTTCACCAAACTAAATGCAACATAATAATACTTGTGAGAGACATATATGACAACATAATTTCCTCTTTAGTCACATGACCCATAACATTCTATGATCAATTATTTTGAAAACGATTTAAAAGCCAATAATTGTAGATCTTGTATCACAAATCAGTCATAAACACATAAAACCATAAGTGTTGTCTTTTCATCATAATCACACAAGGGGTCCCACCTATTAGTATATTATTAAATATAAATAAATAATAAGGCGTTGCAACCATTTGGAAGAAGGTGCCCTATGTTTCACTTTTGGACGTCAACAAACTGGAGATTCCATAGGGAAATCTGTTTCCAACAGATTGAGAACTCAAAATGTCTAGTTTTGTAGACCAGTGAAAATAGATCAAAGAATTATTGACAAGAATAGTTATGCAACCTTGGGGGGGGGGATATGGTTTAAGGGAAATAATGAGATGAGATTTTTGGAATAATTCATGAAAAGTGGTACGTATGAGGGGGTTTGGTCTTGTATGCATAAAATTTGATCAATATGTAACATTTTCTGATATGCTCTTTTGAATCTCAGGATGGGGGGAAGAAAGGGATAAAAAAATAGGGAAGAAGACAAAATAAACTATCCTACAACAATGCTGAAAGAAAAAAGCAATTTCAGTGATGTCTAAGAGGAGGACAACATGACAACTATGTATATATTTATTGTTTATTGATCAACAATACTTATAGAAGGACAATGTCATGGAAAAAATGATTCAGAATTTATCTCGAGAAAAGATCATGCAATCTAAATAGAACAAAAAAAGTGAAAGACAAAGCTAAATAAACTAAAAACCCAATTTATTATTTATTGTCAAAGGAAGGGGAACACATCCTTGGAGTCAGGTAGGATGGAATTTTTCATAGAGAAATGCATTGTCTATTTTGGATGGATGATTAATGAATTGAAAGATGATGCATAAAGAGTGTTTATCACCCTGCCAACCAACAAATGTGTGTGGTAAGGGTAGTGATCCTATCAAGATCCATAAGAAGTGATTACCATCTGGAAGGACCTGCCAACTAACAAGACGGGATTTCGGTTTGATATTGGAAACATGAGCATGATCAATAATATTAGAATGATGGCTAGAAGTTTTGATGAATAAGATGGAGTTAATGGGCTCTTTAAGCATTATAAGGTCATCATTTATGATCTCATGATCAGGAAAAAAACTACCATGCACCTAGGGAGAAAATAAAGGATTCAAATGCATAATAATCCCTTTAAATTTATAATCATCAAAAGAAATCATTCATGCAAGGGAGATATGCATATCTTCATTGAATTCATGAACCTCTTTGAAATGAAACAATGGGTTTGTGAAGGAATTCTGCAATGTAAAATCTTGATTATTCTAATGTTAATTTTTAGAAAAAGTGTCAACATATGAATCTATATGGCCCCTTGAATCCCCTCTTTCATCATCTTCAACACGGGCATGATAAATATGAGGGATATGTTATTCAAATCAAGAGAATCCTCCTTGCTGAATTCATACATGAATATTATTTCATTAGACATAAGTTGATCTTGAGTAGGATATATTTCAAAAAAGTCATCAATAAAGGGGAAGGAATAAAATAAAGTATTGTCAGAAGTAGGATTAGTAGGCATATTAGTACAATAATCCTTACAAACCTCTATGAATATAGCACTGCGATATGCATGATTGTCCTCCTGTAGATTCGTCATGAAGAGAGAGAGATTTGTATGATATTCATTTTTATCCTTTAAGAACAATTCACAGGCTAATTGTTCATGAGGACCATAGAAAAATTCACATTGAGGAGGATTAGGGATGCTTTCATGTAGAAATTCAAAGTGATGAAAGATAGGTAGAGGAGGAAAGTTGATAATAAACTTTACAAAAATTGATTCCCCCATGAAAATTTGACTAGATACTATACGTCTAGACCGGTCTCCTTGTTTACCACAGAGGGAAAGTTGACGAATATATGAAGAATTATGAATATTGTAAACCTCAATAGATTGATAAAATCTAAGGAAATCATCAATATGGTTCTGAGAATATTCCCACAAGCTACCCTCGAAAAGAGGACAACTAAGCATTGACAATGAGCTCAAAATAGATTTATACATTATCATGCAATATAGGATTCGATAAATTCATGGAAAAGGGAAAAAATAAGCTTATAAGAATAAAAACATATAAACAGTAAATACAAAAAATACAAAATATTAAAATACAATAAACCAGGGAAACATGGATAATGAGTTTTTTTTTTTTTAATTTAAATTCCCCAGTATGGTCGCCAAATAAATGTTGAGGAAAAGGTATAAAGAACCTTACTCAAGCATTTTTAGATCTTTTCTGGATAAGACAAGATAGTTGGGAATGTCACCTGAGGTTTATAGCCTAAAAAATATTCACTTAATCCACAAGTATCAATTACAAAGGATCAAGGGCAATTTTAGGTTTATAGCAATGTACAATAAAATTAAGCAAATCTATGTGAGATTATACATAATTTACAATAGTGTAAACATAGAGATAAAACCAAAAGAAAGAACCATATATCACGAAGACATATATGTGAGATAAAAACAATAATCTGATTTTATTTCATTCTGAAACACAAACCTGAGTTCTGTTTTACAAACCCCTACGAGGGTAGGGACTAAATTCATATTTACAAGCCTTCGATGGGCACCATACAAAAAGACTCTGACAACACAACAAAACTGGAACTAATGATATGGATCAACTTCCCACAAAATGCTTCCACTTGACTTTGCAAGATATTCTTTATCAATCATGAAATTTAATTCATAAACAAACAAGAATACACAGAGGATCAAAGATAAATCAAACACCTTTAAAACAAGCTGTTCAAATATGTGATTCAATTTTGAATCCTGCTGCCTTACATAAGACCTTGCTATAACCAAGAGGATTAAGCTTTCTAGTAAACTCAGAATGAATGAAAACTAAAAATATCTCACTAATATAGAGATAACCTTTTGGATTTAGTTCCCCTTTGTCTCTTCATTTGATTGAGCTTTTATTCTCTCTCAATAAGTTATGGTAGTTGAACTACCTTTCTTTAGTTAAGTCAAATTAACTTAATTAATTAGTTTGAGACAAATAAATAATAATAACATATAAATAAGGGTCTTTAAATAATAATTAAATAGGTGGGACCCCTTGTGACTTCCAATTATTTCCTTTTATAATTATCTGACATAACAAATATTCAAATCATTTAATTAAAAAATATCTCTTTGTAACTCTCGCTTCATATATATATTCTCAAATGATAAATATAAACATAATGTAATATAATCATGTCCCCAAAAATCATTATATCCCATCTATCCAATAAAAAATGCTCAAATAAATGTTGCTATCCAAAACAATGTTAAATATATGTTTGTTTTTCAAAACTTTATCAAAAAAAATAAAAATATTGTCTTAAAGATATAAAACAACCTAAATCATCAAAATCCATATTTACTATGAGAGGCATTATGTCTCTTCTCACTATTGTCCCTTGCCTCTGTTACTTCTACCATTATGATCCCTGCTGAAAAAAACTCATCCTGAAGCAAATATTTAATGAATCATGATAAATTCTTAATAATCCATACATGAAACTCCACTTAAATAAATCAATAGTTAGCTCTATTATTTACTACAAGACACATGCAATCCATCCATAAAACTTTCATCAATTAAGTTCCATATGAACATGGGGTTGATAGTGTCATTGGAAGTATGGGGAGTTTGTATTGTGCGTAAAATGTGTTAGCTTTTTAGCTCGGGAGGTACTCCACATGTTTTGTCTTGTATGTCAATTTAACCTTATGTTTACACTACTAGGAACTTAACTTTGTAATGGGTTTTTATAAAGTTATAAAGTGGTTATTTTATTAAAGAGTCTTTTAATAAAGTGTACCTTCTAATTTTAAAGTGACTTTATTTCATAAAGTGCACTTATGTAATAAAGTGACATTACTTTAATATTTTAAGTGATTCATTTTGGAGGGAATGAATCATGACCTTTGATCTTGAAAAATGAAATATTAGATCTTGGCCTTTGGATTTAGGGTTGGGGAAGGTGAAAAGACACTTTGGAGGGAAAAGGTCATTTTCAGATTTATAAAGAAATGCATTGGGTAGTGTGCAAGACACAAGAAGAGGAGATTGATAGAAATTTTTGATTAGGCTTGAGAGAGGAAATTTAGGGCAGCATAGTGGGCACATTTCCCAAAATAAATTTGGCACAAATCCCAAAGAATATTGATAAAAAAAAATCGTAAACTTTCAAATTTCTTAAATGTGGCTTCTATGATCAAATAACAATGCATTTGAAAGTTCCAGTTCTCTATAAAGGGATAAAATACACAACAAATGACATCAAATCACAATGTGTAGCAATTGAATCTTACACGACTATTAACCTTTGTTTTGTTAAATCTATATGAATGCATGACATCCTTTTTTCTTCATCT
>ML789098.1:134025-160134 GCA_009831015.1 Picea engelmannii | reverse complement strand
CAATCATCCATGTGAAAGCGACGAAGAAGGTCACAAGCATACTTAGACTGGGAAAGAAAAATTCCTTCATTGGTTTGCAAAACTTGGAGGCCAAGGAAATAGTGCAAAAAATCTAAGTCTGTCATTTCAAATTTCTTCTTAAGGATGGTTTTCACATGGTTTAAAAGTTTTGAGTCACTACCAGTAAGGATAAGGTCATCAACATAAAGGACAAGGATTATGAGATAGCTTCCTACTTTCTTGGTATAGACATTAGAATCAGAATGGCATCTAGATAATCCAGTGGCAATAAGAAAGCTATCCATTTTGGCATACCAAGCTCGGGGAGCTTGCTTGAGACCATAAAGAGATTTCTTGAGGTGACAAACAAGGCTAGATTCATTGTGGACATAGCCAGGAGGTTGTTCCATCTAGATTTCTTCTTGCAAATCTCTGTGAAAGAAGGCGGATTTAACATCCATCTGATGGACCTCCCATTTATGTGAGGCAGCATAGGAAAGAACAAGGCAGATGGAATTTATTTTGGCTACAAGGGAAAAGGTTTCATTATAGTTAATTCCTTCAATTTGGGAAACTCCTTTGGCAACTAACCGAGCCTTGTGTCTTTCAACACTTCCATATGATGCATACATAGTTTTGTAGACCCATTTGCATCTTACAAGTTTTCTTCCTTTTGGAAGAGGTATAAGATCCCAAGTATCGTTTTCCATTAAAGAATGATACTCTTCATTCATTGTTGTATCCCAATCTGGATGACCTGAAGCTTCTGCAAATGTCTCTGGATCATGAGTTTCTGAAACTTGATCCAAAAGAGAAGAGGCTCGCTGGAACTGTGAACGTGTCCAACATTGATCTGAAGGATCACCGACAAGATCACCAGTTGTTTCTCATGTTGAACGGACCCATCTAGGAAGCGATGGAGCTGGTACTGGTTCAGGTTCAAAGGACTCATCTGGAGCAGGGTGAGCAGGCGGAGGTGAATTTTCATCCTCACTTTCATCATCTGAAGAAGAAACTAGATCATAAGAAGGCACAAACACCGAAGATGGCTCGTAGGTCGAGGAAGGCACAATCTCCGAATTAGGCTCGCAGGCCAAGAGATTTTCATCAAATTTAACATCTCTTCTAATAATAATTTCATTACAATGTGATTGAAGAAGTCTGTAACCTTTGACATCTTCAGAATAACCAACAAATTACACTTCTCACTTTTAGGATGCAATGCTTTCCTTTTCTCATCAAGAATGTGAGCCCATGCTATACTCCCAAATACATGGAAGTGACTTACATCTGGTTTAATTTTAGACCAAGCTTCTTCCGGTGTTATATTTTTAAGAGCCTTTGTGGGAGTGTGATTTACTATGTAATTTTCACAGTTGATGGATTCCACCCAATACTTAAGACTTAATCCCTTAGATTGGATCATACAATTAGCCATTTCTTTTAATGTGCAGTTCTTTCTCTTAGAAACACCATTTTGTTGTGGTGTATATAGAACAATGTGTTGCATTTGGTTTCCCTGTGTAGTGCAGTAGCTTGTAAAATTAGTGTTCACATATTCACCTCCATTATCTGTTCTTAACCTTTGAATTTGATGTCCAGATTGCTTTTCTACAAGGGCCTTGTAGGCCAGACACTTGTCAAAAACTTCACTCTTGATATTTAAGAAGTAAACCCAAGTACGTCTGGAAAAGTAATCAATGAAAGTTAAGAAATACTTGCACCCAGAAAAAGAATGAGAAGAAAGTGGACCACACAAATCATTGTGAACAAGCTGCAAAGGACTCGAGGCATGCCAAGAGGCACGTTTGTCAAAACTGTCCTGATGATGTTTGCTGAGAACACAACCGACAAAAACACCATCTCTGCATGAAACAAGAGGAAGACCAGTCACCATCTGTTGATTAAATAGTTGTTTCAATGAGCGATAGTTTAGATTACCAAACTGCTCATGCCAAAGTTTGCTCAAGTCATCGCAATGAGCAACAAAAACTGATGAAAAAGATGATGACCCAAAGTTGTCAAACTTGTACAACCTGGTAATATCATCAACAATTCCAGTTGCAATAACATGCTTAGGATCTTTTAGATCCTTTATTACAACTTGGTGAGGTGAAAACTCAACGATTTTACCTTCACCTGGATGTGTGATTTGATATACTGATAGAAGGTTACAAGAAATATTTGGAACACATAATACATCATTGAAATGGCCATTTTCTACCTGAATTGTTCCAGATCCTACAACACTAAGAGATATATCATCACCAACAAATATTTTCTTGGTGTTACATTCATTTAGAGAAGAAAATATGGCTTTATCCTTAGCCATATGATAAGATGCTCCTGAATCAATAAGCCACTCATCAGAAGAAGAAGTAGTAGTAGAAGGTGTATTGAAGGAAAAACCAGAAGCATAAAGTGCATGTCCATGAGAAGAAGAATGAGAAGAAGAATCAATATTGATGTTGTGCTTCTTCGTCGCTGCTTCTAAGGCTTCCATCTTCTTCAAACATTTGGACTCATCATGACCATCTTTATCACAAAAGTTGCAATGTATGTTAGTATTCTTACTTTTATATTTTGTTCCTTTGTCACCATTAGGAGCTGAAGCTGTCTGAGCAAGTTTGGGACCCTTATGTTGTTTATTTTTGTAGTGAGGATGTTTCTTCTTGGGATACTTGAGTTTATCTTTTTGTTGGGAAACTAAGGCTTTGTTGGAGGTACCTGCAGTGTTAATCACTCCAAGTTGTACAAGATTATCTTCCTCTCTAATCAAAGAAGCACAAAAGGAATCAAGAGTGGATTTTTCATAAGCTTTCCCTAGAACCTCTCTCATGGCATAAAAGGTAGATACAAACACAAAATATGCACTACCTAGCTTAGAAATAATAAGATATATGCAATGCTCTTCCTCCATTTTTATCTTACATTCTTCACATAAAATTCTAAGTGTTTTAAACTTAGATAGATAGTCTCCAAGGCAAGAAAAATCACTTGGACTCAAGGTCACTATTTGATTTTCTAATTGTTGTGCTCGAATAATATTGAGTTTACCAAACACAGATTCAATCATGTTCCAAGCTTCTTCGGGGTCATCAATTCCTTGAAGGTGGTACCTTAAATCAGGAGAGATGGACATTCCGATTAGTCCACGTACTTCGTCATTCCTATTGTCCCATTTTGATTTCTTATCATCATTAGTGGGTGTTGTTTCCTTTCCCAAGGTAATCCAGTACAAGCCTTTACTTCTTAATAAATCTTCAATATGGAATTTCCATTGGAATTAGTTGTTACTGGTAAGCAAGACATTACTTGTAGAATACATATTAAATATGTAGATAATGTGGATTTAAAAACTGAAACTAATGATCTGGATGGAAAGATCTCGAAAAGTTATGCGGTTTTAAAAAAAAACGACACTGAAAATGGACTTCTGATGTGAAAGTTATGCCCTTTTAAAAAAAAGACATAAGCGGTAACCAAATAACCACATGATAGTGTAAGCTGCTTTATGAAGTGACCCACTTTTATAAAGAGAAGTGGGGATCACTTTTACAATGAAGTTACCTTATAACAGAAAATTTGCATGCAAAATAAATAACTCTAAAATAAAATATAAAGCTACTTATAGTGATTCACTTTTATACTTGAAATGAAATGCACTTTACAATTTTTAGCATGAACATTTTCCAAAAGAGTAACAAAAGAAAGACTTGAGCTCAAGACCTCTTACTTAATAAGGAAAATTTTAACCAAATGGTCTAGAAAAACATATTGTAATGTTCAAAAGGAGGATTTGGGGTGTTGTTGTTTTTGTTGTGGAAGATGGCCTTGGAGAACGTGCTAAAAAAAAACTCTTTTCACACAAGAAAAAGATTTCACTTCTCGATGACAAAAAGGGTTAGATCTCGGTTAGCTTACCCGAAAGATGCACCTTTTCCTATCTATTTATGATTTGCTGAGATTGCACAGGGCGTAGGGAAAAGAGCATATGCAGATCTAAAAGAGTAGCAACTCAGAAATAAAAAATACAAACCGAAATAAAATAAAAATAAAACTTTGTAGAAATTTTAAAAATGCATATTCAGGCTTTATACCTCCGGATCTGACTGTAATGGTCGTATCTTGGGAAAACAAAAACCTTTTCGAGTGAAACGAAAAGTGTTATTGAATGAAACGAGTGTTCCAGACACAATGAAATAGTCCTCTCATCCCATAAATGTACGAAAATGAAAAAAAGTGTAGATGAGGCAACTCAGCTTCACGATCTCGATCTTCAATAGGAGAGGGTCTTCAAACAGGCTCTGATACCATGTTCAAAAACACAGGTATTCCAATAGAGGATGACCACATTTAGTAACCACTCACATAACCATATCAAAGATCAAAACACTAATTTTTTCACGTGGTAAAAACCCTACGGGGAAACATCCACGACCCCAGCCAACACAGCCACTTGGAGCAGTTTATTAATGCAAAGAAAAAGATTACAGAGAGATTTTGCAAGAGAGTTTCTCACAATAGATCATTATAAAATGACCCTCCATGCTCTTTAAATAGAGATCATGGACCAATCAGACGTTAATCCATGTATCAATGGTCGTTAAGATCGACGAGAGTATGAACCGTTGGATCACTCTATGTCGAGAACATATCGTGACCGTCGGATTTCTTAACTACAAATGCATACTAATGCATACTAAAGAAACACACTAAGAAACACACTTTTACCTAAAAACATATTATACTAAGTAGATCTTAACTAACTCCTAAGTGTCTAAATATCCTAACAATTTCTACCCATCTAGATATTTATTTAACTTTTTTTCTCAAATCATCTAAATACTGGATTTTGCATCATTTCATAACCTTTCATGTCCATGTATGGGTTGAACTTGAGTAAATCAACAGTGTAAAATAGTTTGATCCAGTGGCCTCATTTCCATCCAATGTTCATGACATCAAAACACCAAATTGGAATTAGTCACCCATTCATCTTAGGTGTTTCCTTATGCGATCTGAAAATGGAATGAATATGTTTCCAATAGATATTTAAAATGAAGAAGACATATCTCTTTAAATTGCAAGTGTATAAATGGTATGTGTTTGGGTAATTGGATCAAGTTACTAACACATAAATTCAGTGAGTTTTACTTAAGCATGAGCAGCATATCAGATAGATAAAAACCATCAATGATGAACACATAACACAACAAATAATAATGGAGTTCACCCCTCTCTTGGGATACATCTCTTAGTCCAACTTCCCTTGGATCATTTTCATTATGCTTAAAAAATTCTCTTACAATGCTTAGAATACAAAATAGATGGCTCCAATGGCTTCAAAACATCCAAAAACCCCTAGCTAGGCTTTTTTCGGCACTTAATTTGGCCAAAAAATGAAGTTACACCTCCTCGAAGTTTTCCCCTTCAATCTTGTTGTACTTGATCACAAAAATGCACCTGTGAATGACCAAGCTATGCCCCACAACATTACTGGGCCTAAAACTCAACACACATATGCACTCCTCAAATCAGGGCAACCTATCAAATAATTAGTGAGTTTAGCACCCCTTTGGGTAGAGGTGTTGGTAGTATGGGGGGCATGTGGACACATCCCAACATATTTTTCACCCCCCCCGATGGCTAAACCATTGCATATAACTCATGCCATTGGTCATGTGGAGGAGCCATGTGGCCAAAGCTCCACACCTGCCCGACTAAAATCCAAGTGACTAATTGTTATAACCAACCATGCACCAAATGGAAAAATGAAGGGTCATGTGGCTGGTCGTATGCAAGAGTTTTAAGAACCAGGGCTACACACCAAGGAAAGGTCCAACTGCGTGCCAAGTGTAAAGTGCGATTTCATATGGTCATGTGTAAAATGGGGTTGGAACCAGGGGATATAACCATACAAACCCCACATGCCAATGTATATATGCCAAGGTTTTATGATGTGGGCGTATGGCATATAGTATGAACCGTCGGGCTGAGTCATATGCAATGCATTGGGGGATTTAATATTCAACACAGTTCACGTGTAAAAGGGTTAAATATTCATACATCTGGTAAGGTTTTATGTGTTGCACCGAGGGTTGGGGCTAGGCCCCAACCCTTTACTCCGTCATTTGAACATAAATTACAATTCAAATAATTCATTTAGACAATACATAACAAGGAACAATGTGGGTGGGCTGGTATCCTGGCCCTACCAATTCACTTCCCCCCATGCCTGGAGGTCACAGGTTCGACTCCTATGGAGTCATATAATTTTACCAAACTCCAACCACTTGGAGGGTGCCACATGGAAGCCCATGACTGGGCCACGTGGGACCATAATATTTTCCCACCATAAATCACACTTGTCAAAATATGATTCATCCACCTGTCTCACAACATATTCCCAGTTAGCATGAAAAATCCTCTTCCATGTCATTATATGATTGTACAACCTATATGGTCAACTACCACATCAGCAATATATGGACTGCACAGTCAACAAAATTTTGCTTGTATGGAAAAATTAAAAGAGAACAATATATTCCTCATACGATGTATGTTTTAGCCTGTTCAAGTTGCGTTAGGTTCGTAACGACGATGCCTACACACATGTCCATTTTGAAGTGATTATGAGAACTTTTATTTTTGAGCAAAATTTGATCCTCTGGATCACACCTCCCCATTGGGAGGCTTTTGGACCTCCAAAAGACTACTTTTAGTCAATCTGTAGATGAGGGTATAGTTCCCTCACCCTTACAATCTCAATCCATCCATCCTTTATTGGATTGGTTCCTTTGAGACCAATACGAAACTTGTCATGCCTTGTTGTGTACTTGGCTTGGCTCTTTCTCAATTGTTCTTGAATGGTTTTTTGTGCAAACTGAACTGGTTCAATGAACTTCTTGGCCTAGTTATAAGAAGGATGAAATTAGTGTATATGTTCATCGAAAAACTTAGGATGCTTTCTTTGCAATATAGCCACCGTCTTGCCCATACCAAAATGGCCAGCAACAAGATAAGAATGTGTGTCCCTTTTCTTGTTGACGCTTTCACCCTATGAAAAACATAGATTGCCAAGATACAAAAGTTTACCATGAACATAGGAATCCAATTCCTCAACTTGGTTAGCACAACATAAATTTGCATAAAAATCTTTTAAATTATCATCTATAGCATATTGTTCCCAATAGCTCTCATGCATGATAAGATTATACTTGTAAATAACTAAAGCACTAACAATAGGCCTAGTAAGCATATCAACAGCTTTATCATAAAATTCTTTCTTATACCTTATCACCAAGTGGAAAACATAGCTTGTCAAGGCATGCAATGGAGATTGCTTTTCTTTCAAATATTTCTTCCTAATGTCTCCTTAAACAATCATATCTGTAGTCTTGCTCAAGGCTCTGAAATCTACCCACATTTTCCACATACAATCTTTCTTTGGTACCAAACCAATTGGTGACCTGCATGGAGAAGTGTTTGGTTTGATGACCCTTTTGTCAAGCAACTTTTGGGCTTGTTTTCTGATTTCAACATTCTCCATGTCTGACATCTTGCACATGTCAATGTTTGGAAGAGGACCTCCTTGCTGCAATAAAATCTCTTGTTGGATACCCCTTTTAGGAGGCAATCCCCTTGGTTCTTGAAACATCTCAACATTTTCATTATCAACCTCATACAAATCATATTGTAACTTTGTATCACATCCTTTGTGAACTTGTTCTTCATCATTGTCTTCGGGTTTAGTCATCAAAAGTACTAGGTTCTTACTAGCATTGACTAGTCTTTTCATTTGTACAACATTTGTAAGTGACAAATTCATCTTGTTTGTATGTGCTCTAACAATGTACTTGACTCCATTTTTAAACAAATGATACTTGTTCTCATGACGATGAAACATTTCTCTCCTATCATATAATTATGGGCTTCCAAACACAATACCACAAATATCCAATGGAGTAACATCAAGATCTACCTCATCTATATAGTTTATAGTGATGGAAAATAGGAGTTTACACCTTCTTGTCACATGCAATTTGGCATTGTCACATATCCAACCTAAAGGGTATGGTTTAGGATGAGGAGTAGTTTCCAAATCTAGTTTCTTGACAATGTCTTGAAAAATAAGGTTTGCTTGTGATCTCGTCTCAAAGAGAGTATCTATCTTGGCATGTTTTGAAATTACCCTTATGTGGAAAAGCTATATCCTTTCTTTTTCATGTTGAGTTTCATTGATGTAAAAATTTGAAGAACTAGTGCTAGCAATATAATTCCTACCTTGTAAACCCATGGCTGCGATTTTTGTTTCATCTTCCGAATCATATCCTAAATCTTGTTGTACAGTTGCTTCAATGTTTGGTTTCTCTTTGTTGTTGAAATTTTTGGGTCTTTTTTCAAGATGAAGTTTCCAACAATGGTATTCATCATGGCCATCCTTTGAACAATGTTTACAATAGAGTTTCTCTCTCTCTTTCTTTACTGAAGCATTTTTCTTTCCATTTCCTTCAAACTTCCTCTTGCCCTTGTCTCCATTAAAAGACTTCTTGCTGCCCTCTTGAGGTTCATTCCTTCCTCTTTCCTCTAAATGAGTAGCCTGCACACATAATTCATCTAGATTTGAAGGGTTAAAAACAAGTATTGTATTCCTCAAGTAGCTATGAAAACCTCCAATGTATTTGAGAAAAGTATTTTGTGAAGACAAATCTACACCCAAAACCAAATATATTCTCCCAAATTCTTGAGTGAAACTTTGCAAATCTTTCCCTTTCTCTTGCATAAAGTTTTTCCAATTCATAATAGCTTTCTTCATGTATGCTAATGGATAAAATTGCCTTTTAATTGCAGCAATAAAATCATTCCAAGAGGATAAAACTTTACCATGTTTCGTCATGTCCTCTTGAGTTTTGGCTTCCCACCAAATGCATGATGCATTGTCCAATCTTAAAGAAACAAGTTGAATCTTAGTTTCATCATCTATGATTCTTTGTATCCTACAATACGCTTCAATCTGACTAATCTAGTTATCTAATTTCTCAACATTTACCTCTCCATTGTACATTGACAATTCAAACTTAATATCAAGATTAAGAAAAGGAGTTTGTAAGGGAGTTTTGCCATGTTCTTTTGGAGAATTTGGAGGTGGTTTTGAAATGGTGGAAGAGGTGGAATATGGAGGAGAAGGAGGTGGAGAATCACCACTCCATCCATTTCCGTTTGGAGTTTTATCACTACTGTATCCATTTCCCTTTGGAGGGTTCGAGATTTCACCTTGCAATATTTCATTCCTTTCACCAAATAACACTTTCACCATTTCAGCCATATTATATAAAACTTTCTTGAAAGTTTCTTCTTCTGAAGAAAGGGTTCCATGACTCTCCTCATGAGCCATACTTGGTGAATATCTTCTTGAAACTTGAGGTGATTTGATAGTTCTCCTTCTTGACAGTTGAGAACTTGGCTCTACATGTTGACCTTCTCCTCTTGTGAGCTTCAACCTTGTAAGCATAAAAAAACAAAACACTTGTACACAATCAAGCCTTCAAAACCCAAATCTTTGATACCAACTAATCTGAAAATGGAATGAATATGTTTCCAATAGATATTTAAAATGAAGAAGACTTGTCTCTTTAAATTGAAAGTGTATAAATGGTATGTGTTTGGGTAATTGGATCAAGTTACTGACACATAAATTCAGTGAGTTTTACTTAAGCATGATCATCATATCAGATAGATAAAAACCATCAATAATGAACACATAACACAACAAATGATAAAGGATTTCACCCCTCTCTTGGGCTACATATCCTGGTCCAACTTCCCTTGGATCATTTTCTTTATTCTTAAAAACTGCTCTTACAATGATTAGAATACAAAATAGATGGATCCAATGGCTTCAGAATGTCCAAAAACCCCTAGTTGGGATTTTTCGGCACCTGGTTTGGCTAAAAAATGAAGAAGTTACACCTCCTCGAAGTTTTCCCCTTCAATCTTGTTGTACCTACTTGCTAAAATGCACCTGTGAATGACCAACCTGGCCCCTGCAGTGTTATTGGTCCTAAAACTCAACACACATGTGCACTCCACAAATTGGGGTAAACTGTCGAATAGTTAGCGAGTTTAGCACCCCTTTGGGCAGAGGTGTTGGTCACATGGGTGACATGTGGCCACATCCCAATGCCTTTTTCGACCCTCCGTGGCTAAAACGTTGCATATACCTAGCGCCATTGGTCACATGGAGAAACCATGTTGCAAAATCTCCACATTGCCTGAGCTAAACTCCAAGTGACTAACCGTTATAACTAACAGTGTGCCAAATATAAAAAATGAAGGGTCATGTGGCTGGTCGTATGCAAGAGTTTTAAGAATTGGGGCTACACACCAAGGAAAGGTACAACCGCACATCAAGTGTAAAGTGAAATTTCGTATGGTCATGTGCAAAACAGGGTTGGAACCGAGGGCTATACCCATACAAACCCCACGCGCCAACGTATATATGCCAAGGTTTTATGACGTAGGCGTATGGCATATGGTATGAACTGTTAGGCTAAGTCGTATGCAATGCGTCAGGGGATTTAATATTCAACACAATCTTTGCATAAAAGGGTTAAATATTCTGGTATTTTGTAAGGTTTTACATGTTGCATCGGGGGCTAGGGCTAGACCCCAACACTTTACTCCATTGTTTGAACATAAATTACAATTCAAATAATTTATTTAGACCATACATAACAAGGAACACCATAGGTAGGCTGGTAGCCTAGCCCTGCCAAGTCACTTCCCCCCACACCTGGAGGTCACAGGTTCAACTCCTATGGAGTCATATAATTTTACCAAATGCCAACCACTTGGAGGGTGTCACGTGGAATCCCATCACTGGGCCACGTGGCACCATAATATTTTCCCACCAGAAATGATACTTATTCAAATATGATTTGTCCACCTGTCTGCCAACATCTGCCCAGTCAACATGACAACTCCTCTGCCACGTCATTGTATGGTTTTACGGCCTATACATTCATCTTCCATGTCAACACTGTACAGACTACACAGTCAACAAAATTTTGCCTATTTGGAAAAATGAACAGAACACAATATCTTTCTCAAACGACATCCATTTGAGCCCGTTCAAGTTGTGTTGGGTTTGTAACGACGACGCCTATGCACATGTTCATTTTGAAGCGATTATGAGCACTTTTATTTTTTTAGCAAAATTTGATCCCTTGGATCAGTATTTGTCATACGATGTGTCATATAGAATCCATAAGTTTGGGTTTGGTTCCTTTAGTTCCTTGTTTAAAATCATGGATCTTGGATATCGAATGTAGTACCTTTTGAATATCGAACCAGAGTCTACCAGTTATAACCCTGGCATAGGGCCTATTCTATTTGCAAGTATGACATGGAACTCGACGTGGTCTATCATGTTCCATCTCATTATTTCGTCCTGACATGGCACATAGATCCTCCAGATTAAGCCTTAATTTTACTTTTCATTTTACATGGCTTCCTAGGTGTTATATCCCATGGAGCATTTGAATATGACCTTTCCTTTAACAAGTACCTTCATTCAAATCTTGGATTCTAGATCCATGCCTTTACCATATCCAATTAATACTTGTCACTTGTACATTATCTTTTCTTCCTACAATGACTAGGGGTTGGACACATCATTTTTACCTTACATTGTACCCAATGTGGCATGTACATGTCATATGATAGGGAATATAACATGTTAGCTATACTACATGTTATCCTGTGTTATCCTACATGACTCCTTTTGTTTCATGTTGGCATGCCCTATCTGATGTGTCATTCATAAATTCAGATTTGTGTTAAAGACATACACTTTATGCGAGTCTCACACATCTGGAAATACAAATATTTGTAGTTTTCATGACATGTATTGTTTCCTATTTTGATTTCTAGGTGTGGAACCCTAACGTAAATGTGGAACCTTAACTTAGATTTGGAACCTTGACCTAAGTGTAGAACCTTGACCTGAAATAAAAGCTTGATATGGATTTGGACCTAAGCCTCTTTTGTTTCCTTACCACATCTAATTTTATTTTGTATATATGAGTTTGTATAGTTTTATTTATTTTATTTTTACATTTCATTTTTATTATTCCTATTTTTATTTTATTTTACCCATGGATTTCCAAATCCTAACATGGTTTTAAATTTCCCACTTCCCATGTATATTTTATTATCATTATTTTATTCTATTGGGAATTTACTATATCAAGAACTTTCCACATTGGGACTTTATCATCAAACTTTCTAAATTAGAAATTTTCTCAATTCAGAGTTTATCAACATGTAGTATGGGGTGTAGATTTATTATTTTCCAGGAATTACCAATTACCATCGGGGAATTTATTTAAGGGAATTACTTTTACATTGAATTTACATATCATACAAATTTTCCAAAAAATCCCAAATTTTTAAATTAGTATTTTATTATTTATTTTGGGATATTTTTATTATTTTGTTTTCCAAATTTCACATAGAATTGGATCTACATTTGGTTTTATTTTATTCATTTTTTTTGTTTTCTAGTTTTCCTGTGACTTGCGGGACTAACCTATTGTTTCAGGATAAGTCCGTGAGTGCGGACACAAACCGACCTCCCTAGATCCACCTGGATCTAGAACAAAACAGGACATAATAATACACTTTCCCTAGATCTAGACTATTTAATGAACTAAGAGATGAGGATCATGGACATACCTTATGAATGCTTTCCTTATATCTTTGTTGTTCCAAGATTTTCTCCAATGCTCTCGTCCCGTTCAGATCACAACAGAACGAACCAATCGAAGTAAAGGCAGATTAAAATATTCAATATCTAGTCTATACATATGATCAATGAATTATGTAATAAAGTGACATCATCTTTATGGGAAAGGGACATATTACTGTATTGAATTAATTGAAAGTGAAACTTACAACCTGAGCCTTGATGTCGTAGGTCTCCTTTCAATGGCTTCTAGCTCTGACACACACACTTGCTCATGCATGAAGAAAATCAACCACTTTGATGACCTTGCTGTTGTCTCTAGCTGCTGTAGCATCAGTCCTCCATACAGTCTTGCACTAATTCTCCAATCAATCTCTTGCTAGCTTACTCAACTTAACCCTTTCCATGAGAAATCTCCTCAATATATAGGAGAATATAGATTAGTTACTTGGATAGGGAATGATCCCAAGATATCTGGAAAACCAGTACTTTGCCAACCATTCGAATGCCAACTCACCCTTCTAGAAGATTCCCTTCTAGAAGGTTCGATATTTTTATCTTTTTCCCCTTCAAGAACATGTTCGCACCCTAACAATGAGTACAGTGCAAGAAGTTCACACCCCAGCTTAAAGTAGCCTACGAGAATCAGGCATTCTCACAGGTGAATATATAGGTAGCCTGCGAACATCTTGAAAAGTGTGATTTTTGGAAGAAGACAACTGTAACTTTTCTCAGGAAAGTATTCTTAGTGAAGAGCTTGATTTTCTATCATCATAACATTATCATGACACCATCATGATGACAAAATTTGTGGATAACAGAATTCCCCCCAAAGTCTCAGAGTGGAACCAGTGACAGTCAATAGACTTTGTAAGTTGTATGTGTGTGTCAAGAACCAAAAGCACATCTAATTAGAGACCTGCAAACATCCAAGGATCAGCAGAATATCATGTATACCAATTCCTAAGGTAGGCATTCCCATACTCAGATCATAGACTGATGACATCATAAAAAAAGGTCATGGCCACCAATCATACACTGTGGATCCATGTAGTCATAATATAGCATAGCCACCTGAATACACCGTGGATCTATGCGACAAATTTTCAAACAAGACGACATAGCCACGAAACATACACAGTCACGAAACATACACAGTGGATCTATGTGTCGCAATTATACATATACTCCATCGCAAACTGGATCATAAAGACAATATCTAGGGTCTTCAATCTCATCGCCCAAAGTACGAATCTAACCATGTGATTACATGTGTCGAAGTCGAACATGGTAGAAACCAGTTGATTACCGGTCATTGATGTATACCGTTAACAAGTGCGAGGGAAATCACCATTGATGTCAATGACTCCCAAGGTACTATAGTACAATCCATTGACTGTGAATAAATTAGTTGATGTCGAACACCCGATGGAATCTCTCGATCAGGGGTCAATGATGTAAACCCACTGTCGAAAGCGAGAAACTTGCCATTGAGGCATGCAAGCTTCAAGGTACTAAATTATTTCTAAGTCTTAATTCTGGATAATGTGCTGATGTCGACGGAACAAGACTCGTCACAGAAGGGCCTTAATGTATCCCCCATCAGTAACACGAAATGAGTAACAGAGTTTGAAAGTGAAACAGAGTATGTGGGAATTGGACTTTGGACACAGGGAAGGTCGACACGGAATGAATGGATAACTGCAGATGGCCGACTCAATAGAGGTTTGGACTGCTCTTGAACATATGAATGACACGACCAATGATTTGGCAGCATTGACTCAAAGACGACACATGGAAAGACCTTGTTATTAAATCGAATGAGAGACAAATGGATTTCCCAAACCGACTTCAAATGATGAACAGGGGGTGTCATGTTCAAGAGCGACACTTAATGCCAACTAACAAAAAGATGAAACATATCCCTTTCCCAAATTTTCCCCCACCATTTCTGGCAAGTACCTCTTTATTTTTACGCAAGCTTGAAGAGGATCACATATTCTTGTTGATATAAGCTCATCCTTCGGACGAGTCCCTCAGAGTATTTTTAACGAACCCTAAGAAGGAGTGGTTCGGTCCCGTCACGGGTCTGTCAATGTTTGTTTAACGAGTCCAGAGATAGAAAAATCGAAGGTTTTTCAAGATTATAGAGTTTGGAAAAACACTCAAAAGAGAACTCTCTCAGTTCCTTTTTCATACAAAAGTCCAACGAGACCGAAAAAGGGGTAAACTATCGCTCGAAGGATGCTTAACTTCAAATACTTTAACGAGCATGAAAATAGAAAGATCGCTCGGCAATCTTTTCATGTTTAGAGAGTCGGAAAAGAGCTTAAGTTAACTCTAGGGGGGTTCCTTTTTCGTGTAACCATAATGAGCCCAGAAAAGAGATAAAACAACGCTTGATCACGTTCTTATATTTTTTGCAAGCGCAAGAACGGATAAAAGGCGCTCGAGGTTTCAAGTCAAAACCATATAAAATAAACGAATTCACACCACACCGTAAAATTTTTTTGTCCATAATCATCTACATTGGGTACCTGCAAGTCATTTTACTCACTTTCGCATTAGTAATTAGGGTAAAATAGTGAATAAACATAAAAAACCCACTTTTAACATGGTAAAAAGTAAATAAAACAAATTTACAATTCATTTTACCATATGTTTTACCCATTTACCATTTGTGTGCAAAAATCTCCATTTTACCTCCGATCTTCATCGTCGATTTTCGGAAGCTTCGGGCCATCATTCTTCGAGCCATCTGCGGTGTTTTGGTAAGTTTTCAAATCTCTATCTTTTCATGGTTTGAATTCATGATTTTATTGGTTAAATTTCAAGTTTTGAGTTAGTTTTTGAAACCCTATGCGTGAAGGAGGATTCTCGCAGGCTGCCCATACGGGGCCTGCGAGAAGTCCTCATTCTTGTAGGTGGGCTTGAGATACAGTGCAAGAAGTTCGCATTGTGTGCTATAAGTCACCTGCGAACAGCGCAGAGCCCAATTTTTTTTTAAATTTTTAGCCAATAAAAAAGGTTTATTCCATGAATGAGAGTTTTAATCATCTTCCTATGTTCCCTATGCAGGTTTATAACCATCACAATGGTGCTCGAATGGAGAGAAAGGGAACACAAGGATGATAATGCAACCGCCGAAAATCACCCTCTGACTCTTGCCGCTTTAAGAGATTGTGGTCTCTTGAAGTATTTCCGCATACCGGGCATGAGAGCCCAAGTTCGATTGCTAGAACACTTGGTCCGGATGTGGCATCCGAATCAACAGGTTTTTAATGTCAGAGCTCACACTTTGACGATCGACATTGAGGATATCTATTTACTGACTGGGCTATCCAGGCGAGGTTCCTACGTCAGTTTGATTGGTACCCGCAGGGGTGGTCTGAAAATGAGTGAGTATTTCCGAGAGTATTGCGTGCCAGAGGCTGAAAGACAAAAAGGAAAAGTGGCCATTTGGGGAGTGACTGATATAACTCTCCGTACCATTCTCTTCACTATCGCTCGGATGGTAGGAAGTGCCCCCACATATGGCTCTGCAGATCTATTTTCAATATGCCCTCAAGTGTATTGAGCCCCAGATCTTCAACTGGGCTGACGCAGTGTTACGCAACCTCAAGAAACAACTGACCAAAAGCAGGTGTGGAGATCTAAAGCAGTTTGGTTATGGATCATTGCTAGTGTCCTTCTTCTGTGAGAGGGTCCTATTGTATAGGCTTCAGGATGATTGGCACTTTCCGGGTCCCAGGGATCCACGGATGTTACGATGGTTCCAACTCATGGCTAGACATGTGACAGGACCGATTGTTAGGTATGACGATCGCTTCTTCGACTGGCTTCAAGGCCAGGTTTTGATGATAGAGGATTATGCGTATGCTGGCTTGGACTTTCATGGAAATCCCGACCTTGCCCTTCCCGAAGATGCATAGTGGGGAGATATTGGTAAGAAGTACACCAACTTTTATTTTTTAGATGTTTTTGTATTTTCATCATATTAAATGTTTTTGGTTTTATAGAATCATCCAAAGACTAACACCAAAATTTTTATTGATAACATAGATGTTGGGGCATATAGACCAGCTGGTAGTTCTCCTATCTAGCATCGAGGAGAGGCAGCAGTTGCAGTCCCCCAGTATGCCGAAGACTATCTGTCAGTGGAGAAAAACTTAGAGGGTTTGATGGCCGATGTTCCAAATATGCCTCTGGAGGAGATCCCACGACGCGATCAGCGTCACACTGTGGGGGTCTCTGCCTCTATGGGTCGTTTTCTCTGCAGAGTTGCTAGGACCTTAGTGTGTTATCGTGAACATCATTAGTGATGTCACTTTGTAGAAGCCAAGAGCTTCAATTTTTGATATTTTTGTCTTCAGACACATTTTGTAAAAACAAATTTTGATCGTTATATATACATGAGTTCTACCGACTTACTTTACATTGTGTACATTTTAATGTGTTTGATTTATAAATTGTTCAAATGTCTGTCTAATATGTAATTAGCCAAAGCATCCGTTAATGTATTAAGACTTCTCGGAATGTGTTGATATTCAATATGATCAAAACGTCGTTCCAAGAGGCGAATTCACAAATAAATTCTTAATAAAGTAGGACTTCGAACAAAGTAGACATTACTTAGCTGTAGCACCACTAGCTGCGAGTCAAGTCGCACAACCAAACGACGAATTCCAAGAGAGATAGCATCAACCAATAACTCAATAACAGTGCTATACTCTGCGATGTTGTTGGTTGCTCGGCCAAGACATACATCTCGTAAAGATATAAGCTCATTTGTTGGGGCATAGATTGCCCAGGCAGTAGAAGCTAGGTTCCGAGTACTACGGCTAGCACCGTCGGCGAAGCCAATATAAGGTAGCGAATACTCCGACATTTGGCAATCAAACACAACGTCACGTAAGGGCAGAGACCAGATAACGTCAAACGAAAAACTAAAGTAACACACACACGCAGTATGATACATAAAATAAAAGTACTCATGTACAAATGACTCCTGCATAGTACTTCTTTAAGTACAACCCATTCCCGGGTTCACTCAAAGGTACCCCATCATAATCCACTAACTCATATGCTTCTTTTTCCAAAAATTTGCTAACAATGTAAGGCCCATGCCACATTGGTTCGAATTTCCTAGCTCCTAAGACATCTTTATCTTGTTCATATAGAAGAACAAGATCTCCTTCAGAGAAGACACGAGGTTTCACATGTTTGTCATACTGTGCCTTAACGCGTTTTTTCTGGGCTTCTATTACAAGAGTAGCATCACGACGAGTCTCGTCTAATCGCATCAGATACAACAGACGTTCCTCTTTGGCAGAAGTATTTGGTAAGAGTTCTATAGCTAGTTTCAAAGATGGAATTTCACATTCTATTGGCAGAATGGCTTCCATGCCATAAACTAATCGAAAAGGTGTAAATCCTGTAGCAGATTTCACAGATGTCCGATACGCCCACAATGCGGAAAATAACATCGTGTGCCAACTGGTTTTATGGATTCCTATCATTCATAGAATCATAGTTATGAGAACCTTATTGATTTCTTCGACCTGGCCATTAGCCTGTGGATAATAGGGTGTTGAGCTATTGTGATGAAGGCCCAACTTTTCTGTGAGTTCAGACATCATATGATTTCGAAAATGACTACCGTGATCAGTAATGATAGCCTGCAGAACACCAAAATGAGTGATGACATGGTTGAAAAGAAATAATGCTGCAGTCTTCCCAGTATTATCGAATGTCAGCATCGCCTCGGCCCACTTAGTAAAATAATCAACAGCGACAATAATATAACCATGCCCCCCGGTCGAGTGAGGGTGACATGTCATGAAATCAATGCCCCATTTAGCGAAAGGACCTACTGAGACTACAATATGCAAGGGAGCAGGATGCGACTGAATCTTCTGATTATAGGTATGGCATGCATGACACTTCTGGACAACAATAATGCAGTCTTTAAACAATGAAGGCCAAAAGTATCCTGCACGTAATATTTTCTGGGCAGTAGCATACCCAGACATATGACCACCACATGCTCCAGAGTGGTAGTCATTCAAATCTCTCTCGGCTTCTTCAAAAGTTAAACAATGCTGAAACATAGATTCAATACCTCGATGATAAAGAGTATCTCCGAGGATAATATAATGACGCGCTTGATAACGGACACGACGACGTTCAGCACTAGACAAAGCAGGCCGGAAAGTTTGAGTTTGGAGATATATAATGATATCTCCGTACCATATATCATCGGTACTGATAAGGAAAAGTGACTCGTCAGGTAACGAATCGACTGCTACTTGTTCCATGGCAGTGTGGGGAAAATTACAAATCAACTCAGCAAAAACTAGGGATTTCTTCGACGTGGCACGATCAAATTCCAAATCAAACTCTTGGAGAATAACAATCCACTTGGAGTACTTCCCCCCTAGCAATTGACGTGTCAATATATGTTGCATGGGGTTACAATGTGAAATCATAGTAGTCTTCCTAGCGAGAATATAGTGACGAAAACGTTGAACCGCTTGAACAGCAGCCAAAGCCAGCTTCTCAACATGTTGGTATTTGATTTCAGTGGATGATAAACTTCTACTCAAGTAATAGATAACATGTTCATTGTGGTTATCATCCTCTTGAACGAGAACCATACCGATAGTATACTCGGACGCAGCTAGATAAAGAAAGTAATCTCGACTATAATCTGGAGGGAAAAGAAGAGGAGCTTTTGTGAGGGATAACTTTAAAGCTTCAAAGGCGTTGTTAGCAACCTTATCCCAGACAAACTCTGAACCTTTCTTTAGAAGACGTGTAAAACCCCGAGTAATCTCAGCATAATTTGGGATGAAGCGATGAAGAAAGTTTGCTTTCCCCTGCAAACTTTGTAACTGGCGCAAAGAAGAAGGAGGAGGTAGATTAAGAATTGCCTCAACCTTGATAGTATCTACTCGGATCCCATGGCGTGAAACAATGAAACCAAGGAGATGGCCAGATTCTATGCAAAAGACACATTTATGAGGATTCAGGCGGATGTAATAGAATCGACAATGAAGGAAAATTGCTCGGAGATGTTTAGGGTGATCGACCTGACGTAACGAATGAGCCAGCAAATCGTCCAAATAAGGTTGAACAATATGCTTGATATCATGAAATGCATAAGACATGGCACGTTGAAACGTGGCACCTGCATTCTTCATACCGAAGGGAATTTTGCGGTAGGCGAAAGTACCCCAAGGACAAATAAAAGTCGTTTTATGTTGGTCCTCAGGAGCGATATTGATTTGATTATAGCCGGAAAATCCATCCATGAGGGAAAAGATTTCACTGCCGGCATAGTCATCGACGATCTGGTCAATGAAAGGGGTTGGAAAATTGTCCTTTGGAAAATCTTTGTTGATATCCCGATAATCAACACAAACGCGTATACTACCACCCTTTTTATCAATCGGTACGGGGTTTGAAACCCACTCTGTCAATGCCACGGGGTAAATAAAACCGGCTTTAAGAAGTTTTTCAACTTCGAGTTTAATGGCTGCCACTTTACGTGGATGGACAGGACGGAGGCGCTGCTGGACTGGTTTAGCTCTGGGGTATGTCTTAATTTCATGCACCACAATAGACGGATCGATACCCGGCATCTCCTCGTAACTCCAGGAAAAGATATCACGAAATTCTTTAAATAAGGAAGTATAAGTGACAATTTCTTCGGGAGAACATGAAGCTCCAATATGAACGTTCTCGACTATCCCAGGTTTCACTGAAATATCTATGGGTATCATGGGCAAAATGTTACTCAGGTTCCCTTCTGCAAACACATCTCGTGTAGATTGGGGAATAGTGGATATAACAACAACGGTCGACGGAGTCGAAATCCGCTGATAATTCTCAAGAGTCTGTTGTTCCAGAAACAGAATGGAACGATGATGGCCATCATCCCAAGGGGTGTCATCCAAGACGAACATGATCATCTCGTCAGTGGGAAAGATGAAATGGAACGGATCAGGAGACAACTCATCACAAGAAGAAGTAGTAGGGGTTGCCGATTGAATGGCTTGATAAGCAGATTCAACCGGACTTAACGGCATAACGTCGCCGAAACGAACATGATCTCTTGGATCAGGGACTATCCAAGGGTCAGCAGAGACTGGAATTTCATGAGGTATAGTAGAGATCATATGAATAGATGCAGCTGACGGGTGAGAAATATCGGGTGGTGGTGGTATGGGGAAAGCACCCATTAACGAAGAATCTTTTAAAAGACCGACACCAACATTCTCATAACCCGGTGGGGTGTTTACGATGAATGACACGTTGCCTGTGTGAGTATCAGCATTAAATAAGGCAAGTTGATCAACCGTAACCACTTTTCCTTGGTGAGGAAATCGTACGACACGGAACAGGGTTGACAGGACAGCATGCATAGAATCGACCCAGCTACGTCCAAGTAGAATATTATAATCTAGAGGAGTATCGAAAACTTCCACTTCTACTTGGATGGTCTTACCTTTGAGAGTAACAGGCAATGATGGTAGAACACCGTATGGTTTAAAACTAGAGCCATTGAAGGCTCACAAAGTGTTTTGTGATTCGTTTAACGGGGGAGAGACAATGGCCTTCCAACAAGAAAAAGACATTACGCACGTAGAGGCACCCTCATCAATAACTGTCCGACAAATACTCTTGTCAGCAAAAACAACTTGTATTTGAAACGCAAGTTGTGCGGGCAACCTTGGAATATGGTCTTCCAAGTCAAAGACTATCAAGTTCGTATCCGTGGGATTGATTCCACCTATGGCTTTCAAGAGAGCCCTTCGCTGTGCAGGACAAGACTGAAGGACTTCAAGGGCAGACATCGCTGAGGGTGCTTGGGCCAGATCTTTGACTATGCTATAGTTCTGAGCTGCCCAAGCATGAGGATTGAATGCTGACTTCTTAACGACACCTTTGGGGGGTGGCCATATAACTGTATCAAGGTTCGGTCGTTCGAGATGAAGAGGACCGTTCGTAGGTGGATTCGGTGGAGAGGGTTGTACCAGATCAGGAGGTAAGTCATCAACCTTCTCCTTAGAAGGAGTATAGTCTTTAGCTCCAGTGGTAAGTGCAATGTTGTCTTTCTTTGAATCATCGGTGCACATCAAAACATAGAATTGTGTAGAGGTAGATGGTTGGTCATGGATGACCAACGAAGCCTGTTGTTGAGACATGAAAGGTTGAGACAAAACTTCCGGTGTAGAAGGTTTGGGCGTTCCTTGAAGGAACTTGTTGACCTCGGCATGTCTCGGACAATCCTTCGTGTAGTGATCGTCACCATAGATAAGGCAAGGGTAGAGTGGTTTGCGCTTATCCCGGTCATCAACAGGAGGGGATTTGGTTTGTTGATTCAGATTATTTTTTTTACTCTCCTTAGTCTTGCCTCTCCCTTTCTTAGATTTGTTCTTACCGGTCGACGTAGAATGAACTGTGTTTACTTCAGAGGTTTTACCGGCAGGAGGAGCAGGAGACAGAGAACTTTGAACATTAGAAGAATTAGATTTGGGGGTTGTAGTGGAAACGGAATGTGAGTGGCTATGAGTGGAACCAATCACACCATCAGCGGCATGCGAAGCAGCTGGAGTAGCAGAAGCGTTGGAAGTACCAGGACGAGGTAAATCGGGTAGTAAATCATACAATGTTCCCGTTTGCGAATAAACGAGATCAAGATACTGAGCACGACTAATAGCCTGCTCTTTAGTGACAACACCGCCCATAGCAATGTATTTACCAATTTTGTTTACAAAAGACTTTGTAAACCATTCTGCCAGTAACTGATGAGGAAGCTCAAGTTTAATGAGACGTCGCCTACGTCGCCACTCATGAATATGATCAGATATATGAGTGCCCGAGCTTTGTTTGAAGGAGGTTAAAATCTTAGTTCTGGTATCGTAACAGATCGGTAACTGGTAATGTGTTAGAAAGGCCATTGCAAGGGTGTTGAAATCCGAAAAGAAACCTCGTGGTAATTCAATGTACCACTTCGCAGCAGCACCTGTAAGAGTTCTTTGAAAAAGATGCAGTCGAATGGAGTTGTCCATCAACGAGTTGGACGAGCACCACAAATGGAAATTCATGACATGATTATTTGGGTCCTCTCCCACCTTCCCATCGAATTTTGGAATATCCGATGGAAGCTTTGCAGGAATAGCAGGCCATTGGGGAGAGTGACAAATGGGATCATTAAGAATCCTAGACAAATCTGGCAGGTCCAAAGTAGCAAGAAAAGGCAATTGCCGATTCACTTGTGGATACTGGTGACTTTGGGGCGGAAGCCCTGTCGGTAGACCAGTGGGACCGTATGCAGTCTTCCCCCAGAGGGAAGATCCTGGATGATTCGGTGGTGGCTGAATAGGATAGTAACCTCAAGGATTTTGACCTTAAGTCTGAGTAGGGACTTGGGGGTGAGTAGTCTGACCTGAACCCCAAATTGGATTAGTCACACCTGGATATGGTTGGCCTATAGTAGGGACAGCTTGCTGCCCCCCAACATTTTGAGGAAAGTTTTGCATAAGTTGATTCCAATACTGGGCCAATGTAGGAGGAATGTTTTGTCCTAAAGATGAGGTTGGTCCCCCTATCAAAGGGATAGTTCCCCCCGGAAGTTGTGTGCCAACCATAGGTTGTGTAGTCACTGTAGTTTGTCCGGGAAAAGGATAAGGAAAAGGAACCGTGCCACTCTGTCCACCAACAAGAATCTGTACATTAGGTGCAACGGTCGGAATAGTGCCACTAGGATTAGGATTGCCAGTAGGAAACTGAGGGAGTGTCGGTATGAAATCAGGAATAGGATGCCCAGAAAACTGAGGACCACCTAGAGAACCAACAAGAGTTTGTGGGGATGTTGGATGGGAAACATTCAACAAAGGATTCAATGCATGGTAACTAGGGGGTAAATTTGGATTAACCTCAGGAGGTTGTTGGGTATTTATAGGGGCAAGAGTAGTTGACGGAATCTCGGTTTGGACACTTATAGTAATTGCAAGATGAGCCATCTCGGTAAGGAGAATAAAACAATAAGTGGTAGTTGCTGGTGTAGTTTCTGGTTTAGGAGGCATAGGAGGGTTGATTTCGTAAACAGGGGTTGATTCAGTACCAAACAAAACTCGTCGGAAATCACCCGACCAAAAAGGATCTTGGCCTACTACACCGTGAGAAGGCCTAGCGGTTGATTCAGAGGATGTAACAAGAGTTTCTTCAGAAGGATTTAATCGTCCAACGGGTTGTTCACCACAATGAATGCGATAATCCTCTATAGTATTGGTAATTCGAAATTCAGCAAGAGGATCGGTGGGTTCTACTTGTGGAGGTGGTGTAAAAAAATTTGGGACGTCACTTATGTCCACGTGTGGTAGAGTGACAAGAGGGATTTCACCCGGACGAGGAGAGTCCTCAGGGGTACCCTCAGGTGTTGTTGTGTGCAAAGGTTGTGAAGTTTCCGGATGTTCCAGAGACAAACCTTTCATCCTATGTGAACGTCGCGGGGGAGAAATTGTAAACAAATAACTAACTCCCCAACGAAAATCCTATGGTCAACTACGAGAAATCAACAACACATACTAGTAAACAAAATATAGAAGCAATCACCAAACAAACAATACCTTCTAATATCGAAGCCACTAGTTGGTGATGAAATCCAATGTCGCAACAACGAGACGAGAAGGGGCAGGGCTAAGGTGGAAAAGTTACGTTGATGACCTGCTTAACAGACTTACGCCCTGGTGCAAGCTCCCACACATAATCGTGGGTATACCCTCCAAGGAGCCTGAGTGAGTTTGATCAATGTCGATTCTAGGTACCGTGAAGACTTTCCCCTCCACAGTCACCTTAGGTAAGAACCTAGAGAGATAAGCCACTAAAGTCACCACAGACAACAGTACAGCCTGGGGAAATAATCGTCAGTCTGATCCACACGCAAAGGCAGGGTATCTAGCCCGAAATCAACTCAAAAGCTTCCACTCATAATTGTGGGTATACCTTGGAGTGATCCCCGTAATACGTGCAATCTCTACACTGATGTCAACAAAGCAGGTTAGTATCTCTGCCAACACCAATGCGACCTAATGCTTGACCCTTGTGTTAGAAGGGATTCCCAGGACAATATGCAGCCAATGGAATTTTACACTCCCTAACTCAAGATTCTATTGTGTGTTTTTGAGCTTTTGGAGAGTGTGTCTCTCTTCCTACTCCAAAGCACTAGCCTAGCTAAATATTGGTGTAAAAGAGCCCGAGAAAAGAGTTACTAGATCGATTTTAATATTACGCAATGTTTTTACAGGCTGTTGTTTACTCAAAGGTAACGATAATGAAACTCGTGATATATGACTCTGACCCAAATAATGCAAGGATATGAAGAAAAAATGATTCTTTTCATTCGATGAAGCCTAATTATGGGAGAGAGAGAACAATATCCGAATCAATCTCAATAATACAATGCAAATGCAATATTCAATTTCCTTTCATATGCCAATGCAAACAATCATGTATCAATGAACAATTTCCATGTGTCTTTTTCAAAACTTCAATACTCTTAAAACTTTGATTTTCAATGTTCTCGCAAAAGGCAAAAACAAAACTTGAAAGAAAACACATAGTTCACTTTCCAAGAAGAACTCTGAATAATGAGACAAGAAAACCAAATTATAAAGACTCAACAACCCAAGCCAATACTTTCAACGAAAGAAAAAACTAAAGCAAACCAAGGAGCTTCTCAATGAAAATGAAAAATGTCCTTTCGAACTCACAAGAAAACGAGAAACATCAAACACTCAACTCTCAACCAATCACTGGTTCTTAGCCAACTCGACACATTCAACTCCAGAAATCAAAGAGACTGAAAATACCAAAAAGAGCCAAGACAAGAAAGTCAAGCTACAAAAGCAAGAAAAGAACCTAGAAACCCTAGATTAGTCCAAGCAAACAAACTAAGCAAAAGATATGTAAGCTAGTGATCCAATGTGTCAAAAAGATGTAAATCAACCTTACTGAGCAATTGCAAAAGTCAGAACTTGAAATCAAAAATTTCACAAAATATGTTCGCAGGCCAGTGTGTAGCACAGTGCGAGAATAGATCGTTCTCGCAGGCCACTGTGATGCAGAATGCGAACAGTTCGCACTGGAATATATAAGCAAGGTGCGAACCTCAGTGGTTCTCGCAGGCTGCTAATGTTGATACTGAGAGGGGGGTGAATCAGTATCAAGTACAATTTTAAAAAACTTTTACAACTTATACTTAAACCATTCAATTATATCCAATGAGAAATGAACAATAGTATAAGAGTTACACCAATACACCACAATACACCATGCACAATATATATGAGAAA
>ML789098.1:85692-121333 GCA_009831015.1 Picea engelmannii | reverse complement strand
ATTAAGCATATAATAATGAGAAAGGACCTTATATACCTTGGAATGATTAGGTGTAGTGATATTATGAGTCTAAACACTAGTGATGAAGGGTATAACAATGGCAAAAAGTATGGGCAAAAAGGGTACAATATGTGGTCCTAACAGTTGTAGACCTAGAAAAGAAAAAAGACATTATGGAATGGCCAGTACCTAAGGATGTGGTAAATATCCAGTCATTCATGGGAATCACCAAATATTATCGTAGATTTATAGAAGGGTTTACCAAGATGGCCTACCCTATCACGTCAATACAAAATAAAGGAACCAAGTTTAACTGGTCGCAAAAGTGTCAAAACAACTTTAACAAGCTGAATGAATTATTGACATCGACACCCATTTTGAAGGTAGCAGACCCAGATAAAGACTTTAGAGTTTGTGCTGATGCAAGTAAAGAGGGACTAGGTGGTGTCCTAACTCAGGAAGGGCACGTGATTTGTTACGAGTCCCGAAAATTAAAAGAACACGAGCGAAATTATGTCACTTATGACTTAGAATTGGCAACAATAATACATGCCTTAAAAATGTGGCGACACTATATAATGGGCAGAAAAATCCTACTATTGACAGATAATAGCGAGGTGAAATATCTGTTTAACCAACCAGATCTTAATGCAAGACAAGCAAGGTGGCTAGCCTTCTTGAGCAAATTCAACTTTGAGGTCAGACATATCAAGGGTAAGGAAAATAAAGTAGTAGACGCTTTAAGCAGAAGAGTCCATGGGTTATTTGAGATAAACATCAGTAGAGAAGAAAGTGATCTGGAATAAAGAATAAGGACGACAGGTATTAACGACGGAAATTACACTAAGATAATGACAGAATTACAAAACAATACCGCCAACTTTGATAAACCAGATCTAAGAATTGACAAGAAAGGACTATTACAACTTAAAAACAGACTTTACATACCAGATTCAACAGAATTGGAATCAACAATTTTGGACGAAGTGCATAAGAAACTGTATTCTGGCCATCCAGGTTACTAGAAAATAATAACAACACTTAGAAAACTATTTTTCTAGCCTAGTATGAAGGGCGAAACAACAGAATACTTGGCTAGGTGCCAATATTGTCAGTAGGTTAAGGCCAAGCACCAACATCCATTTGGCCTATTATAGCCATTACCAGTACCAGAATGGAAATGGGAGACTATATCATTGGACTTTATAACAGGTTTGCCTAAAACTCAGAAATATAATGATTCTATGATGGTTGTAATCGATAAACTCAGTAATTCTGGACACTTTATTCCTATAAAGTCTACTTTTAAAGCTATAAGCATTGCTAAAATATCCATGAAATACATTTTTAGATAGCATGGTATTCCTAAAATGGTGGTTTCAGATAGAGACGTAAAATTTACATCCACTTTTTGGAAGGAATTGTTTGCAGGGCTAAACACTAACTTGAATTTCAATACAAGCTATCATCCACAAACAGATGGACAGACTGAAAGGACAAACCAAATCATAGAGGATATGCTTCGTATGTACGTAAGAACAAAACCAAGCAAGTGGGAAGACTACCTGCACTTGGTAGAATTTGCATATAACAATGGGTACCAAACTTTGGCTAAGTTGAGCCCTTTCAAAATACTGTATGGCAGAAAGTGTATGACTCCAATTAGCTAGGATAACCTAGCTAAGAGACTCATGGTTGGACCAGAGATGCTCTAAGAAATGGAAAACATGGTAAGAAATGTACAACAGAACTTGAAAGAAGCACAAGACAGACAAAAGAGCTATGAAGATCAGAAAATGAGACACTTGGAATTTCAAGTAGGAGACCATGTTTATTTGAAGGTCAAAGCCTGAAAGAGCTTGTTGAAGTTAGGGAATTGTGCCAAGCTGGAACCTAGGTTTTGTGGGCCCTTTGAGATACTAGCTCGAATTGGACCCATAGCATATCAACTTGCACTTCCAACTAATCTAAGAATTCATAATGTATTTCATGTTTTGTTGCTGAAAAAATATATTTGTGACCCTACTCATAGGATTGATTAGAACTTGGTGCAGGTGGAACTCGAAGGCGAGTTCCAGGTGGAACCCCTGCGCATTCTGGACCGGAGAGAAATATCACTTTAGAACAAAGCCATCGCTCAGGTAAGGGTGCAATGGAAGCACTTTAGTCCTGAGGAGGCCACTTGGGAGTTGGAGGGAGATTTGCGGAAATCTCATCCAATCCTGTTATAGGAAAGGAATGAACATTGAGTACAGTGTTTTACTGAAGGGGGAAAGGATGTGACATCCCCAAAAATAAAATATTTTGAAATTTAAAATTTCTGGAAATTTATTCCATTTTTAGTAAATTCGAATTTGGAAAATTTTTGCCATTTATGGAAATTTTGAATTTTGAATTTGGTAATTGTAATTAATTATTTTGACTGTTGGGCAGAGACTTGATTTGACCCAACTAACTATTTGACTATGAAACTTGTATGGAAACATAATATTTTATATTGATTGTAGGAGGGCAAATGGAACAACCATGTTAAATTTAGTTGACCATGACTCCATGAGTGGGGAACATGTTGGAACTACCTCTAGGCTGATTATTACAAGTGGAAAACCAGTGATTTGGCCATTGGAAACCCTTGAATATTAGGGATTTATAAAGATGCAAAAATTCCCAAGGGAGGGAAAAGACTTGGGAAAATGATAAATAGCATATGAGAGGAGGCAGGACACTGTCAAGTATGCTGGGAAAGGAGACTTTCGATTTACTTGTTGTTATGAACATTGCTTGAGTGTGAGGCAAGGGAAAAACTGTTGGAGCTGTAGGACATATATGAAGAGAAGCTTTTCCAAGTTCGCCCTCATGGATTCATGGTCAGGCTAGGGGGTGAACTAGGAAAGTAGTTTGGCTGCCCTGTTCTACGGTTGGGAGGAACGTGGTTATCCCCTTTGTTTTTCAGCGTATTCTTTCAGATATGTTATTTCTGTCCCTGCTCTAGCTAAATGTTAAATGGTTACATACTTGATAGAATGTATATGTTAGAAATAATATTAAGGACGAAAGATCAAATGCATCCTATTGAAAACTTAGGAATTGCTAGAATGAGTCTCTACTAGTTTGGAATGGATTATCTTTGCTGCATCTCATTACTGTTATGAATATTAGTTCCCGAAAGTATACTAGCTAGAAGGATATTACTAGTCAATTCTTAAAGAAGATTTGTGTTGTGGTTTGGATTACTACTGTAGTAAGATAAAGCGTGGTAGTTGAAAACCCCACAAGTAAATTGTGATGCAGATTTGAGTTTGCTTACATATTAAATGCAAATGGAAAAAATGCATAGTGTATATATATATATATATATATATATTATTTTTAGGATTTGTTTTTAGGATATATAAATCATAGTGTGAACAGTCATGATTTTTTTTTAGGAGATAGCCCTAATCGCAAGTGTCTAAGATATATATATGTATATTTAAAGTACAGAAGTGACCTTGCGAATACCAAGAATTATTATAGACCATATACAACATTTATACATCTTTATATCAATCGGTGTTTAATGAAAAGTTATAGGTTGAAATGTTGGAAAATTATTGGAGTGAATCGAATTAACACAGTTTAACTACCAGAACTAATCACGAGAGGCACGAAGGCCCAAGGAAGAAGGGACATCCCAAAACTTAAAATATACCCCTGAGTAAATTCCTAATTGTGTAAATAACAACACAATCACCTAAAAGTTCAAAAGGAAAGTCTTGAACACAAGTACAGTAAGTGCAAATTGAATTCATATACCATCATACGATCTGGAGTCAACTATAAACAAGATACACATATAGCTGACAATAGCCAAGTAATTTTCCTTTTTCAAAATCCTTTCGAGGAAGTGGCCAATATGGCACTAGTATATTAAATCAATAAAATAACCAATATGCCATTACAAATAGGTGGAAGGGAAACCCTGTAATTCTTTTAAAATTAGTATTACATATCTCGTTCGGAATTGAAACAAATGAACATCCCATGCGGTGTTTTACTTCCAACGATAGATTTTTCCATAACAAAATGGGTTACCCTTAATCAACAATACCGAAACCATGACTTAATCACCATTTCAAAGTTTCGGATACTAAGAGTTGGAGGTGTCAAGGACACTCTTGACAAGAATGATAAAATCGTGAAATGCGAAACCACGACTTAATCTCCATTTCATAGTTTCAGGTACCGGGAGTTGGACATGTCAAGGACACTCACGACATGAATGATAAAATTGTGAAATGCGAAACCACGACTTAATCGCCATTTTGGAGTTTCGAATACCGGGAGTTGGAGGTGTCAAGGACACTCACGGTAAGAATGATGAAATCGTGAAATGTGAAAGATCAGAGCATGTCAAAGACTACATTTCGGAGTTTTGTAGACTGGGAAATCAAAGATCAAAGGAACTTTAACCTTTGAAGTAGCGACCCTCAAAATCCCGAAATAGACACATCAATAAACCCCGTCAACTAAGGACACGTGGCACAATCAGACAATGACAAGTGTCAAGCTGATTCAACATTTCAGGCACATGTAAGTCACGAATCAGAGTGACACGTGGCAGTTATTTGACATGTGTCAATCCACGTGTGACATCAATAGGTTTACGTCACATCATAACTTTTTATTTCGGGGTTTTACATAGCAAGTAGAAACTCCACCATCATGAAGTCTCAAACTCCAAAATGCCAAAAGGGACTATTGTGAATCTCGAAAACCTAAAAGGAAAAAACTTTGAAATCCCGTCAACCATCCATCTCAGTGGGTTATGTGAACCGTCCGATCACTTCGGATATTTTGTGATCATGGATTTTATAATGTTGGAGTCACGATGACTCGAAGGGAAAAATGTTCAAATCCTGTAAGTCGTTCGATTAAGAAAAGAAGGGATCAGATTATGAAGTTTTGTGAATCGTTGATATGGCTCCATTTTGGGGATTGTGACTTGCCGAAATGATGAAATGCCGAAATGTGAAAGGCATTTTGTTTAGACTTGTGGTCACAGCCAATGGGCATATGGAATAAGCGCGAGACCCAGTACTTGTAATCCAATGGTGCAGGTGAACTTGAATATGATCGAAGGATTATGAAATATTCGTACTCTAAGTTTAACTGGAAGGCCTTACCTAACCACTATCTTGTATCCGGATATTTTAGAAAAAAAAACTATAGGGGTCTATTTATATTTAAACTTTTCGTAGAGGAGTATAGACTAATACTCTACTTTTACCTAAGTCCGTTTGGTCATTTTCGTCGTGTGATTATGTGTATGGACTAATTCATGAGGCCTAGGCCATCAACCCCCAAAGTCATTTGTATTGTAAACATATGGTAATGGGCTATTTGTAGGGTCTAACATGTAAGGATTTGTCCATAAAATCCCAAAGTCATTTGTGTTGTTAAGACTGTTGTAATGGTTATAAGTACAAACATATAGGAATGTAATTATAATTATGGGAATTGAAATAAACATTGAAATGAGGAGTAAACCCTTATCGTCAATCATAAAACTTTAATTTGAATGGTAATGACAGATGACAATAGTAAGGAATCTTGCAAACTTTCAGACTCAAGCTTTATAACAAAAAGCTTACTTGCTTGAATCTCGAACTATTCAAGGATATTTATACAAACAATTTTTTTATTTTTTTTCAGACAGTTTTTGAGGTATATTACAAACTATCAATATTTTGTATTTTTCCCACATATACATACACACATACATACATACATACATACATGCATACATACATTATATTTACATACATGGCCCCACTCTAGCACTCCGGTTGATTCTCTTTACGAATCTACATTTCGGTTTGCAAAACCATTTTATAAACCCTAATTCACATTGATATCATGCCTACTATGCTTGTTTTCGTTGTCTACATTCACAAATGTTACACTTCCACAAAGGATGTTATCGGTTACCATCCTTGGAGTATTCATTTGCCGACATCTATTCTATTACTATTGGTGATGAAATTGGAATATACTATACTTCTTTTTCTCACTAGGGTTTCCCTCTCTCTCCATCCTTTTCTATCAATGATTCACCTCTCTGGATGTCATCCTCTAGGCCACATTTCTTTGAACATGCACATGAAATTCCAAGACATTTTTGATAGGGTTTTGGAATTTCATTTAGGGTTTCTTCTATTGCAAAGGATTCAAGGGTTTACATCCATAAATAGTGTGGGATTTGTTAGTAACAATTCTGGAATCAGGATTTTAAAGGGAGAGACGACCGAGACTTTTCAAGTCTCGAAAGACCGATGGGATCCTAGCCGTTGATTTTGGCAGGACGCGTGTCAGACATCAAAAGGAAAGTCGAGATTTCAGTCCATCGGAGGATCGAAGTTTCTAAAGGTAGAGAGCTCTTACATGGGTAAATCGCGATGCGCGATTGCCCGACTGAATCAGAGCCATCTGTCAGCCGTGGCACGTGGCGAGAGATCCTGCAGAGTCGAGGATCGGGGATATGAAAGTCCCATGCACCTGATAGTAGGAATCGCAATATCCTGATACCCGATTTCCCGACGTTGCTACGAATCATAGTGGAGGACAGGTGGCAAGCTTTCGAGTCGGAGAAGGTGTCGTTGACATGTCATGTCCATAAGCCATCGGGGATCGGGGAATCGTGAATCCGGAGGACGTGTGAACATTGACCTCACAAACCCCGAAACTCCGATGGAAGGTTATACGGCCGCGGGAATGTGGTAACGGTCATTTGGACTGGGGCATAGTCAGGGGGATAGCGTGCAAGGAGCCATCGGCAATCGGAGAATCGCGACTCCCGGGCACTTGTGCATCGAGGCATCAAAACCATCGAAACCCCAACAGAGGTTCGGCTCGGGTCACATAAGAGGTGGTCACATGGATGATAATATAGCAAGGAGGGATAGCCCATGCACACGCTCATCGGAGGATCGGTGATCGGGAATTCAGGAGTCAAGAACTCTTAACAGTAGGAATCGCGAAATCTCGATCCCCGATACAGATTCAGGGATGACCACGGTCAGGTGTTGAAGGCCGTGAAGAGATTGGAAAGGACCTGTGGATCGGGTTGTTGCAGTAGCGTTTCCCAAGGGAATTCAAGGAGCTGTTTCGGCTCAGCAGAAAAGGATAAGGAAGGTAGGTGAAGCCTCGTGTCACCCATTTATTGCAGAGTATGGAGGTTCCGGCCGAAGTTTACCCAGGAGGGTCCCTTTGTACCGATTCTCTGCAGAAAGGTCACACCGAGTCTTTAACTCGCCATGAGAGCCTGAGCATGCCAATTCAAACATTAAAAGAGGCTCAGCTACCCCCTGGCACGAGCCATACTGAATTGAAGAAGCATATGACAGGAGTCTAGAGGACATATTTGATTGAGGAAACGACCCCCCCATTAAAAGTCCTGAGATACTGTTGCCAAGCGGATTTTGGCTGAAAGTATATGTAGGCATTTTTTCCATTATGTAAACTATCGATGGTTGAGCAGAGCTCCCGAGTTGTAAAGTTTTAATGAAGCATTGTTGTTCTGGTTATGTATGAATTTTGGAGACTTCTTGCCTTATGAATGCCAGTTTCTATCATGTCTTTGTTTACACTGTGTTAGAGCAGCTCGGAATTGGAGGATCCAGTCGAGCTGTAACTATTATAGGATGATGTTGTAATGGATCATTTTAATAGTTATGGAGCCTCTAATCAGTCCCTGTGATTTCTTTAACGTTGAACGACTTGGAATTGGAGGATCCAGTCAAGTCCCCTTTCAGTTTCTTGAATCCCTAAACCAGGAGGATCCTGCTTTCAAGTTTTTCCCCTACAAACCGCTACAAGCCTGATGCCCAGAGCTGTTTGTTCACTTTCTCCTAAGTCTTCCACCTATTCAACTTTAAATCAACCCACTAGCTGAAGTTAGGATTCCAGACCTCCTCTGTTCTTTATGTACCAGACGCAGTCCCTGAGTTAGGATGATACCTCCTAGAGCCATTATCTCCATTTGATCACCCTTTATAAACAAATCGTGACATAAAAGTGATGGGCGTTGGGCTCTGCTCCTGCAAGCAATCCAGGAGTGACTTTTGACACTAACAGGATTCATTGGAAATTGTTATGCTAATGGTGGGTTCCAAATTTTGTCATCCTCGTGGATTTCAAATTGTAGGCTTCGCATCAAGGAGATCATTGCAACTATGGTATATTTGGTGGCATAGGAAGAAATTTAAGGGGAGAGACAAAGGAGACAAGATATGTCCCCATTGATATCAATATGGTCTCATTCACACTTGATTTTACATGTTAATATGACTAGTATCACTGGTTGGGATTTAGCGACATGCACACATTGTGTTCAACGTCGATATTGTGCATTACTCGCCATGGATTAATAAAATTTGGAAAACACTTTCTAGCAGAATCATGGATTAACATTGTTCTTATTGTAATTTCTTCCTTGTATTGTCATTTTTATGTACACCATTTATTCCTTGTCCTGTAGTTGTAGTTCTTTCCCAAAATGTTGTTGTATTTAACATTTCTAATCACTTGATTGTTCATATATCAGATTGAAAAATAGATTAGGGTTTTCTAATGGTCATAGGTGGGAGAGGCACTAGGATAGATTGAGGAGGGAATATACACCATATGATTTGTTGTGATACATATAACACTTATTCCTATGATTTTTGTTTTCAGAAAAACAATGGCTTTATCATGAACTCAGATGCCCATCCTATTTTGAAAATTGCATTTAAATATAAAATCATTGTATTTCCTTGGTATAATTTCAATATGGGATTCTCAGCATTCAGTGCTAGTTCGTCATTGCAATTTGGCTAATAGAATTACATCATGCATGTTGAAATCCCAAATTTTCTCTTGTGATCTCTAGATATCTCTACAATTCATTTTTGTTGGTGCTCACTGGATTTACCATTAGAGTTTAATTTTATATTTCTTTGATATGTGGAGCTCATAAAAGACAGGGGTGCCTCAAGAACTATACCAACATGTCTACTAGGGGTGTTCATATTCACTTTCTTCAATTCAAGAGTAGATGTTACACATTATTTTGATCACCTCAGTGATCACCTAACAATATGTGTTCATGTTCCATAAAAATATTAAAAGAGACTTTCTCCATGGGAAAAGTTATTTTCTTTCCTTTGCCAAACACCATATGAAGGAAGGTTGTTGCACCCTGTTATAGGCATGGGGTGCAATGATTCCAGATCATCGTAGTATACACTATACTTGGACTATGACATCATCGCATGTTGCTTGTGCATAGGCTGCAACGATGCTTAAATCATGGGAAAAGTCAAATGTCACGAATGTTCTAAAAGGGGATCTTCTAGAAAATGAGGTGGCCTTCAATCGGTTTGGATATTACTCGCTTCTTTGATTTGGTGGGATCATCCTAATCTCCTCATCCATATCTCTTTCACACTATATAAAGAGGGATCTCTCATGGAAAAGGCTAAGGTTGAATAGGCTAAGATTTGCATGGAGATTTCTACTTCAAATTATTCTTGAGAGGTTTGCTTTAGTTCTTCAAGTCAGATTATGGATCTTCTTCATTCAAGGCATTTGGAGCGAACGTGTGTGGGTTGAAGCAAAGAGCCATCGAAAGGGGACCTTGAAACATCAAGGAATGGGTTGTATTCTCCACTTTCTATTCACTTAATATAGTAATGCATTTCTTCCCTCTATAAGCATCTCATTTTCTATTGTATAATTCCTTTATCATATACATAGACTTCATTAGAATATATATATATATATATATATATATATATATATATATTCTCTTTCCTTGTTGGTTTGCGATTATTAGACATGCTTACTATTATGCAAACTCAAGGAAGGAGCTACAAATATGACACTAGCGAGGACAAGCATCGTTTAAAAGGTATGCCACTTATAACTCATTAACCTAGTTCATACGATAGTGAAGTTTAAGGTGAAGTGTGCATTCTACTCTATTTTGTTCTAGTTTCCAATGGGATCTAGGGAGATTTGTTTGTGTCTGCAGTTACTGATTAATCCGATAACAAAATTGGAAACCATACTGGGGAGGCGAACTTATTTTGTTTTTTTTCCTCTTATTTTCTTTTAGCCTACCTTCTTTTAGTCAAATTCATCCTCTGAGTCTGTGGGTGATCCATCTGGACTCCCTGGGTCTGAAAGTTCAGTAAGAATTTTTGTTTTTCCTTCCATTTTCCTTTAGTTACAGATATCATCGCACTTTAATATATGGACAAGTTGCGATGATCCTCTGATGTTGCACTCTACTGGTGCAGACCAGTGCGAAAATGTCGCACTGTACTGTATTGGCAGCATGCGATGACCCTAGATTGTCGCATTGTGATTCATTGTCACATGCGACGATTCTTGTAGGAATTGTTGGAAAGAGCCAATTTTTATTTTTTCACTTAGTTTTGCCTCAATTGTCCAGGATGAACTTATGATACCAATGATTTATTGATTTATAAGTTTGAATCTTTAATTTGATTGATTTTCAATAATTGAAAGTTTTTCTTTGTAAATTTTGCAAGTTTTGCTTTTAATTCTTGTTGCAAGGGTATAATATCTAGATCTCGGTCTTGAATGCTTGTTTGACAAGGAGTCCTTGATTTGTTTGAAGTTTTGGATTGTTTTTATTTTCCATATTGTTTGTTGATTGAGAGGTATTTTTGTTTTCATTTGACAAAAGGTTTTCCTATCATTTTCATTTTTGTCTACATTATGAGTTTGATTTGGGAATTGTCTTGAGAATGTGTTAATTTTCCTGGATTACCCTTTCTTTTATTCATTACATCTATGATTTGATTTGAGAAAGAAAGATATGAATTCATTTCTTCTTTTTAGTAATTGTTCACAAGAAAATTATTTCATTCGAAATATTTGTTAAGAGAGAGAAATTGGAAAATTTTGTAGCTTATGATTATTTGGGATTTTGTTCATTCAAAAATTGAGAAATTGAGTTTTGTAGCTTTTGTATTTCAAAAAGAGATACCTTCTCCCTACTCTAATTAGAGTTCATTGAATTGAAATATTTCATATTCATCTCTTCTTTCATTTTATTGGGTCAAGGTCATATACGTCATCGGTTTCATTTCCATCTCCCTTTTGAGTAAACAACAGTCTTTAAAATACAACGTAATTTTAAAATTTATTAGCCACTTTTATTTTCTAGAAATTCTCTTCACCAACATTAGATAGGATAGATCTTTGGAATAGGTTGTAAGGAATGCTCTCGAAAGAATCAAAACACACAATAGTATCTTGTGATAGGGAGAGTTCAAATCCACTTGTTGCATTTTTTCCTAGGAAGCCCTTCTAACACAAGGGTCAATTGTGAGGTCGCATTAGCACTGGCAGAGTTACTCACCCTACTTTGTCAATCATAGTGTAGAGATTGCGTGTATTATTTGGGGTCACTTGAGAAGAAAATCCTGTGGGGACCTTCTCAAGTTGATTTTGGGCTAGATACCCTGCCTTTGTGCATGGATCAGATTGTCGACTATTTCCCCAGGCATCATTGTCGTAATTGGTAACCTTAGTAGCCTATCTCTTTAGGGTCTTTACACGAGGTGACTGTGGAGGGAAAATTCGTTATGGTACCTAGAATCGACATTGGCCAAAATCACTCCAGATCCTTGGAGGGTATACCCATGATTATGTGTGGGAGCTTGCACCAGGGTGTAAGTTTGTTAAGTAGGTCATCAATGTAAATTTTCCACCCACTTTATCCCAACCCCTTCTTGTCTTGATTTCGTGATGTTGGATTTCATCACCAACTAGTGACTTCGAAATAAGAAGGTCTGTTTGCTTGGTTTGATTTGTATATTTTATTAGTGAGTTCTGTTTGTTTCTACAGTTGGCCATAGATTTGTTTCGTTCTTTATTTGAAGTGGCCAACATTGGCCTTCATCGTTCACGTAGGATGCAAGGGATACCTTTGGAAGATCCGGAAGGTTACCTCCCTTTTATTCCTAACTCACCAGAGGGCTCTCTTGAGGAAGCAGTCAATAACGAAGTAGCCTCTGGGATTGGAAGTTCGAATTATTTAGAGGGATTCATAATTCGTAACTCTTTAGAAGGATTTAGACTTCCTGTAAATCCGTTATTGAGTGTTATACAAGATCCACATTTGCTCCGAATGAACTCATCCAGAGAACTTGTTGTTGACGATAATATTGAAGTACCTACTAGGCCTAACGCAGAGTCTGGAGTAGATGATCCACTTTTTCAAAGTGAATCATTTAGAACCCCAATTCACATTGCTAAAAATTTTAATCCTATCTCTGTCCCTGTCCATTCTATTTGGGGAACTTCTTCGAGACACGATATTTTTGACACACTAGGAATGAGTCCCAATCAACCTATGGCATCACAACTTCCTGAGATGTATTTTACCTATACGGTACCTTTAGATCATTTTACTGGCACAACCAGTAATGTCGTCATAGTTTCAGACCAATTCTTGGTTGGTTCTCACTCAATTCTCCCTATCCATATCGCCCATTCTACCATGGTCCCACAAGCTATGATTGTTTCTACTAGAAATGTGGTTATCACTCAAGTTCCTATTGGAACACCACTTTCGCTTGGATCAAATCTGTCACTTCCCCCTGGGTATAACGCTTTGAATATGTCCATTGCTATTCCTTCCCAGAGTCCATCCGTAAGGTCTATACTTTTTGTTCCTCCTAGGTATAATGTTGCTAGTCATTTTGTTCCTACGCCTACCCAGGTTCTCTCTGGGGGGCCTTACATTCATCCTCTGCCTCTTTCTGGAGGATCTATTCATCCTGGACTTAGTGTCTCCAATCCATTTGGAGGCACCAACCATTCTGTGGCTTCTGGTTTTCAGATTCCCGTTGGAGGCCAACCTCAAGTTGGGGGCCATAACCCAGTTTATGGACAAAGTATACCTGCGTTACAATAGCAACCTTGGAATCTTCTTTTCCAAGGGAATCAAAAACCGTCTAAGGGGAAACATCCTCAATTTAATTCTTTTTTACCCCCTCACCTCGGAAAACCATATCTAGTTTCTATGAATCCTACCTCGGGTCAAAATCTTCAGTCTAATGTTCCTTTCTAAGGGAACATACTCATCAATAAAACCATGTTGGCTATTTCAATCAAAACCCTCCATAACCAAATCTGTCAGTACTGTCTAACTATCTACATATTGTTATGGTCCTATTGGTATACCTACAAGAATCCCTCCTCAAAATTACCAATTTCCTCAAGTGAACAAACAGTTGCCTTTTCTTGCTACTTTGGATTTACCGGATTTATCTAGGATTTTGAATGATCCTATTTTACATTCTCCTTATTGGCCCGTCATACCAGCCAAATTACCATCTGACATTCCTAAGTTTGATGGTCGATCAGGAAAAGACCCAAATAATCAGATCGTGACTTTCCATCTTTGGTGTTCATCCAATTCATTGATAGATGACTCTATAAGATTATGACTTTTCCAACAAACTCTCATGGGTTCAACAACCAAATGGTATATTGAATCACCACAAGGATTATTTAATGAATTTAACACTTTGTCCATGACATTCTTAACACATTTCTAGTTGCCAATTCGATACAATACAAGAACCAAAATTTTGAGTTATTTTAAACAATCCTCTTCCACCCATATTTCTGATCATACTCATGAGTGGAGGAGGAGAAGACGCTTAATCAAAGTTCCCCTTCCTGATCAAATATTGGCTGAGTGGTTTACCAAATCACTCATTGTTCCCATATCCCGTGATGTCACCATGGGTGGTGTCGTCACTGAAGAGAAGGCGATTAGTCATTCTCAATATCTCGATCTCATTTATTCACAAACAGGCACACTTTATGACTTGATCCCTGATGTTGCTCACCCTTATACAAATCCTACCCCAACACCTCCAGTAGCTTCTCATGATGTTGATGGTGTGATTGGAACCTTTCATGTTGAGGCTTAGTCTAAAAAAGATGGTCATACCAATCCCAAGTCTACCACTTCTATTGTACAAAATACTCCTACTCCTACTCCTTCTAGTAAAACTTCTGAAGTCAATACAATTCAATCTACACCTACCAGTAAAGATCAAAATAAAAATAAAGGGAAGGGTAAGAATAAGGAGGACACAAATATAATCAACAATCTAAGAATCCAAAAACACAGCCCGTTGGTGACAAAGATAAATGTAAACCTCATTACCCTTTCCTTATTTGTGGTGACAATCATTATACAAAATATTGTGCACAATGTGATGAGGTTACTAAGTTCCTGCAAGGTACCAGAAATCCTTCTACACCCGTCATCTTGTCACAATCATTTCCTTCTCAGTAGCAGGCCCAATTGGTCATTCATGACCAACTCTCTTCCTCTACCTCATCTTATGTGCTTCATGTGTATTGGTGACTCAAAGAAGAACAAAGTTGCAGTCACAACTCGAGCCAAATATTATTCTCCTTTGAAAGAGAAAGTTGATGATTTACCACCTTCGTTGGTTCAACCTCCTCTCCCAACTTCACCTCCAAATGGTCCTCTTCATCTTGAACAACTAGGCCTAGATACATTTCTTCTTCCTCCTCCCAAAGGCGTTGTTCGAAAGTCTTCATTTAATCCTCACGCACGTGTTTCTCAAAACTACAGTATTGTAGAAGACCTTGTGCAAGCACCCTCTATGATGTCGTCTCTCGAATTCCTTCAAAGTTGTCCTACTCAACAGAAGGCGATGTTAAAGGCTATTGGTGGAATTCATCCTACCGATACTAATTTAATAATCTTTGACTTGGAAGATCATATTCCAAGGCTTCCTCCTCAATTAGCGTTTCAGATCCAAGTTGTTGTGGAAAATAAGAATATCTTTCGAACCATTATTGATGAAGGAGCCTCGACTTGTGTTATGTCCATCACTTGTTGGAAATATATTGGCTCTCCTACCCTTACCGAGTCACACAATACTCTTAAATCATTTAATGGTCTGGGGTTTAAACCTTACAATGTTATTCCTTCATTGTCTATTATGTTAGAAGGTAAAGAGGTTAACGTCGAAGTTGAGGTCTTTGATGCACCTCTTGATTATAGCCTTCTACTTGGTTGTAGTTGGATTGACTCCATGTGTGCAGGTGTTTCTACTCTTTTTCGAGTGTTGTGTTTCCCACACCAAGGAAAAGTCATTATTGTCGATCAAATGACCTTCTTTAAGTCTAATTCATGTACTGGAAATGCACCTTTTATTTCGAAAACACCTCCTGTTTATGAGAATGTTGGTGTGGGTCTTTTAAAATATTCAACCTTGATGGGTACATTTCCTATTCCACCACTTGATATTCCTCCTACTTTTGTCACCTCAATCAACATGATCTCAACCTTTGTTCGTGAAACCCCTACGTCTTATGACCCATGGATAGTACCTAACTCTGTTGATTATCTCTATTATGGAGACTGAATGCGCTTAAGTCCGGTGGAATCATCTTATGAAACTATTCAATCGAAAAATCCTTCTCCTCCTTCTCTCTGTGATACATCTTCTGATCCATTCCACATGATTTTTCCTATTGATGATATGATCATGTTAGTCATGTATATGGAAGATACTCCATGGGACAATGGAAATCATTGTTCTATTCTCTTCGTAGAACATGAGACCATAGCGAGTTACCAATAGATTTCGACTTTGTCTACCATTGTTGTTATTTATTTTGTTCATGAGTCAACACATGATGTTTTGTATGAAGGGAAATTGAGTAACAATTCACTTACCGATCCTCTTGACATACTGATTAAGCCCAGGGTCGTGGAAAGTGTTCATATCGGTGCCTCTTGTTCTACTGATGAGGTCTACAATTATAAAACCCTTTTCCAAGAATTCTGTGACGTTTTTTCCTGGAGTTATGAAGAAATGCCAGGTATTGATCCTGATATTGTTGTGCATGAGATTAATATTTACCTAAACGCTAAACTCGTTTGGCAGAGACTTTGTCCGATACATCCACGTAAAGTTGCTGCTATTAATCTTGAAGTTGAAAAACTTCTTAAAGTTAGCTTTGTTTATCCAATGGCTTTGACTGATTGGGTGTCCAATATTGTTCCGGTAAACAAGAAACAAGGCATGATCTATGTTTGTGTAGATTATAGGGATATAAACAAAGCTTGTCCCAAGGACAATTATCCAACCCCTTTCGTTGACAAGATTGTTGACAACTGTGCCGAGAGTGAAATATTGTCTTTGATGGATGATTTCTCCAACTATAATCAAATCAATATTTTACCAATGGATCAACATAAGACTATTTTTATTTTCCCTTGGGGAACCTTCACATACCAGAAACTTCCTTTTGGTATAAAAAATGTTGGGGTGAATTTTCAGCGTGCTATGTCTTATGATTTTCATGACATTAATCACATTGTACAACCCTATCTAGATGATCTACCGGCACATTCCATGCGTCGTCAAGATCACCTGACACATTTATGGGCCATTTTCCTATGTTTTCATTATTATCACATACATTTGAATTTTCACATATGTGTCTTTTGTGTGGAATTTGAATGACTTCTTGGTTTTATCATGTCTATACATGGGATTTGGGTAGACCCCTTGAAGTTTTAGGCTATTCTTAATCTACCTCCTCCTTCCATGCTATGCCAACTCCAAAGTTTGCAAGGGAAGGAAATTTTTTTACATCGATTCATTCCCAATTACGCTGAATTAACTAAAGGATTTACTTAGCTTCTCAAGAAAGGTTATGATTTTGTATGGGACGATACTACAAGCAAATATTTTGAGGCTTTGAAACTTTCCTTAACCCGTACACCACTATTGTTTCTACCTGACTATAGCCGAGATTATTTCCTGTACTTAGTTGCTTCAGACTCTACCATTGCTATGGTTTTAGTCCAAGAGGATGATTCACATGATTCACATGTTATATACTATTTGAGTCAGAGTCTAACAACTACCAAAACCAAATATTTACATGTGGAGAAATTGGCCTTGGCAGTTGTTCAACATTTTCGTCACTACATCTTATTACGTAGAACCCCCATCATTTCTGATTGCAACCCCATGCAACATATCCTTACTCGACAAGTGATGGGGGGGGGGGGAAGTAATCTAAATGGATAGTTATTCTCCAGGAGTTTGACTTGGATTTTGAATGAGCCAAGTCAAAGAAGTCTTTATTTTTTGCCGAATTGATATGTGACCTTACCTCTACTGAGACATAAACTGTGGCAGAGGATTCCTTACCCGACGAATCCATTTTTATGATAATTTATGATGACATATGGTATGGATATATTATCATCTATCTCCAAACCCAATATTTTTGGCCCGATCATTCTAGTATAGATCATCGTTGTATCCGGTATCAAGCCCATCAATACATTATCCTTGGTGATACCCTTTACCTCTGTGGTATTGATTCCATATTTCGACGATGTATCACCTACGATGAAGCTGAGAAAGATTTGAATGAATGTCACTCTAGAGCATGTGGCGTTCATATGTTTGGGTATGCCATTACCCAAAAGATCTTAGGATCTGGTTATTTCTGGCCTTCGTTGCTTAAGGATTGTATTACTATCGTCCATAAATGCCACGCTTGTCAAACCTATAACACTAAGATCCGATATCACCCTGCTCCTCTTCACCTTGTAGTTTCTGTTGGTCCATTCTCTAAATGGGGCATTGACTTCATGACATGTAACCCTCACTCGTCTAGGGGTCATGGATACATTATTGTAGATGTGGATTATTTCACCAAATGGACTGAGGTGATGCCTACATTTGATAATACCGAGAAAACTACAGCGTTTTTCATATTCAATCATATCATTACTAGATTTGGTTTCCCTCAAGCCATCATTACTGATCACGGTAGTCATTTTCGTAATTTCATGATGTCTGAACTTACTGAGAAGTTGGGTCTTCACCATGAAAACTCAACCCCCTATTATCCACAGGCCAATGGCCAGGTTGAAGCAATTAACAAAGTTCTCACTACTATGCTTCGACGTATGGTAGGAATTCATAAGTCAAATTGGCACACGATTTTTTTCTCAGCATTATGGGCCTATCAGATATTTGTTAATTCAGCCACAAGATTCACACTTTTCCAGTTGGTATATGGTATCGAAGCAATTTTTCCGATTGAATGTGAAATCCCATCTTTGAAACTAGCCATCAAACTTCTCCCTAACACCTCTGTTGAAGAGGAACATCTTTTGTATTTGATGCAATTAGACAAAACATGTCGTTATGCCACCTTAGTTATTGAAACTCAAAAAAAGTGTGTCAAAGCCCAATATGACAAGCATGTCAAGCCACGTGTTTTTTCTGAAGGTGATCTAGTTTTTCTTTATGGGCAATATCGTGATTTTCTAGGGGCCGGTAAATTCGAGCCCATGTGGCAAGGTCCTTATATTGCAAAATGAGTGTTGGAGAAAGGGGCTTATGAGCTGGTAGATTATGATGGAATCCCTTTGAGTGAACCCAGAAATGGGATTTACTTGAAGAAGTACAATGCTTAAATCGTTTTTGCATAAGTGTTGTGTATTTTTAGTGTATCATACTCTTGTGTGATTTTTCGTTTTTGGTTCCACTTTTTGACTTCTTACCTTGCATTGTGCTTGGTTTATAGATGTCAGTGTCTTCACTAACCTACATTGGCTTTGTTGATGGTGCTAGTCGCAGTACTCAAAACATAGAGTCTAATGCTTGGGCAATCTATGCACCTATGAATGAATTAATCATTCTACATGGTGTATGCCTTGGTCGTGCAACTAACAATATCACATAATACAATGCAGTTATTAAGTTATTGATTGACGTCGTTTCACTCGGAATCCATCATCTTATTGTATGACTCGATTCACAATTAGTAGTCATATAGTTGAGTTATGTTTATTCCATCCGGAGTCCTACTTTGTTAAGGGTATATTTACAAATTCACCTCTTGGAATGTCATTTTGATTACATTGAATATCAACACATTCCCAGATGTCTAAATACATTAACAGATGCATTGGATAATTATGTGTTAGACAAACATTTGATACATTTATAAAATCCAATCACACTTTGTACATAAAACAAGTAAGTCGGTAGGAGACGTATATTCATAACGATAAAAATTTACAAAAAGTGTTTTTGTCTGAAGACTAAAATATAAAAAATGTGAAGAAAATGGATTCATATACAACAAAGAATCAAGGATGTTTCTCGCTATAACATGCGACTTCCTGTGCTACTCTACGGAGAAGTCAACTGATGGATGCAGATACACCCACTGTATGGCATTGGTAATGCCTAGGAATATCATCTATTGTGGCATCAGAGACAGTCATGGTGAGTCCCTCCAGGTTTTTTTCTATGGCCTCCAAATCTACGGAAATTAATCCTACTACAACTCCTCTCTCTCCTCGCCTATGGATCGAGGATGAACCTGGAGGATGATAAGGTCCCACATATGCATTATTGAAGAACACTTGATTAGTCATCTGATAAATAACACAAAAAACATTTTATATCATTAAAAATAACAAAAACATTATATAAAAAAAAAATCCTTCTTACCTATGTCCTTCGAATGGGAACCTTCGAGAAGAACTAAGTCTAAATATCCATGAAAAATATACCCCGACATACGCATAATCTTCGACCATGAGAAACTGAGTCCTCAACCATTGGAAGAATACATCGTTATATCTGACGATGTGACTGCCTCCATGTTAGACCATGAGATCTACCCACCTCTTCATCCTTGGATCCTGTGGAGCGGGTATACCCCACTCCACCTACAAGTGTAGGAAAAGTACCCTCTCCACGAAGAAGGATACCAAAATAGACCCATATCCAATTTCTTTTAACCCGCCACTTCTATACTTGGTAATTTGTTTCTTCATGCTTTTTAGGACCCCTTTGCACCAGTTGAAGACTCTGGGATCCATACATTCCAATGCATACTGAAAATGACTTTATAAGCCATGTGGGGAGTTGCGCTCCTTGCCATGTGAGTAATAGTATAGAGGATAGTCCACAAAGGAAAATATTAGACATCCCTGATAGCTACCTTACCGCTATGTTTCTCGATACCCGAAACACAATGATGAAGATGTAGTAGTTCATAGGCTCACCTCCACCCCTGCTACCTGTAAGTGTCACCCGTGAACCATGACGATATCGTCCAGTTAGGAAATAGATATCCTCGATATATATGGTGAGTGTGTGGGTGCCCACATGAAATTCCTTCTCATTCACATCCCACATGCGAACCAAGTATTCCAATAGTCCCAGCTGGGCTGTCATGCCCTAAATCTTGAAGAATTTTAGTAACCCACACTACCAGAGGGCCATAAATATTCTCGGTGAGGTAATCTTCTTCTTTGTGCTCTCGTTTGCACCACTCCAACATATTGACTAAGGAAGACCTACCAAGGAACCATAAAAGGAGATTAGAAACATAATTTTTTTCCTAGGGGTTTTCCCTTGTTGGGTTCATCTTTTTAAATTTTGGGTTGTGATCGTCGTAGGCATGTGCATTTTCATAGTGCGATGTCATCTCACCCTACCTATAGGGTCACCTACGATGATCCTATATCATCACAGTTCCTAATATAGGTCACCTGCGACAACCTCAACGCATGGGTAACCCCTAAAAAATCAACCCAAAACATAAATTTAACGAATGAAAATCAATTTTAAAACCATGAAAAGATGAAGGAGAAGGAGATTACCTCTTTTGTGGAGATGATTCGTGAAATGATCTGCCATGCACTTTGCAATCAATAGTTGAAAATTGAGGTGAAAAAGGGATTTAGAGAAATACTTGGGAAAAGTTACAAATGAAATGGTAAAATGTGGTTTGTTACCTATTTTATTGACTTTTATCGCTTTTCATTTGCATATTATATTATTTTTATTCTTTATCCAAACCCTAAAGTCCTAACAAATTTACAAGTGATCGATTTTTGTAGATAGAAAAAGTCTAGAGGTCAGATGTTGGAACAAGGGTCTGCCTTTTTGGTTTGTTTTTATATATTTGTCGCATGTACATATACTTTTAGGGTTTTTTAGGAAAATCTCCGAGTAGAGTCCGAGTTATTTCTCATTCTCGTGAAACCATGAGAATGTAATCGAGTAGCCTTTTATCATTTTTTCGAGCTCATATTGGTAACCACGAAAAAAATAGATAATAGAGTATCCTTTAAGCTCTTTTCACACTCTTTAAAAATGAAAATATTGTCGAGCGACCTTGTTATTTTCATGCTCATAATATTATTTGAAGAAAACATCTGATGAGTGGTAGGTTATCACTTTTGCAGTCTCGTCAAATTAATTTACGAAAAAGGACCTGATGGAGTTCTCTTTAAGTGTTTTTCAGACTCTCTAAAATTGAAAAACCTCTGAGTTTTCTTTCCTTGGACTCATTAAACAAGTATGGAAAGACCCATATGGAATCGAACCACTCATTCTTAGGGTTCATTAAAAAAAATCTAGAGGACTTGTCTGAAGATTGAGAATACATCTACAAGCATATGTTATCCTCCTCAAGCTTGTGTAAAAATAAAGAGGTACTCACCAAAAATGGTGGGGGGAAATTGGGAAAGAAATGTATCTCTGTATTTTTGTTAGTGGCAGTAATAATCACTCTTGAACATGACACCCCCCTTCATCATTGTATATGGGTTGGGAAATCCATTTGTCTCTCGTTTGACCATCCACAAGTTCATATCTTGGGTCCTCCTTGAGTCAATTCTACCAACACAATTGTCCAGTCGTTCATATTTTCAAGATAAGTCCAACCTAAATGAGCCTTCTATCGAGTCGTCCATCTGTAGTTATAAAATTTTCTACCATGTTGGCCTTCCCTGAGTCAATTCTGAATCACTTCATACTCTGATCTATCTCAAATATGTTACATATTTCGTGTCATTGATGGGGGATACATCAAGGCCCTCCTGTGACGAGTATTTTCCTGTCGACTTCAACACATTATCTGGGAACAAGACTTAGAAATCATTCAGTACCTTAGAGACTTCATGACTTAATGGCAGGTCTCTTTGATTTTAACAGTGGGTTCACATCATTGACCCCTGATTAGAATATTTTATTGAGTGTTCGACTTCAACTCAATTATTCACATTTGTTGGATTGTACTAAAGTACCTTGGAATTCATTGACATCAATGGTGATTTCCCTCGCACTTGTTAACGGTTTCATTAGTGACTAGTAACCAAGTGGTTTCTACCATGTGTGACTTCAGCACCTGTAATCACATGGCTAGATTCGTACTTAGAGACGATGGAAATGAAGACCCTAGATATTTTCACTTTGTTCCAGGTTGCAACGGAGTATTCATGATTTGTATTGACACATAGATCCACTTTGTATCTCTTGTGGATATGTCCAAATTTGAGTTCTTTTAGAGCATAGATCCATAGTGTATTCCTGGTGGATATGCTAAATCATGATGACATGGATCCATAGTGTATGTTTAGTTTCCATGAATCACTTGAAACTTATAATTATATTCACTTGTATTCTGAGCATGGGAATGCCTACCTTAGAATTGGTATGATATTATGCAGATTCTTGTTTGTTTGTAGGTTCCTAATCGATGCACTCCTTGTTTTCGACACACACATTCTACAAATTATTTCAGTTGTCATAAGTTCCAGCTTCATACTTTGGGGGAAATTATGTTACACATTATTTTGGTCACCTCAATGATCACCTGACAACATGTGTTCATGTTCCCTAAAAATATTAAAAGAGACTTTCTTCATGGGAAAAGTGATTTGCTTTCGTATCCCAAAAACCATATGAAGGAAGGTCGTCGCACCTTGCTATAGGCATGGGGTACGACGATGCCTTTGTTTCACTCTACACTATACCTGGATTGCAACATCGTCACATGCTGCTTGTGCATAGGGTGCGACGATGCTTAAAGCATGAGAAAAGTCAAATTTCACAAATGTTCTAGAAGGGGATCTTCTAGAAGATGAGGTGGCCTCCAATCGGTTTGGATATTACTCACTTCTATGATTTGGTGGAATCATCCTAATATCCTCATCCATCTCTCTTTCACACTATATAAAGAGGGATATCTCATGGAAAAGGCTAAGGTTGAATAGGCTAAGATTTGCATGGAGAGTTCTACTTCAGATTATGCTTGAGAGATTTGCTTATGCTACAGATTTTTTGGTCATCCATCAACTACCATATTGGTTTGTCATATTCCTTACACCACCACCACCATTTAATATAATAAATCGACTTCTTCCAGCTTTTTGGTTTGTGGTCATCCCAAAATCACCATATTTAGAGAGAACATTCAACCATTGGAAGCTGTCCTCTTCCAGATTTTAGTTGCACACTTCCATACTTTATCTCTGATATTAGACTCACATACACCATTTGTATTAAGGGGGGGAGGGAATGTTGGAAATGTAATCCATTGGGGTTATTTACTTGACAAAATATTAATAGTCAAGTAATAGGAAACACCATTAGGAGTCGAAGAGACCTCTTGGAAGACAAATCCAAAGATCACATAATTATTTATAGATTTATCATATTAATAAATAACATATCATAGGATTATCTAATCTCATGTGTTCCAATAGTAACTACAAGATATAGAATGGAAGTGAGGAGTCTAGAAGAGGAACAATCCCATGGGAAGTGATGGAAAAATGTTATAAATGCAATTTCTTCCCAGGAAGACATGGGGGGATGGATATCCCAAAATTGGGTCTTTTATAACTATTTATCGGTATTGGGGAAATATTTAAAGGATATTAGCTTATACCTATATTCATGGTCTATTAATTCAATAGTGCATTGTTGTTTGGTTTTTTTATGGATACGTTAGCAATTTGTCACTATTTTTAATTGTCTTTGTAGGAAATAATTGTGAATGGATTATGATCTCAATTGTAGGGACATATTCATTGTCATGTATATGTGTATGGGTATTCTAGTAGAGTTTCTTATTAAGAAATATGAACTATTTATGTTTTTTATAAGTAAAATTGCATGCTTGCAATTATTTTTTGTTACTGTCAAGATAGAACTGCATTCACATATTAGAATATGATTTCATTTATGATTTATTCTAATTTAAATTAATAAGTCTCTCCTTCGAGATAAATACATTTAGTTAGTGGAAACCATACCCACATACCAGTAGATATAGGCATATGAAACAAGAGTAGGTTAGATTAGGAACTTACATTCGACAATTCTCCCTCATGTTGGCATGGGGCATTTTTCCTGCGTCAACAAGCCCTTTATACTTAAATTAATAAGATAATGATTTGGAACTATATTGGCACTTCCCATATCCCCTAAAAAATTTACCCTTTGTACTTACAGGGAACATTAAGACCAATTATTTTTGTAGAATTTTGAATTGATGAATTTATTAAACCAGAGTTAAGAGAGTTTTACTATGATGGCTCAAATGAAGAAATTTTCAAAACCTATTTCAAATAAACATGGTCCATAGAGTTTAGTTTCCAATCCAACTTGAATCACTTCATTTCAATATTGTACAAAAAAATTATGCTCGAATAAGTGACCTTTTGTCCCAAAATCAACATTGTCAAAATTTTGTATTTTGATTGTTCTTAGCATATTTAACATGCCAATTCAATTTTTTTTTTTTCTATTGGATATATACATATGAATATAATTTCATATCCCATAATAACCATGTCAATCCAACATGGAATGGAAGAGTTTTTTCCAAAATAATGATTATTGGTCAAAGTTAGAAATTGAAAACAACTCTATCATGTAGGTTGTTTCTCAATACATTTGTCATAGAATTTTAATGCACTCCAAAACAAATTATACTATAGATGTCCCTAGGAATATACCTCAATATTTTTTTATAATCACTCTAATCAGACATTGTACAATTTTTTTATCTTCAATACATTACTAGGTAGTCTAGGCTAGCCACCACTCCTCAACATATTAAAAATGAAAACTTGTTGATCACTCCTTTCTATATCTATTCTATATTCACTATTTGCAATTATTTTTTATGTTTATTGGAATAATGAAGCCATCATATCTCTTTTCTTCCATAATCTCACCTTGTAATGTATAAAAAGTTCTATTTTTTTGTAGGTTACAAAAGAATTAAGATAGTCAACCAATCCATGAAGGAGTGATTTTTAAAAATTGATTTGTGATTCTGCAACAAGCGAATTCATAGATGATTTCTTCTAAGAAATTCCTCCTTTTAATTTTTGAGCAATCCCAACTCTTTTTTATAACTTTGTTAGTAAAATGGAAAGGGAAAATAATGTAGATTTTATAACTTATTAGTAGGTGTCTTCTTCTTTGTATAATGAAGTCAATTCTTCCTATAGTTGCACTAATAAGGTTGCACAGTTCCTTCCTATGCAATATACTTATGACTCTATGAATCATTCCTAGAAAAAAGAGAAACCTTGTGCACAATCGAGGAAGAATGATCATGTTCACTTGGTCACAGAGTACATGAAACTCAAGATAAAATCCTCCAAGTGTTTGAAATATATGGATATTATTTCCTCAAATTTCCTATGCCCACAACAAATTTTGAATCCCTACATGTTGAGCATGTCTTAAGAATGATCATGTGCACTTGGTCACATAGTACATGAAACTCAAGAGCAGAGCCTCCAAGTGTTTGAAAGATATGGATATTATTTCCTCAAATTTCCTATGCCCACAACAAATTTTGAATCCCTACATGTTGAACATGTATTAAGCCTCAAGTATCTATAATTATTATTGAAAGCCCTAGATTTCTACCCATCTAGATATTTATTTAACTTTTTTTCTCAAATCATCTAAATCCTGGATTTTGCATCATTTCATAACCTTTCATGTCCATGTATGGGTTTTTCTTGAGTAAATCGATGGTGTAAAATAGTTTGATCCGATGGCCTCATTTTCATCCAATGTTCCTGACATCAACACGCCAAATTCAATTCAGTTTCCCATTCACCCTAGGTGTTTCCTTATGTGATCCGAAAATGGAATGAATATGTTTCCAATAGATCTTTAAAATGAAAAAGACGTATCTCTTTAAATTGCAAGTGTATAAATCGTATGTGTTTGGGTAATTGGATCAATTTACTAACACATAAATTCAGTGGCTATTACTTAAGCATGAGCAACATATCAGACAGCTAAAACCCATCAATAATGAACACATAACACATCAAATTATAAAGGAGTTCACCCTTCTCTTGGGCTACATATCACGGTCTAGCTTCCCTTGGATCATTTTAATTATGCTTAAAAAGTTCTCTTACAGTGATTAGAATACAAAATAGATGGCTCCAATGGCTTCAAAACATCCAAAAACCCCTAGCTGGGCATTTTCGGCACCTGGTTTGGCAAAAAAATGAAGTTACACCTCCTATAAGTTTTCACCTTCAAGCTTGTTGTAACTACTCACCAAAACGCACTTGTGAATGACCAACCTGGCCCTCACAGCATTACTGGGCCTAAAACTCAGCACTCACATGCACTCCTCAAATCAGAGCAAACTGTCGAACATCTAGCGAGTTTAGCACCCCTTTGGGTGGATGTGTTGGTCACATGGGGGGCATGTGGCCACGTCCCAACGCCTCCCCCCCCCTCCTTGAATAAACTGTTGCATATACCTCATTCCATTGGTCATGTGGAGAATCCATGTGGCCAAATCTCCACACCTGTCAGGCTAAACTCCAAGTGACTAACTATTATAACCAACCACACACCAAATGGAAAAATGAAGGGTCATGTGGTTGGTCGTATGCAAGAGTTTTAAGAACTAGGGCTACACACCAAGGAAAGTTCCAACCATGCAACAAACATAAAGTGCAATTTCATATGTTCATGTGTAAAATGGATTTGGAAATAGTGGCTATACCCATACAAACCCCACATGCCAATGTATATATGCCAAGGTTTTATGACGTGGGCGTATGCCATATGGTATGAACCGTCGGGCTGAGTTGTATGTAATGCGCCGAGGGATTTACTATTCAACATAGTCCACATGTAAAAGGGTTAAATATTCTGGCATGTGGTAAGGTTTTATGTGTTGCGCTGAGGGCTGGGGCTAGTCCCCGACCCTTTACTCCATCGTTTGAACATAAATTACAATTCAAATAATTTATTTAGATCATACATAACAAGGAACACCATGGGAGGGTTTGTATCCTGACCCTGCCAAGTCACTTCCCCCCATGCCCGAAGGTCATGGGTTCGAATCCTATGGAGTCATATAATTTTACTAAAATCCAACCACTTGGAGGGTGCCACATGGCAGCCCATGATTGGGCCACGTGGAACCATAATATTTGACCACTAGAAATGACACTTGTCAAAATATGATTTGTCCACCTATATGGAAACATATTCCCAGTCAGCATGCCAACTCCTCTTCCATGTCACTGTATGGCCATACAACCTGTATGGCCAACTTCCACGTCAGCACTGTATGGGTTGTACAGTTAGCAAAATTTTCCCTGTTTGACAAAATGAACATAATGCAATATATTCCTCATGCGAAATCCGTTTGAGCTCGTTCAAGTGTGTTAGGTTTGTAATGATGAGGCCTACGCACATGTCTATTTTGAAGTGATTCTGAGCACTTTAATTTTTGAGCAAAATTTGATCCTCTGGATCACACTTCCCCATTGTCAAGATTTTGGACCTCCAAAAGACTACTTTTAGTGAATCTATAGATGAGGGTATAGTTCCCTCACTCTTAAAATCTCAATCCATCTAGCCTTTCTTGGATTGGTGTCTTTGATACCAATACAAAAATTGTCATGCCTTGTTGTGTACTTGGCTTGGCTCTTTCTCAACTATTCTTGAACGGTTTTCTATGCAAACTGAATTGGTTCTTGGTCTGGTTATAAGAAGGTTGAAAGTGGTGTAGATTATCATCCCAAAACTTAGGATTCTTTCTTTTCAATCTAGCCACCTTCTTGCCCATACCAAAATGGCCAGCAACAAGAGAAGAATGTTCTTCCCTTATCTTGTTGACTCTTTCACACTGTGAAAAACATAGCTTGGCAAGATACAAAAGTTTACCATGCACATAGGAATCGAATTCCTCAACTTGGTCATCACAACATAGATTTGTGTAAAAATCTTTGAAATCAACATCTATAGCATATTTTTTCCAATAGCTCTCATGCATGATAATACTATTCTTGTAAATAACTAAAGCACTAACAACATGCCTAGTAAGCATATCAACAACTTTATCAGAAAAGTCTTTCTTATACCTTATCACCAAGTGGAAAACATAGCTTGTCAAGTCATGCAATGGAGCTTGCATTTCTTTCAAATCTTTCTTCCCAATGTCTCCTTCAACAATCATATCTGTAGTCTTGTTCAAGGCTCTGAAATCTACCCACATTTTCCACATACAATCTTTATTTGGTACCAAACCAATTGATGACCTGCATGGAGAAGTGTTTGGTTTGATGACCCTTTTGTCAAGCAACTCTTGGGCTTGTTTTCTGATTTCAACATTCACCATGTCTGACATCCTGCACATTTCAATGTTTGGAAGAGGACCTCCTTGCTGTAATAGAATCTCTTGTTGGATACCCCTTTTAGGAGGCAATCCCCTTGGTTCCTAAAACATCTCAACATTTTCATTATCAACCTCATACAAATCATGTTGTAACTTTGTATCACATCCTTTCAGAACTTGTTCTTCATCATTGTCTTTGGGTTTAGTCATCAAAAGTACAAGGTTCTTACTAGCATTGACTAGTCTTTTCATTTGTACATCATTTGTAAGTGATAAATTCATCTTCTTTGTATGTTCTCTAACAATGTACTCAACTCCATTTTTAAACAAATGATACTTGTTCTCATGACGATGAAAAATGGCTCTCCTATCATATAAGTATGGCCTTCCAAACACAATACCACAAATATCCAATGGAATAAGATTAAGCTCTACCTCATCTATATAGTTTGCAGTGATGGAAAATCTGAGTTTACACCTTCTTGTCACATGCAATTTGGCATTGTCACATATCCAACCTAAAGGGTATGGTTTAGGATGAGGAGTAGTTTCCAAATATAGTTTCTTGACAATGTCTTCAGACATAAGGTTTTCTTGTGATCCCGTATCAAAGAGAGTATCTATCATGGTATGTTTTGAAATTACCCTTATGTGGAAAAGATATATCCTTTCTTTTTCATGTTGAGTTTCATTGATGGAAGAATTTCAAGAAATAGTGCTAGAAATAGAATTCTTACCTTGTAAACCCATGTTTGTGATTTTTGTTTCATCTTTCGAATCAGATCCTAAATCTTGTTGTATAGTTGCATCAATGTTTGGTTTCTCTTTGTTGTTGAAATTTTTGGGTCTTTTTTCAGGATGAATTTTCCAACAATGGTCTTCATCATGTCCATCCTTTGAGCACTATTTACAATAGAGTTTCACTCTCTCCTTCTTTACTGAATCATTTTTCTTTCTAGTTCCTTCAAACTTCCTCTTTCCCTTGTCTCCATTAAAATACTTCTTGTTGCCCTCTTGAGGTTCATTCCTTCCTCTTTCCTCTAAATGAGTAGCCTGCATACATACTTCATCTAGATTTGAAGGGTTAAACATAAGTATTGTATTCCTCAAGTAGCTATGAAAACCTCCAATGTATTTGAGTAAAGTATCTTGTGAAGACAAAGCTACAACCAAAACCAAAGCTCTTCTCCTAAATTCTTGAGTGAAACTTTGCACATCTTTCCCTTTGGCTTCCCTAAATTTTTCTCAATCCATAATAGCTTTCTGCATGTATGCTAATGGATAAAATTACCTTTTAATTGCAACAATAAAATCATTCCAAGAGGATAAAACTTTATCGTTTTTCTTCATGTCCTCTTGAGTTTTGTCTTCCCACGAAATGATTGTTGCATTGTATAATCTTAAAAAAACAAGTTTAATCTTAGTTTAATCATCTGTGATTCTTTGTATCCTACAATACACTTCAATCTAACGAATCCAGTTATCTAATTTCTCAGCATTTACCTCTCCATTGTACATTGAAAATTCAAACTTAATATCAAGCTTTAGAAAAGGGGTTTGTAAGGGAGTTTTACCATGTTCTTTTGGAGAATTTGTAGGTGGTTGTGAAATGGTGGAAGAGGTGGAAGAGGGAGGTGAAGGAGGTGGAGAATCACCACTCCCTCCATTTCCCTTTGGCGTTTTATCACCAATGTCTCCATTTCCCTTTGGAGGGTTGGAGCTTTCACCTTGCAATCTTGCATTCCTTTCATCAAATAAAACTTTCACCATTTCAACCATATCATAGAAATCTTTCTTGAAAGTTTCCTCTTCTAAAGAAAGGGTTCCATGACTCTCCTCATGAGCCATACTTGGTGAATATCTCCTTGAAACTTGAGGCGATTTGATAGTTCTCCTTCTTGACAGTTGAGAACTTGGCTCTACAAGTTGACCTTCTCCTCTTGTGAGCTTCAACTTTGTAAGCATCAGAAAACAAAACACTTGTACACAATCAAGCCTTCAAAAACCAAAGGTCTAATACCAACTGATCTGAAAATGGAATGAATATGTTTCCAATAGATCTTTAAAATGAATAAGACTTATCTCTTTAAATTGCAAGTGTATAAATGGTATGTGTTAGGGTAATTGGATCAATTTACTAACACGTAAATTCAGTGAGTTTTACTTAAGAATGAGTAGCATATCAGACAAATAAAAACCAACAATAATGAACACATAAAGAACAAATGATAAAGGAGTTCACCCCTCTCTTGGGCTACATATTTTGGTCCAGTTTCCCTTGGATCATTTTCAATATTCTTAAAAATTTCTGTTACAGTTCTTAGAATACAAAATAGATGGCTCCAATGGCTTCAAAACGTCCAAAAACCCCTAGCTGGGCTTTTTCGACACCCGGTTTGGCCAAAAAATGAAGAAGTTACACATCCTGGAAGTTTTCCCCTTCAAGCTTGTTTTACCTGCTTGAAAAACCGCACTTGTGAATGAAAAACATGGCCCCTACAACGTTACTGGGCCTAAAACTCAGCACACATGCGCACTTCGCAAATTGGGGAAAAATGTCAAACAATTAGCAAGTTTAGTGCCCCTTTGGGTGGAGGTGTTGGTCGCATGGGGGGCATGTGGCCATGTCCCGTTGCCTTTTTTGTCCCTTTGTGGCTAAAGTGTTGCATATACCTTGTGCCATTGGTGACGTGGAGCAGCCATGTTTCCAAAGCGCCACACCAATTGAGCTAAACTCCAAGTGATTAATTGTTATAACCAACCACGCGCCAAATGGAAAAAAGAAGGGTCATGTGGTTGGTCATATGCAAGAGTTTTAAGAACCGAGGCTACACAACAAGGAAAGGTTCAATCGCACGCCAAGTGTAAATTTCAATTTCGTATGTTAATGTGTAAAATAGGGTTGGAACTGGGGGCTATACCCATACAAAACCAACGTGCCAACATATATATGCCAAGGTTTTATGACGTGGGCGTATGGCATATGGTATGAACCACTGGGCTGAGTTGTATGCAATGCACCAGGGGGATTTATTACTCAACACAATCCATGAATAAAAGGGTTAAATATTCTATCTTATGGTAAGGTCTTATGTGTTGCACCGGGGGCTGGGGCTAGGCCCTAGCCCTTTACTCCATCGTTTTAACATAAATTACAATTCAAATAATTTATTTATACCACACATAACAAGGAACACCATGGGAAAGCTGGTAGCTCAACCCTACCAAGTCAATTCCCCCCATGCCTAGAGGTTGCGGGTTTGACTCCTATGGAGTCATATAATTTTACCAAATTCCAACCACTTGAGGGTGCCACATGGCAGACCATCACTAGGCCACGTGGCACCATAATATTTTCCCACCAGAAATGACACTTGTTGAAATATGTTTTGTCCACCTGTCTACCAACATCTACCCAAAAAACATGATAACTCCTCTACCACATCACTGTATGACCTGTATGGTCAGCTACCACGTCAAAACTGTATGGATTGCACAGTCAGGAAAATTTTGCTTGTTTGGAAAAATGAACAAAACACAATATATATCTCATACGACATCTGTTTGAGCCCATTCAAGTTGTGTTGGATTCGTAATGACGAGGACTATAAACGTGTTCGTTTTGAAGCAAGTACGAGCAATTTCATTTTTTCACAAAATTTGATCCCCTAGATCATTATGTGTCATACGATGTGTCATACAGAATCCAAAAGTTTGGGTTTTGTTCCTTTAGTTCCTTGTTTAAAATCATGGATCCTAGATATCGAATGTAGTACCTTTTTGAATATCAAACCAGTGTCTTCCAGCTATAACCCTGTCATAGGGCCTATTCTATTTGCAAGTATGACATGGAACTCAACGTGGTGTGTCATGTGTCATCTCATTGTTTTGTCTTGACACGGCACATGGATCCTCCAGATTAAGCCTTAATTTTACTTTCCATTTGACATGGCTTCCTAGGTGTTATATCCCATGGAGCATTTGAATCTGTCCTTTCCTTTAACAGGTACCTTCATTCAAATCTTGGATTCTAGATTCATGCCTTTACCATATCCAATTAATACTTGTCACTTGTACATTATATTTTGTTCCTCCAATGACCAGGGGTTGGACACATCATTTTTACCTTACATTGTACCCAATGTGGCATGTACGTGTCATACGACAGGGAATATAACATGTCAGATAGACTACATGTTATCCTGTGTTATCCTACATGAATCCTTCTGTTTCATGTTGGTATGCCCTATCTGATGTTTCATTCATAAATTCAGATTTGTGTCAAACACATACACTTTATGTGAGTCTCAGATATCTGGAAATACAACTATTTGGAGTTTTCATGACATTTATTGTTTCCTATTTTGATTTCTAGGTGTGGAAACCTAACCTAAATGTGGAACCTTAACTTAGATGTGGAACCTTGACCTAAGTGTAGAAATTTGACCTGAAATAAAACCTTGATATGGATTTGGTACTAAGCCTCATTTGTTTCCTTACCACATCTAATTTTATTTTGTATATATGAGTTTGTATAGTTTTATTTATTTTATTTTTATTATTCCTATTTTTATTTTATTTTACCCATGGATTTCCAAATCCTAACATGTTTTTAAATTTGCCACTTCCCATGTATATTTTATTATCATTATTTTATTCTATTGGGAATTTACTATATCAGGAACTTTCCACATTGGGACTTTATCATCAGACTTTCTAAATCAGAAATTTTCTCAATTCAGACTTTATCAACATGTAGGATGGGGTGTATATTTTATTACTTTCCAGGAATTATCATCGGGGAATTTCTTTGAGGGAATTACTTTTACATTGAATTTACACATCATACAAATTTGTTCAAAAATCGCAAATTTTCAAATTTGTATTTTATTATTTATTTTGGGATATTTTTATTATTTTGTTTTCTAAATTTCACATAGAATTGGATCTAGATTTGGTTTTATTTTATTTATTTATTTTGTTTGCTATTTTTTCTCGTGACTTGCGGGACTAGCCAGTGGCTTGAGAAACTGCAACTCAGGGGCATCTAAGCCGTCAAAATAACCCAGGGATTTCACCTAGCCTAAGCCACATAAACCCTTAACATGGATGGATTTTTTTTCCCTGCATGTTTCGAACCAGAGACTTTAACATCACTGAGTTCCTTAACATCACACTCTGTCACCGACTATCCTACACCTCAAGGACTTTTTTTATTCAGTTTCATTTTCATTTTATTTTTCTTTTATTATTATTATTGAATTTGTTATGCATTTTTTTTTTCTAAATCCCCAATATTTTATTATTTTATTTCCATCGAGATTTCATTCTATTGGGAATTTATCATCGGAATCTAACCCATCATTTGAATTACCAAATAAGTCGATCATTGGTCATGGACTATCATGTCTTCAAGTTATCGAACATTCACCATATTTTTAGTTTTAAATTTTCCCAAACCCAACCATCATAGTCAAACCATCGAACATGATCCTTCAAGATATATTATTGTTAGTTAACTTTCCCAAATTATCATCAGTTACCATTCAAATTACCATCAGTTACCATCTGAATTTATTGTTAGTTAACTTTCCCGAATCATTGTCAGCTAACTTTCTTGAATTACCGTTAATTACCATAAGAATTACCATAAATTCCCATCCGAATTTATTGTCAGTTAACTTTCCATGATTACCATCAATTATGATTCGAATATGATGTCTTCAACATATCATACATTTACCATAGTTTTAATTTTTAATTTTCTCGAACCCGACCATCGGACATGATCTTTCGAGAAATATTACTATTAGTTAACTTTCCCAAATTGCCATCAGCTATTTTCTGAATTTATTATCAATTAACTTTCTTGAATTCCTTTTAGTTGACTTTCTTGAATTACCATCAGTTATTGTCCAAATTTCCATCAATTACCATCCAAATTTATAGTCATATAACTTTCCCAAATTACTGCCAATTACCGTCCAAATTCACATCATGGTGTATTTTTTATTTTGTATAGGGATTTTTTTTTTTTAATCTATTTTCATGATGTGGTTATGGTTATAACATCAACATGAGTTCCACACTCTATACCTCTCTTAACCCCATATACAAACTGTCAGGCGAAATCTATATCGTTATAATAACGTTGTAGGGGAAAAAACCAAAAATTACTTAGAATCACTTTCCACAATGCATATGGGATAAAAATTTAGGCTTATGGGATCAACAATCGACATTTACCACGAGATGAGATCGAAAACTGCAGAGTACTAACTTCAGAGTGCCATATATTTAGTTTTAAAAGGTCAAATTGGTTGCAAGATGGCTCATTGGAAAGATGGAGTGTAAAATACGTTACAGGAGTAATTTGAGCAAGATTAGCCACAAAAATGCCCAATAATTTCAAAGAAAAAAATATCCATGAATTTTCTTGAGTATTGGGAGTAAAGTGCTCTCGAGGCCATAAATTAGGTTTATGAAGGCCAAATCAGGAAAATTAAGACTCATTGGAAAGATCAGAAATCAAAGGATAATGTGAAATATTCTCTCTTTCCTAATTGACATTAACAAATTCTCTTATTTTAATTTATTTATACAACTATCAATATTTTGTCTTCTTCCCACATATACATACATACATACATGCATTCTCTTTACATACATGGCCCCACTCTAGCACTCTGGTTGATTCTCTTTACCAATATACATTTTGGTTTGCAAAACCATTTTATAAACCCTAATTCACATTGATATCATGCCTACTATGCATGTTTTCATTGTCCATGTTCACAAATGTTGCATTTCCATGAAGGATGTTATCGGTCACCATCCTTGGAGTATTCGTTCACTGACATCTATTCTACTACAATTGGTGATGAAATTGGTTTATACTATACTTCTATTTCTCACTAGGGTTATTGGACACACCTACCACACTTAGAGGGGGGGTGAATGAGTGTGGGGCTCTTTTTCCCAAAAATTCCCTCTTGCACAAAAACTCATCAATTAGCATTCAACATTTATTCATTACCCATTGTTGTCATTTATAACCAGTTAGATG
>ML789098.1:0-78094 GCA_009831015.1 Picea engelmannii | reverse complement strand
CATATACCAATGGAACCACATCGATCCATCTTCATCATCTATCAATGACAACTCATTGATCCATCTTCATCTATGAATTCTCATCAAGGACAATACATATTATATTACATAAATCATCAATCAATCAATCCTTTGAAATCAATCAATCACTCGACATCAATCAATAAAACCATTGGCATCAATGACAACATGATCCAACAAGGGTTTCCCTCTCTATCCATCCTTTTCTATCAATGACTCATCATTCTAGACGTCATCCTCTAGGCCACATTCCTTCGAACAAGCACATGAAATTCCAAGACATTTTTTATAGGGTTTTGGAATTTCATTTAGGTTTTCTTCTCTTGCAAATGATTCAAGGGTTTATATCCATAAATAGTGTGGGATGCATTGGAAATTGTTATGGTAATGGTGGGTTACAAATTGTGTCATCCTCATGGATTTCAAATTGTAGGCTTGGCATTGAGGAGAGCATTGAAACTATGGTACATTTGGTGGCATAGGAAGAAATTCAATGGGAGAGACCAATGAGACAATAATTGTGCCCATTGATATCAATATGGTCTCATTCACACTTGATTTTACATGTTAATATGACTAGTATCGCTAGTTGGGATTTAGCGACAATAACATATTGTGTTCATCATCGTTATTCTGCATTGCTCACCATGGATTAACAAAATTTGGAAAACACTTTCTAGCAACATCATGGATTAACATTGTGCTTATTTTAATTTATTTCTTGTGTTGTGATTTTTATGTACACCATCTATTCCTTGTCTTGTAGTTGTATTTCTTTCCCAAAATGTTGTTGTATTTAACATTTCTAATCACTTGATTGTTCATATGTCAAATCGAAAAATAGATTAGGTTTTTCTAATGGTCATAGGTGGGAGAGGCACTAGGATAGATTGAGGAGGGAATATACACCATATGATTTGTTGTTATACATATAACACTTATGCCTATGATTTTTGTTTTGAGAAAAACAATGGATTTAGCATGAACTTAGATTCCCATCCTATTTTGAAAATTGCATTTAAATATAAAATCATTGTATTTCCTTGGTATAATTTCAAGCAGGGATTCCTAGCATTCCATGTTAGTTCTTCATTGTAATTTGGCTACTAGAATTACATCTTGCATGTTGAAAGCCCAAATTTTCTCTTGTGCTCTCTAGGTATCTCTACAATTCATTTTCATTGGTGCTCACTGGATTTACCATTGGAGCTTAATTTTATATTTCTTTGATATGTGGAGCTCATAGAAGACAGGGGTTCCTCAAGAACTATACCAACACGCCTACTAGGGGTGTTCATATTCACTTTCTTCAGTTCAAGAGTAGATTCTGAAATTCCATCATTGTTAGAGAGTTGGCCATATGGAATATCAATGTTTTGATATTCATCCTTATGAGAATTGCAGAAAGCACAATCATGTTTCGGGAAGATGTTTCAAACATAAGAGACTTGCAAGAGTAAATAAGCACAACGAGTGGATGACTTCTTGGAATTGGTCATCAATAGTCAAGAATATATCTCAGTCATACCGTAGAATTTATTCTCGAATATCACCACATATTGTAGTGAAAGGATTTGCATATTCTCACCTTATAACTGATAGGTTGGAACAACATCAGTGATTGACAATCAAATTTCAATTTTTGAAGTCCTATTAATCAAGTAGTGACAAGCAAGCATGAAAAGATAGCATGATTTGGCTTGTGGCCACCCAAAACCACCAAATTGGTTTGTGATTTTCGTTAAACCACCACTTAGTAGAAGAATGACATCTTTTTCTAGACAACATATTGTGGTTTTCCTTAAACCTCCACTTGGTAGAATACTTTCAACTTCGGCTACATAATATTTTATGGTAATCTTTAAACCAACATTTGAGAGAACTTCCAATTAGCAAAAGACATCAACTTTGGCTTCTAGCTAACTTAGGAAATTTTTCAAGAAAAATTGAGCTCTAGATGCAAGCTACAGAGTTTTTGGTCATCCATCAACTACCAAATTGGTTTGTCACATTCCTTACACCACCACCACCATTTAATATAATAAATCGTCTTCTTCTAGATTTTTGGCTTGTGGTCATCCCAAAATCACCATATTTAGAGAGCACATTCAACCATTGGAAGTTGTCCTATTCTAGATTTCAGTTGCACACTTCCATACTTTATCTCTCAAATTGGACTCACATACACCCTTTGGATTAAGGGGGNGTTGGAAATGTAATTCGTTAGGGTTATTTACTTGACAAAATATGAATAGTCAAGTAATAGGAAACACCATTAGGAGTCGAAGAGACCTCTTGGAAGAAAACTCCAAATCTCACATAATTATTTATAGATTTATCATATTAGTAAATAGCATATCATAGGATTATCTAATATCATGTGTTCCAATAGTAACTACAATAGATAGAATCGATGTGAGGAGTCTAGAAGAGGAACAATCCCATGGGAAGTGATGGAAAAATGTTATAAATGCAATTTCTTCCTGGGAAGACATGGGGGGATGGATATCCCAAAATTGGGTCTTTTATAACTATTTATCAGTATTGGGGAAATATTTAAAGGTTATTGGCTTGTACCTATATTCATGGTCTATTAATTCATTAATGCATTGTTGTTTGGTTGTTTTATGGACATGTTAGCAATTTGTCATTATTGTTAATTATCTCTGAAGGAAATGATTGTGAATGGATTATGATATCAATTGTAGGGACATATTCATTGTCATGTATATATGTATGGGTATTCTAGTAGAGTTTCGTATTGAGAAATATTAACTATTTATGTTTTTATAAGTAAAATTGCATGCCTACAATTGTCTTTTGTTACTGTCAAGATAGAACTGCATTCACATATTAGAATATGATTTCATTTATGATTTATTCTAATTTAAATTAATAAGCCTCTCCTTGGATAGAAATACATTTAGTTAATGGATACCATACCCACATACCAGTAGATATAGCCATATGAAACAAGATTAGGGCTGATTGGGAATGACCATCAAGCAATTCTCCCTCATGTTGGCATGGGGCATTTTTTATGCGTCAACAAGTCATTTATACTTAAATTAATAAGATAATAATTTGGAACTATATTGGCACTTCCCATATCCCCTAAAAACTTGACCCTTTGTACTTACATGGAACATTAAGTCCAATTATTTTCGTAGAATTTTGAATTGATGAATCTATTTAACCAGAGTTAAGAGAGTTTTACTATGATGGCTCAAATGAAGGAATTTTCAAAACCTATTTCAAAGAAACATGGTCCTTAGAGTTTAGTTTCCAATCCAAATTGAATCACTTCATTTCAATATTGTACGAAAAAAGTATGCTCGAATAAGTGACTTTTTGTCCCAAAATCAACATTGTCACAATTTTGTATTTTGATTGTTCTTAGCATATTTAACATGCCAATTCAATATATATATATATATATATATATTTCTATTGGATATATACATATGAATATAATTTTATATCCCATAATAACCATGTCAATCCAACATGGAATGGGAGAGTTTTTCCCAAAATAATGATTACTGGTCGAAGTTAGAAATTGAAAACAACACTATCATGTAGGCTGTCTCTCAATAAATTTGTCATAGAATTTTAATGCACTCCAAAACAAATTATACTATAGATATCCATAGGAATATACCTCAATATTGTTTTATAATCACTCTAATCATACATTGTACAATTTTTTTATCTTCAATACATTACTAGGTAGTCTAGGCTAGCCACCACTCCTCAACATATTAAAAATGAAAACTTGTTGATCACTCCTTTCTATATCTATTCTATATTCACTATTTGCAATTATTTTTTATTTTTATTGGAATAATGAAGTCATCATGTCTCTTTTCTTCCATAATCTCACCTCGTAAAGTAGAAAAAGTTCTATTTTTTTGTAGCTTACAAAAGGGTTAAGATAGTCAACCAATCCATGAAGGAGTGATTTTTAAAAATTGATTTGTGATTCTGCAACAAGAGAATTTCACCAAGAGATCCAAAAATTTTAAACCATGTGTTATTTAGTCCTTAAATTAATAATTTCTATAGTGCAATTTCCTATGAGCTTGCTACAAAAGTTACATGTCACTAACCAACAAGAAAAAGACTTTCCATAAAGTTGTAGATGGATAGAGTACATGAAAAATGGGGGGATATAAAAATAAAGAAAATATAGAGTGATACAATATTCAAGTATAATAGGCCATGGAACCAAGAAACATCATGTGTCAACATATTTTCTTACTCCTTAGCCCCCTTAGTTCACAGATGGACATGTTACAAGCAAAGAAAAAGAATGATGAAGTAGAGATATCCTTGTCAATTTGTTTTTCCAAATGTTGAAACAAGAATTTACTAAAGGATTTCCCATTGAAAATTTTTTAAATCTATGACATCTATAAATAGAATCATGAAACTATAAGATATCCTATATTAATTGATTTGAAATTAGTGTCATGACAAGATAAATAAATTTTTCTTTGTTTCTCATAAACAACCATGGTAGCCTCAATGCCCAAGTATGGTACACTATCCATATAAGTAGTATAATTCATTTTGTCCTTAGTTCTCCTCAAACTAATCATCCAACCATACCATGGAAACAATGGTTGATAGGAAATATAGCACTTCCATGCTAAACCTAATGGAAGAGAGGAACAAATCTTTAACCTATAAAATAAATGACAAAGAAAACATATAATACATAGAGATTTTACCCTTGAAACCCAAACAGGAAAACCAACTTTCCTTGAGCTTCTTGATATTTTGTTGTATTATTCATTCAGAATAAAAGGTTACATGTCTAACCTTGGTATACACATAAGACACAGTGAACATCATACCTTCTTTTTTTACACAAGAACAACTATTAAGATCCAAATAGATCTACAAATATAATCACCACAAATATTGAATACACAATAGATCCACAAAGCAAGATAGAAGAAACCACACTTTATTATTACCAAACCCTTGAGGTAGGGAAACACCATACAATGGATCCTATTATGGACCGGATCCTCTCCTATTCACTTGCCTCTTCAAGGGGCCTTCCTCCTGATGAGCTGTAGCTCCAAATACAATACTTCTTTTCATATCCCATTACATTGCTTGAACCCCTTTATATAGTGCTACCATCACCTAAGAACATTCTAGAGGAGGAATCTTCTAGAAGTAGAACCTTATAATAAGTCCTCTTACATCTATTATATCTAACTACCATAGTGAGCCTTATTTAATAACATAGTGGACCTAGTCCACCTTACATTGAATGGCCTCCACTATTATCACTATGGGCCCTCTGCCCCCCCCACTACCTCTCCAAATACAATACTTCTCTTCATATCCCATTACATTTATTGAACCCCTTTATAAAGTGCTAACATCACCTAAGAACATTCTAGAGGAGGAATCTTCTAGAAGTAGAACCTTCTAAGAAGTCCTCTTACATTTATTATATCTAACTACCATAGTGGGCCTTATTTAATAATATANCCTCTCCAAATGCAATACTTCTCTTCATATCCCATTACATTTCTTGAACCCCTTTATATAGTTCTACCATCACCTAAGAACATTCTAGAGGAGGAATCTTCTAGAAGTAGAACCTTCTAAGAAGTCCTCTTACATTTATTATATCTAACTTCCATAGTGGGCCTTATTTAATAATATAGTGGACCTAGTCCACCTTACATTGAATGGCCTCCACTATTATCATTATGGGCCCTCTGGGCCCCCCCACTACCTCTCTAGCTACCTTACAACAACCCTGCAGTGAATTCAGATTACATATACATGACCAACAACCTATATATGATTAACTATATATTATCTTTTACAACATTTGAAAATGTCTTATTTATAGGATTTACAATACCTAAAACCATAAATAAATGCACCCAAAAAAGGTTACATATCCATGCAGATCATTGGCTACAAATTTTATGAATCTTAGGATTCTATTACAATCAACTTAAAGTCATTTTACCAGTTGGCTACCAATCAACCTCCATTCAGTTGTCAGTCAGTTTTCACATGACCTCCTATCAACGTCTTGTCAGTTGACCTCTTTGACTTGTTGTCGATTACTTTGACTTCGAATTTTACTGGTTGATCCACCTCGACCTTCAACTTTCACTGCAAAGAATATAACAACCCAACATTTTCCCACTTTTTTCTTCTTTGCTAAAACTGAGAGATTATTGAACTTTTGTTCACAGACCTAGGGAAATAATGCCCATTTCCTCTTTGCACCAAGCAGACTTCACAACACTCAAAAAATTGGTCAAAGAATTTGATATGTTTTCTAACGTATCTACTTTCTCCAACACCACCTTATTGCTTTCCACCATGTCTCTCATGAAATTGTATTTCATATCAATATGCTTAGTCTTGGAATGATAAGATGGGTTCTTTTCTAGAAATATTTCTCTTTGATTGTCACAATTTATCTTCATAGATCTCTTCTCAAACCTGATTCCTGAACACAATCGTTGCAACCATTTTTCTTCTTTTCTTCCATGAGTGGTTTCCATGTATTCAACTTCTGTTGTTGACAAATATATGACCGTGTGTAGCTTACTCATCCAACTTATTTCTCCACTGAACATATTGAACACAATACCATTGGTTTACCTTTGTCGATCCAAATCTCCATCCCAGTCGACATCGACAAAGACATGTACATTTTTTTCACTGTCACCTCTAGGTTTCCCTTGGTAGCATATTACATAATCTTTTGGGACACTTAAATACCTGAATACTCTCTTCACAGCTTGCAGTCCTCCTTTCCTTCCAAGTGTCGATATGTATCTTCTCAACACTCCCACTATATGGGAAATTTTTGGTCAAGAGAAAACCATTGCATACATTAGACTACCAACAACACTTGCATAGGGGACATGTGCCATATAATCTATTTATTTTTGTGTCTTTGGACACTGTTCAACAATTATCCTTTCCTCCACAAGAATTGGCTCCTTTACAAGTTTGCAATATTGCATTTTGAAACATTTCAAAATTGTTTCAATATACTTCTTCTAGTTCAACTAGATATTCCTAGCTTCTTTATCTCTTTTGATCTACATTCCCAGAATGAAGTTCACTACATTGATATCCTTCATGTCAATATTGGAGGATAGATGCTTCTTCACCTCCTTTATTGAATTCATGCTATTTCCGTTCATAAACATGTCATCAAAATACAATGCTACATATATGAAATTCCCACCTTCTTCTTTGGAATATATGCCGTGATCATATTTTCTTCTCACAAATCTCAAACTAAGGATGTATGTGTCAAAATTTTGGCACCACATCCTTGGTGATTTCTTTATAAAATAAAGGGATCTTTTCAATTTTCACACTAAATATTTCTTACCCCTTACTACAAATCCTTTAGGTTGTTTCATGTAGATTTCTTCTTCCATGTCCCCATGTAGGAATGTTTTCTTCACATCCATATGTTCTATTTCTAGATAAAATGTTGCATCCAAAGACATTAATATACTAATGGAAGTTAATTTTAAAACAGGGGAAAAAATATCATTGAAGTCGATTCCTTTGAATTGGGAATATCCTTTCGCTACCAACTAAGCTTTGAATTTCTCAACTTGACCTATTGCATTCATATTATTCTTGAATACCCACTTTCTAACGGAGATATTTATTCCACTAGGAAATTTGACTAAATCCCATGTCTCATTCTTGTGTAAGGATTCTATCTCTTCAACCATGGTGTCATTCCAGATTCTACCCTCTGTTGAGTCGACTTCCTCCTAGGCTAACTTGGGATCTTCTTCAATGATAGTTAACACAAATGTGGAATAGAAGTCAAATTTAATATACCTTATGAATATTTTTCTTACTCATTCATACCTCCTTATAACCTGGGTTGATTTTTCCACCTCTTCATATGATTCAATCAACTCATTTGAATCATATTTTTCTTCATTCCTTAGTTAAGACCGCACCTACTCTGGATAATTCTCAATTTGAACCATTACTTTAGGCTTGGAATTCCTTCCGAAGTCTCTGAAGACCACATCTCAACTGTACACTATTTCCTTGATGTAATATCCCATAGTTTATATCCTTTCATTCCTTCTTTCTATCCAATGAAAATACACTTTACTGCCTTCGTTTCCATGTTTCTCCTCTTTTCCTTGGGAACATGGAAAAATGCACAACAACCAAATACTTTGAGATCTGAATCTGAAGGCTTCTTACTAGACCATAACTCATGTGGATTCGTGTCAACTAGTGCCGACAAAAGAGACATATTCACTAGATATTTTTCAATGTCAACTGTCTCAACCTAGAATTTGTGTGTGAGCCTAGCACCATTGAGCATTATCCTTTCCTTATCCATCAACGTTTTGTTCATTATTTCAGAAAATCCATTTCTATATGGGGTATATGGTGTGTAAGTTTGGTGTGCTATGCCACAATGCTTGCAGAACTGTAGAAATTATTTTTCAGAAAATTCACCACCATTGTCAGTTCTCAACACCTTAATCTTTTTATCTGTCTATTTTTCTACAAGAGACTTAAACTCTTTGAATTTCTAGAAAAACTCTATTTTATTCCACAATAAATATATCCATGTCTTCCTGTAAATATCATCTATAAAGGAGAAATAATACAGGGATCCACCAAGTGAAGGGACTAAAACAAAGCCAAACACATCACTATGAACCAATTCTAGAATCCCCTTTTCCCTTGTTATGCCATATAGTAACCTTACCTGAATTTGTTTTCCATATATGAAATTCTCACAAAATTCTACTTCTAAATTACATTCAAGAAAATATTCGACCATACATTTTTTGTGCATAGCTCAAATTCCTTTTCCTTCGATGTGTCCCATCCTCTCATGCCATAACATGGTTGCGTTGATCTAATGGAAACTTTTCGATTCAGTTTGTGTCGACTAGGCTCGATTTTAGTCGATTCAAGTCAAATTTGAGTTGACTTCATGAACAATGATGTTTTTTCATCCATTCAAGTTGACATTCCTTAACAACTTCTATATGGTTCTAATTACGACAATCTCACCTATGACCATCTTGCACATATCCTTTTGAAATAGAGTGTGCACACCTGCATCACTCATCTTACTAATATATATCAAGTTTCTTGCAAAACCTAGAATATGTAACACACCTAGAAGGTTTCTACTCCTCCCATCCTGCAACATCAGTCTAAATCTTCCACGTCTGACAATTTTAGTTGTCTATTCATCCCCCAAGAACACATATCCTCCTTCATATCATTCATATTATCATAACCATTCTCTACGTGGTGTCATATGATATAATTCTCCTAATCCAATCAACCAAACATATTTATTTGATTGTGTATTGGTTGATGCTATATACACATCACCTCCCTTATATGGATTCATCTTTCTCACAGTGGACTACTTCTCATAAGATCTTGTACTGACTTCCATTTCCTTCGAATTATAGTTCCTTTTGTAATTCCCATCTTTATTGAATTTCCAATCATCGACTGAACTTGGGATTTATATCTATCCTTCAACTTAGGTTTTTTATCGGATAATTTTCCTTTGTCTTTGTGAACTGATCGACCTCTCACCACTAATGCATCTTTGGTTGATCCTTCTGTTTTATTCCTTCTCATTTCTTATGATATTAGATATGTAAACATGTATTCTAGCACTAATGTGTTTTAATTACTCCCTATAGCCACAACTAATCAATCCTAGCAGCATTGAAAAGAACATAATAGGATAATACATTTCTCCTCAATGATTTTAATATCCAGAAAATATAACTAGATTATAATGGTATTAAAATCATTTAAATATTTTTCCACTGAACTTTCATCACTCATCCTTAGAAGATACAATTTCTTTCTAAGGAACAACTTGTTTACCAGGAATTTTGACTGGTACAAGCTCCCCAACTTGTCCCACAGTTTCTTGGCCAAATATTCACCTGAGAAATTTAGCAGCATTGAATATGCAAGACAAAGTGGAAAAATACTTATTTCCATGCTTTCAAGTTTCTCCCATTCTTCCCTTAGAATACCTCCTGAAATGGTAACTAGAGAGATTGTTACCCATTGTTCTTCACCTATATGGAGATCTTCAACTTTAAGCTTCCAAAGTTAAACATTCTTGCCATTGAATTTTTTGATTTCTATTCTTGAGCTACTTGCCATTATTTAAGCACAACTTTAAAGATATATGACTTATGAGTCTTATTAAACCTAGGGTTTAGCTAAAATCCAAGGTTTTTAAATGAAGCTCTGTTACCACATGTGAGGAAATACAACACTTCCACCTAAACCTAATATAAGAGAGGAAGAAACATTTAAGCTATAAAATAAATTCCAAAGCAAACACATAGTACAAAAATATTTTACCCTAGAAACACAAACAGGAAAACCAACATTCCTTGAGCTTATTACTCTCTTGTTTTCTTATTCATGCATAATAAAAGGTTACATGTATAACCTTGGTATACACCTAATACACAATCAATACCATACATGTTGATTAATTGGGTTGGTTGTCATTGATGTCAACCCTTGAAGAAAGTCCGATAGCGAATTCTGGTAGCACAAAGGTTTGAGTAATGGACCCAAGTTTGTTTGATGGATAATGGTATGATTTTTTATATATTTGTAGGTAATACTATTATAGATGGATATTACATGTCATTCCATTTTTGGTGGTATGTGTAACTTCACATAACTCCTCGCGTTTAGAGAGTTCTGGCCATGTGAAGTTGGAGAACCCTCATGAGTCATCTAGAAGCCCCAAAAGGCCAAAGTAGACAAAGTGTTTGGAAAGAAGAAATTATTTAAATAATAAAGTGAAGTGATGAGTGTACTATAAGTCAAATAGGATGAAAAATAAATTATTTAAATAATAAAGTTAATGGAGAACTTATTAATTATGGAAAGTGGTTAAGTTAAGTGGACAAGTGGTTATAAGTGGGTTAACCCTAAAATAAGGAAAGTGGGTTAAGATGGTTAAAAGATAACCCCTTGAGGATGATACATGAAATTATAAATAAAAGTCAAGTTTGTCTCATTTTAATACACTTGAACCTATTGAATATCATTGAATATCTATTTTGTGAAAGGTTATTTGGGTAGGTATTATTGATAGAGAAAAGTGCAGCAAGAAACGTACGGTAGAAAAAGTGTGGCAGGAAAAGTGCGACAGAAAAATCACGGAAGAAAAATCATGGAATAAAAATTGTGGCATAAAAATCACGGCAGAAAAAGTGCGATAGAAAAATCATGGCAGAAAAATTGTGGCAGAAAAAGTGCGGTAAAAAAATTGCAACAAAAAAAGTGCGGCAGAAAAATCACGGCAAAAAAAGTGTGACAGAAAAATCGCGGCAGAAAAAGTGTGGAAAAAAAATCATGACAACAACATGGTTGGGGTCTATTTATGAGAGATATGACACATCTTGTTTGAGGTATGTTTTGTGAGGTAGGGTTTAGCTCTTGATATGGTATTGTATGTTCAGTATTGTTGCATATATCATATTTGTTGACGGATACAGTTGGTATTTGGCATATGGGTATTTGTCTTTTGGTTGTGATGTGTTGCTGAAGTTGTTGGTTTAGATTGAAACTACATAACAGTGAGGTTGTGGCACATGGTTTGATGTAAGGGTTTATGGTATTTGGTTTATGGATAGAGTGATGAATTGTTAGATAACTTTTGATGGTTATATTGGTGTATGTCTTTGGTATATGGTTGAGGTACATGTTGGGTACATGGTTGAGACAAGTAGTTGATGAGTTGGCACATACATGAGGTGTATAGTTGATGATTTTGGTACATCTCGATGAGTTATAGTTGATGCGCATTTGATGCATGATTGGTACATACTTGGTACATGGTTGGAGGCACTTGTTAGTAGTATTGTTGACACATCATTTATGGATGATGTAGCATAATTTTCTTGGTAGATCTGATTTGGTTGATAAGATTGATGAGACATATTTTGGTGATATGTTTTTTGGACAGGTTGTTGTGACAAGTTATTTGTATATGTTTGGTGCATGGTTGATGCAATTGTTGATGGTATAGGTTGAGGAATAGATTAATGCATGGTTGATGCATGGTACATGTTGGTTCAGGTTATTGGTACAGGTTGTTTGGTGTAGGTTGATTGGTACAAGTTTTTAGAGGTTATTGGTATAGGTTGATAGTGGTAGTGGTTGATTCAGTGACAGTGACAATTTGTATGCATTTGGCATTTATATTTTAGGGTGGTTGGATGGGGAAAGGATACGTGGTTGTAGCCACATTCCGGTTGTAGCCGGAGAACATAGGGAGTTGTAGCCTCCTTCTGGTTGTAGCCAGAGAATTGGGGAGTTGGAGATTCCCTCAGGTTGCATCCTGAGAAACTAGGGGGTTGGAGACTCCTTCCAGTTGCATCTAGAAAATAAAGGAAGTTGGTGCTTCCAATGAATGTAATTCTTAAAGACATATAAGAAAAAAAATTATGTGGTTTTCTCCTGCTTTGGGTTTCCACGTAAAAAACTAGTGTACTATGTATGTGTGCGATTGATCATTTTTTTCATTATTTATTTACTCTTCAAATATTGGATGATAATGCTACATTGATATAACACTTTCATTTTATGGTGAAAAATGATTAAATTTCTCTATTACTGATTCACCCCCCATTTTAGTATGCCAATAATTGATATTAGAGCTAATTCCTTCAGGAAACAGTATAACCACTGGAAGGAGATCATGGATTATTATGAGAATGGAGTACTAATGTTTAATGGTCAAAATGGTTTTATGTATGAGAAGTGGAGAAGAAGGATGAAAGTATTTTTACAGGCATAGGGACATTATATTTGGCTATCATTTGTTACAGGATATGATAGTTCAAAAAGGGAAAAGACTACAACCAAGAAGGAATTGAAGAAGAATAAAAAAATAACAATGGATTTCATCTGGGAAGGATTACCTAATCCGGTAAGAGAAAAGGTTGGTAAATGTTCATCAGCTAAATAACTTTGGGATAAGTTACATGACATATATTCTTCACCCATCGCAGATTCAGAAAATGCCAAAGAATATGAAGATACAGATCAAGAACAATTATGTTCACCATGTCATATAGATTCAGAAGATGAAGAGTACATAATCACCAAAGGTATGTTGTTTTTCTTTAATTGTGAAAAATCCGGATATCTTGAAATAGAATACCATGAATGAAATGTGACAGAAAAACTAATTGAAAAGTAAGACAATTAGGAAGAAGAATTGATTAGTGATTTAGATGAACTAAGAGAATAAAACAAGTCACTCAAGAAATAATTGATGAAACAAAAGGAAAGTGTTCACATTTTTTAAGAATCCCAACAAGTCATCGAGAACTTAAGAAATCAACTAGAAGAAGCCATAAAGATCGAAGAAAATCTTGAATATCAAAACAGTATTTGGAAGCCAACATAGAAGCACAAAAGGAAGAAGCAGGAGTGAGAGAGAATATATTGAAATATCATCTTAAGGAAAGAACTAACGATATAAACCATCTTGAGGCAGAGTTTGGTCAAGAAGAGAAAGGACTTGAAGAAGAAATAATCACATTAAAAAATCAGCTTGAAGAAGCGAAAAGAATAGAAGAAGTCATGAAGTCTCAGATAATGAAGAAAGAAGAAGATGTTGAGAAGCTTGAAGAAGAAGTTGTCACATTGAGAATTAAAATCATCAAGCTCAACAAGAACATTGAAGAGATAGAAACATCCACATCAGTTATAGATAATGAAGAGAAGCACTCTAGGTTGCTAGAAAAGAAGAATGAAGCAAATATAAAGAGTTATGCAGAAGTTCTCAAAGGAAGGAATCATGGCCAACCAAAATATAAGAAAACTATTGAAGATACATATTTAAGAAGACCTTCCATGTTAAAGCCACAAAGAAGCTTCAATCATGATCATGATTAGTCAAGGAAAAAATTCAGAATGACTACGCCACAAAGAATATTATTCACTCCCAAGTAGGCAAATTTCTTTTATGGTCATGTTTTTATTGTACGAACTTTGGACACCAGGTTGCATATTGCAAGGATTATAAATGAAATGTTCAACAAAGAAATTCCTATGTAGCCCCACGTAACATTGAATGTTACAAATGTCACAACTATGGACATATATCTAGTGATTGTAGAAGCATGATCAATACTTCCATGAAAGAGAAAACTGATATCAGATGTAAGCAAGTATGGATAAGAAATCATGAAGAATAGGTGAAAAAATACCAGGTCCCAGAGATCGCAAGAATGGAAATAAAACGAGATGAAGAAAATTCTACAGAGAAAAAGAAAGATGTCAGATACAAAAAGGTTTGGAAAAAAACTGAAAGAAAAGAAGGATAGGTAAATAAGGAAAAAGTTCAAGAGATTGTACTTTTAGGCATTGTAGTGAAATATGAATCCACAAATAGAAATAAATAAGTTAGAGCTCAGAGAGATGATGAATCTACCAATGAAAATGATGATGAATACACATCAGAGTAGGAATTGTTCTGAGCAATCTGGCTTAGAGATTCCTAGGTAACATGAATATTAGACAGGGGGAGTTTATGTGATAGTTGTGATAGAACAAAGAACCATCCTTCGAGCAACTTTCATAGTTTGAATAGACAGATCCAGAGAAGTCAGTTAGCATAAGTATAATTATTTGTAGTAGTGAATACTTCATGATAGTACAGTGATAAATGGGTCAACATTATGGAAAATGTGCAATAGAGTCTTGGACAATATGGACAAAGATGGATTCATAAGAATACTTAGCAGGTTTGGACAGATATATGACAATGGACAAGAGCATGGATTCATAGATTGGTTCATAGAGTGGTTTAGAGACAAAGGGACATTATCATAATGGATGATAATTACACAAGAAATGACTCAAACAATGCTAATGAATTCAAAATTGACAGATATTTTTTGGACACATGTAGTGCATACATTAGTTCACATTCAAAATAGAGTAATTCTCATAAACAAAAATGACAAATCTTCCTATGAGCTATGGAAAGGAAGGCCAACAAATGCGAATCACTTCAGAGTATTTGAAAGAAAATGCTACATCAAATAAGAAGATGGCATAATGGGAAAGTTTGACTATCGTGTGGACAAAGGGGTACTTGTTGGTTACTCAAGTACAAGTAAAGCATACAATTGTTACAATTTGAGGTTGAACAAAGTTGTGGAAAGCATCAATGTAACAATTGATGAAACAGGTGGAAAATAATTAAAGGAAGAAGAAAATGAATCAATGGAACAACTTTATGAAGAAGAAGCATAAGATGAAGAAGAAGTCTACATCAAACAACCAAAAGGATTTCAGTTGTTATAGAATGTAGATTATGTGTGAAAATTGAAGAAGGCTTTGTATGGTCTAAAACAGGCTCCTAAAGCATGGTACTCTAGACTGGATAAATATCTACAACAAGAAGGGTTTAGAAAAGGAAGTGCAGACAACAACCTTTGCATCAAGGTAACTCAAGATAGTATTTATTAATTGAATTTTATGTTGATGATATTATTTTTGGAAGTAATGATGACAGGTTAAGCCAGAAATTTGCAAAGGATATGCAAAATGAATTTGAAATGTCATTACTCGGAGAACTATCCTTCTTTCTAGGCTTTCAGATACATCAAATAAACCAAGGAATTTTTATTTCTCAAACTAAGTATATCATATAAATGCTAAAGAGGTTCGGAATGGAAGATTGAAAACCAGTTACCACTCCTATGCAAACCAGTTGCAAGTTGAGAAAATATGATGATTCAAAGTCTATAGACCAGAGGAAATACAGGTCAATGATTGGTAGCTTACTATATGTGACAACATCCAGATCAGATGTAATGCAGGCGGTTGGACAAGTGGCACAATTTCAAGAAACACCAAAGGAAACACATGTCGTAGTAGTGAAGAGGATTTTCATATATCTCAAAGGAACAAAAGAGTTTGGATTATGGTATCCAAAAGGAAAGGATCTATCACTTATTTCCTACACTGATGCAGATTGGGTATATTACATTCATGACCGACGAAGCACCAGTCAAGCAACGTTCTACTTGGGTGAGTATTTAGTATCATGGCTAAGCAAGAAACAATCATCAATATCCTTATCTAGAGTCCATGAAGAGTATATTGCAACAACAACATGTTGTACACAGGTTCTATGGATGAAACGAACTTTGACAGATATACAGGTTGATTATGATGAGCCCATTCCAATATATTGTGATAATACAAGCACCATCAGTGTCTCAAATAATTTGGTGATGCACTCCAAGATGAAGCACATTCCAATCAAGTATCACTTTCTACAGGAACAGGTTGCAGAGAAGAACATACGAGTTGAATATGTGGGAAAAAAAGAACAAGTGGCAGACATCTTTACAAAACCGCTTCCATGGGAAGCCTTTGAGCATCTTCACCAGAGACTCGGAGTAATTTTTACTCCAAAATGAATGTTTTTGAATGATTATCTTATATGTCTTACATTTACACAAGGAAGCACCATAAAGATGATAGTTTAGGTCAGGAGATCAGTTTCATGAAGAGTTTAGTCAAGGGGAGTATCCCCAAGGACAATTTAATTAGGGGGAGAAACCCTAGATGAAAACATACCTTTTCCATTAATGAAAAAGGGGGAGAGATTTATCAGATACAGAGCACAGAGGCATGGTTCCAAGGAGAGCGATGGTGACAGGGGGAGCATGAGTGATATGACTTCAGTATTTCATGACATGACTTCAGTATTGAATCAGAGTGTTTCCATCAATGCCAAAGGGGGGTATTGTTGATTAATTGGGCTGGTTGTCATTGATGTCAACCCTTAAAGAAAGTCTGATAGTGAATTCCGGTAGCACAAAGGTTTTGGTAATGGACCCAAGTTTGTCTGATGGATAATGGTATGATTTTTGATATATTTGTAGGTAATACTATTATAGATGGATAGTACATGTCATTCCATTTCCAGTGGTATGTGGAACTCCACATAACTCCTCACGGTTAGATATTTATGGCCATGTGAAGTTGGAGAGCCCTCATGAGTCATCTAGAAGCCCCAAAAGATCAAAGTAGTCAAAGTGTTTGCAAAGAAGAAATTATTTAAATAATAAAGTGAAGTGATGAGTGTACTATAAGTCAAAGAGGATGAAAAATAAATTATTTAAATAACAAAGTTAATGGAGAACTTACTAATTATGGAAAGTGGTTAAGTTAAGTGGACAAGTGGTTATAAGTGGGTTAACCCTAAAATAAGGAAAATGGGTTAAGATGGTTAAAAGATAACCCCTTGAGGATGCTACATGAAGTTATAAATAAGAGGCAAGGCTCTCTCATTTTAGTACACTTGAACCTATTGAATATCATTGAATATCTATTTTGTGAAAGGTTATTTGGGAAGGTATTATTGATAGAGAAAAGTGCGGTAGAAAAATCGTGGCAGAAAAAGTGAAATAGAAAAATCATGTCAGAAAAATTGCAACAGAAAAAGTGCGGCAGAAAAATCGCGGTAGAAAAAATGCGGCAGAAAAATCACGACAGAAAAATCATGGCAGAAAAAGTGGGGCAAAAAAATCGTGGTAGCAACATGGTTGGGGTCTAGTTTTGAGACATATGGCACATCTTGTTTGAGGTATGTTTTTTGAGCTAGGGTTTAGCTCTTGAGATGGTATTGGATGTTCAGTATTGTTGCATATATCATATGTGTTGAGGGATATAGTTGGTATTTTGTTTTTGGTATTTGGCATATGGGTATTGGTCTTTTGGTTGTGATGTGTTTCTTAAGTTGTTGGTTTAGTGTAAGGATACATAACATTAAGGTTGTGGCACATGGTTTAATGTAAGGGTTTATGGTATTTGGTTTATGGATATAGTGATGAGTTGTTAGATAATTTTGATGGTTATATTGGTGTATGTCTTTGGTATATGGTTGAGGTACATGTTGGGTACATGATTGAGAAAATTAGTTGATGAGTTGGCACATACATGAGGTGTATAGTTGATGATGTTGGTACATATTGATGATTCATAGTTGATGTGCAGTTGATGCATGATTGGTACATATTTGGTACATGGTTGGAGGCATTTGTTAGTAGTATTGTTGACACATCGTTTATGGATGATGTAGCATACTTGTCTTGGTAGATCTAATTTGGTTGACAATACTGATGATACATGTCGTGGTGATAGGTTGTTTGGATAGGTTGTTGTGACAAGTTATTTGTATAGGTTTGGTGCATTACTGTTGCACTTGTTGCACTTGTTGATGGTATAGGTTGAGGAACAAATTGATGCATGGTACATGTTGGTTCAAGTTATTGGTACAAGTTTCTTGGTGCAGGTTGATTGGTACAAGTTGTTACAGGTTATTGGTACAGGTTGGCAGTGGTAGTGGTTGATTCAGTGACAATGAAATTTTTTCTACATTTGGCATTTATATTTCAGGGCAGTTGGACGGGGCAAGGGAAGGTGGTTGTAGCCTGAGAACATAGGGGGTTGTAGCCTCCTTCTGGTTATATCCATAGAATTGGGGATTTTTAGCTTCCCTCAGGTTTTAGCCTGAGAAACTAGGGGGTTGGAGCCTCCTTCCAGTTGCAGCTAGAAAACAAAGGAAGTTAGTGCTTCCAATGAATGTAATTCTTAAAGACATATAAGAAAAAACATTCTGTGGTTTTATCCCGCTTTGGGTTTCCACGTAAAACACTGGTGTACTGTGTATGTGTGTGATTTCTCATTTTTTCATTCTTTATTTACTCTACAACTATTGGATGATAATTCTACATTGATATAACACTTTCATTTTACGGTGAAAAAGAATTAAATTTCTCTATTACTGATTCACCCCCCCTCTCAGTAATCCAACAATACCTTCTTTCCTTACAAAATAATATCCCTATAGCCATTTTGAATTACATATACATGACCAACAACCTCTAAAGGATCAACTAAAAATTAGATTTTACAAAAATACAACATGCCTTATTTATAGGCTTTATAGTACATAAAAACCTAAACAAATGTGCCCAAAAATGGTTACATATCCACACAGATAATTAGCTACAAATTTAGCGAATCTCTAGATTTTGTTATAGTCGACTTCAAGTCGGTTTACTAGTCGACCTCCATTCACTCTTCATTTAGTTGTCACATGACTACTTGTCGAACTTTTGTCAGTTGACCTCTTCGACTTGTTGTTTATTACTTCGACTTTGAATTTCACTACAAAGAATATAACAACCCAACAATGTCCACCCTATCAAACCCAAAACGAACCTTGGTAACAAGGTTGGAAAAAGTTTTCATTTGGAAACATGTCCCAAAAACCAAACCAACCATTTCGATCTCAGAAATATCCCCAACTACCATTGAAAAATCCTCCACGAAGGCCTCCTTAAATTACTAATCAAACCACTCCTAACCCAAAAAATAATTTAACTTGTCCCACTTACAATATCGATCTACCTAGCTTCCTACTTATTTCATTGAAGAAAAGAGTAAAAACAAGAGAGAATAAATCTAATGGTGAAAACATGTCTTAGGTTCCAATGGACCTTGGAACACTAGAAAACTAGTTTTAGGTTTGCATTCCTTGGGAAAATTAAATATATAACTATGAAAACCTCTTAGGAATAGTTGGAAAAATTGTGTTTGAAAACCATCTTTGTGGCATTCAAGGTTTGAAAAAAGGAGAGAGAGAGAGAGAGAGAGAGAGAGAATGAAGATTTTTTTTTTATTTTTTGGTTGTTTTCTTTGATATTACATTTTGAACAAAGTTTTCAAAGGGATTGCTACTACCAATCCATAAAATATTTGTATATACGAATCAATTAGAACCATTAAATATCGAATAATCTAATATATGAACCCTACAACATTTTTAATACTCTATTAGAAGTCCTCTAGATGCTATACCATTGGTCTACATATCTTCCTTGCACTATCAATCTCATTGTAGATTTGGTAAGTTTAGGTTATATTTCCATTTCCTTTACGATTTTGTAGGATTTTGAAATCCTATAAATTGTTTTTCAATGATACATGTGGTTTCATCAGTTATCTCTAGGAACTTGTAATTGTTTCCCTTTGGTTCCTCTCTTTCTTGTCGGGATGGCTAAGATATTTCCATTGGGGGTGGTAGGGTGACACATAATAATAATATCAACATATAGGTCCATTGACAAGTTAACATGTAAATAAAACAAATTCATGCCACAATGTTCAATTTATATTTTCTTTCTTAAACAAATCATGGGTATCATTTTCACAATGAATCACATGCCTTATTATCATTATGCCCATCACTCAAACCTATCACACCATTTGAGAAATTCCCTTTTCATACAACATCCCTCATTTAAACCTCTGCCAAACTAATTCAATCAAACAATTAATATATCGAATGTATAACTTCCACAACATCCCTCTATTGTGCTAAGATGACCATTATGATTCTCTCTAGGATCCTCAGAGGACTATTGAATTGAGACAATAATAGAGAATTCCAGAAACAATATAGTCTTTTGAAATTGAGGAAATTTTTTATGGATGTGAGATATGGGGAATTCTACCATTACATGCAGAGGATCCTTTACACTACCCAAATTTTAATATTTCATTAGGTAGAGATAGTTTATAAATTAAATCTGTAAAAGGAAATGGAACAAGATGGATAGTAAACACACCTAATAACATTGGACAAGGTTTCATTGGTTATCTACTTCTCACTACAAATTTATTGTCTCATGGAACAACTATAAGGAAGTAGCGAGTTGGAAAGTAGTTGATATAATATTGAGATATTATGGAAAATTAAGTTTGGTCACTTGACATACAATTGGAATAATACAATATTTGAAGACCTAGAATATTCATGAGGTTAGAAGAAATTAGCAGGTAGAACAAGGTACATGCAAAACATTTATTCTAGGGGAGATGACAAATCTCTATTTTGGCATATTTTGATAATCATTTACCTTCCTCGTTGATGTAGAAGTGTCTTTTGTCTTAGGAAATCACCATCAACCAAAAACATTTTGATTTCAAGTTAGTAGTTTGTAGGATGAAATAAGAGTGTTGAAACTCTAGATACAACTCACATATCATGTCGTGCTGCTAATCCCACTACAAATCATGGATAATGACGTACTACAACTCCCGATACAACTCATGGATCATGCCATGATGCAACACCCAGTAAAACTTGCAGATCAACGTGTATTATGATAACTTCATGGAAATTGTTGGGTCATCTATGAGAGGATGAATAATCAGTTTGGAAATGGATTGAAGAAGTGAAAACATCATAATTTTCCAAATTACAACACATCATTTAAGAGAAAGGAAGAAAACAAAGGAAAGGTAGGGATTCTCAGGGATCCTGGATTGAGGTATTGGAGATATCACACATCCACCTAGTATTTATTTTCCTAAGTTTATTAGTCTATGTTGAGGGTTTCCTTGGTCATATATAGTCTCCCCTATATGAGGGATACACCTCCTCTTCAGTCATTACTCATTTGTACGTCACTTAGAATGGTGGATTAAAGTCATGCATGGTAACCTTAGTATCATCACGAAGTGTTTGTAGATTTTAACCTTGTACAATAGTTTAATGCAAACAAATTTTATATAATAGTATAGAAAATATACAATGGAAAATACACACATTACATACAGATTTTTCCCCTAGAAATGCAAACCAGGAAAACCATCATATTCTATATTCATTCATAGTGATACATTGTTGACAATACAATATACATATAGGAGCCAATGACATCTAAAAACCTAACCCAATGAAATGGATTATTCAACAACCCTAATTCCTTAACCAAAAATAGAAAAACATCAGCAAAAACCATGTGCCTAAAAACCACCCAATAATGGACACGAAAATCAAGGTGACACGAATAATGATGCAAACAATATGACATGTTCCCAATGAAAAATAAATCATCTGGGGTGTTTCCCCCAAACCCATGCACAGAGGCGCTATCACCCCCTTATATCCCCCGAAGGGGGGGCCTAGAGGCCCCCCCTCAAACCCCCCCATGCGCCCGACAAAATGTAGAATACACTAGAGCTAGTCGTGCAAAGAATATAACACATACCAAACATTCTCCCACTTGTTGTTTTCTTTGCATATAGGGGGTTACAGGGTTACATAGTCAATAATCTAGGGCAATAATGCCCATATATCCTCTACACCAAGAGAAATTCTCAGTGCTCACTTATTTTGTTAATGATTCTAAAAAATTCTTCAAAGTGTCCACCTTCATCGACAACACTTTCTTTTCTTCAACCATGTCTCTCACAAAGTGATATTGAATATCAATATGCTTTGTCTTTGAATGATAAGTCAGTTTCTTTACTAGAAAAATTGCACTCTGACTATCACAATCTATCCTTACAACTTGCTATACCAACCTAATGCTTGAACACAACCTTTGTAGCCATAATTCTTCCTTGATTGCATGAGAGGATGCCATGTATATTTTGTAGTTGAAAGTGCCACTACAGACAATCTCTTGCTCATCCAACTGATTTCTCCTCCAAACAAGTTACAAACATACCCGATTGTATATCTCCTACAATCCATATCTCCATCCTAGTCAACATCAACAAAGCCATGTATGTCCAACACTCGGTTTAGTCATGGTCTTCCTTGGTAGCACAATCCATAGCTAGAAGTGCCATTTAAATACCTGAAAACCCTCTTTACTATTGTCCAATGATCCTTCCATGGTTTTAACATATACCTACTCAAAACTCCCACTGCATGTGCAATGTCAGGTCTAGTACAGACCATTGCATACATCAAACTGCCAGCTGCACTTTTATATGGAACATGAGACATGTCCTCCTCTTCCCGTGTCTTGGGACACTGATCCACAGATAAATTTACACCAACAATAATCGGAACCCTTATTGATTTATATTCCTACATATTAAACCTCTGAAATATTGTCTCCACATATTTTCTTTGATTTAATCATAGTTTCATATTTTTTTGATCTCTTTTAATATCCATGCCCAAAATGAAATTTGCAGCACCAAGATTCTTCATGTCAAATTTAGAGGACAATTGAGTTTTCACATCCTGGATAATCTCCTTGTTGTTTCCTATCAAAAACATGTCACCCACATACAAGAGAAAATAAATTAAATGATCACCAATTAATTTAAAATACACATAGTGATCCTCTTTTCTTCTTGTGAAGACAAGTCCCAACATATAACTATCAAATTTTTGATAACACATACTTGGTGATTGTTTTAAACCATATAAGGACTTTTTCAACTTGCATACCAGCTCCTTCTTTCCCTTCACAACAAATCCTTCTGGTTGCTTCATATAGATTTCTTCTTCTAGATCCCGATGTAGGAATTTTGTCTTCACATCCATTTGTTCTACTTCAAATTCAAATGCAAAAACAACAGATAACAAAAATCTAATAGAAGTTAACTTGACAACATGAGAACAAATCTCACTAAAATCAATTCCCTCAACCTGGGAATAACCCTTTTCTACTAATCGACCTTTGTATTTCTCCACTTTTCCTTCTACATTCAACTTCTTTTTAAATTCATGTTTGTTGTCAATGGTATTTCTTCTAGTCGAAAACTCCACTAGATCCCAAGCCTCATTCTTATCCAAGGCTGCAATTTCTTCATCCATGGATTTTTTCCAGAGTTTTCCATCCTCTGAATCCAGTGCCTCCCTAACAGTTCTAAGATCATCACCAGTAATAGACAAAGAAACATTTGAATGTAAATCAAATGGAGTATACCTATCTGGATTCCTTCTTTCCTGAACTGATCTCCTCAATATTGGAGTATGAGGATATTCTTCTTTTGATTCATGTTCTTCTATAGAGTCTGATTCATCATCCTTTAAATCAAACTCTATTTTCTTTGTTTCTTCCTTACTTGGTATGATCCAGATTTTATGAGCAGAATGGAATGAATACAAATTATTATTATTCCTAACACAGAAAAACAAGAAACAATAATAGATATGAAATAAAATTGGCTTTTATTCAATAAGGAAATACACTGAAACTGTAAAATGCATTCTGAAACAAGCTTGCTAGAATGGTGGCATCTTATCTCTGAGAAGAGATGTGATGGCTACTCACATTTGCAAGAAGATGGTTAAAATGAGGCTCTCCAAGAATTTTAAAAATAAATAGGAATGAAAAAAACCTATACATCCAAAAAACTAACCCTAGGAGATGAAGCGCCAAAAGTCATGTGGGCCATGTTGGGGTAAGTTACTAGATCAAATTCCCGGGGTTGTAAATTTTGCATATGATCTCTGTTTTAGGCACCTGATAGCTCGTTGGAAAGGTCTATCCGAGGAATACACATTTTGATTTCAGAATATAACTTATTCTACAATTTGACTATGGAGATCGCTAAAAAAATTGTTTAGGGCCTTAAAACGACCCCAAAAGTAGGGGACCCGAAAACTAGGAAAAAACTGGCAAACTGGAAAACTGCCAAAATGAGATAGTTTGAATCGGTGGGAGGCCACCAACATTGATGTAGGAGAATCCTTACACATCAACATATGCACCAGCAATCCAACACATAGGCGTGCATTGGGGAAAGGGAGAGGCACAAACCCTCCCATTTTTAAATTTGAAATATAATCCTATACGGATTTATGTTGTAAGCTTGAGTAAAGCCAAGCCATTCCTTTGTACAGTTAGTGCATAGGGTTTCCTTAATGGTTGACTATAAGAAGTTCTATATCTTATTCAGGTCTGGATCTTCATTCATTGTAAGGATTCATAGGGATAAGGTGTCTTAACTGAGACAGTGATGGCACTAAGGTGGTAGAGAGGATAAGCTCGATGAGGTCTCTTGTAAAGGGAGAGACGAGAGTTAGGAGGAGGATTCTGAGAGAAGAGCCTGAGAAGATCAGAAGCTCAAAAATAGGAGGCAAAATAGTTATTTGAGAGAGCTTGAGAGAGCTAAGACTCTACTAGAGTCCATCCTACACATATTGTAATCAGATTTTCATATTAAATAAAAGACAATAGTTTTTCCTGCACATGGTTGTTTATGTTGTTATGTGTTTTATGAATGTATGTTGTAGATGTATGATAGGTTTCATCTGCAGTATGAAGATATATTTCTCTATCTTTGTCGAGTTCAAAACATCATTCTAGATTCTTTAGGCTGTGCAAGGAGTGCACAACAAAACATTGGAGGTTCTGTAGCCAGCACAAGGAGTGCACATATGAACTTAGTGGAGTCAGAAGAGAACGTGCCAAGAGGGTGCACCAAAGTGATAACAACTCAGGGGAAACCTCTAGGTTGTTGAATACCTTAGAGGGTGAAATATGCAGAGGAACCACAAAGAGATAGATTCACTGAGAACTCTATAGAGATCTATTAGGTGGGCATAGAGCAGGTGCAAGTGTGCACAGAAGAACTCTGTTTTGAGTTCAGAGAGAGACAAGAAGAGTATCAGAGGAAAATACTCATAGAGTTACTAAACACTCTATAGAAACACTCAGTAAGGTGTAATTTGAGAGAGAAGTTTCCAAGAGGCCAAAAGAACCCTTTGAAGGGAGACTAAGGGATGAGACCCTTAAGAGCATGAGTCAAACCAAAAATTTCAAAATAAATAACGCTTTCAGAAGTGCAGAAGAGACCCAGGAAATCAGGCTCACAAGAGGAGAAAAGGTCGAAGCCTTTGAACACTTACAAATCCTTCCAAGTCGAAAGAAATCCAAAGATCAAGAGGAGGAGTGACAACAGTTGTTAGATCAGTTGTGGGAAGAAATATGGATCGTTGAATCCACGTCTAGACATGCAAAGGAGATCTCCAAGGAATAAATAGATCCCATCCATAGGATTTGAGCGCAGAGGATCGATAGTCATCCGATCAAGGTAAAGTGCATGGGCCTTAACCCTTTGTGTTCATAGGAGAGTAGACTTGTCAAAGTCCCGAAGTCCCGAAGTGAACAGGGACTATCCATCGTCAAGTTTGACAGATGGTGCAAGATCCACAACTCTGGAGCGAGAGCACTTCAGAAATTGTGTGGTCGAGGAGAAGGTGAAATCGCCAATAGCTGAAGGTCAAAATATTTGAGACTTCAGGGAAAATCACTTTGGAGGATTTCAAGTGTGCAATGTGACAAACTCCCGAAGTCCTAAAGTCCTGAAGGTTGAAGTAGATCGAAACCATTCGTTGTGAAGGACACATGGTGAGAGATCAGGAATTTTGGAGGCTTAGCACTCTAAAAGGAAGTCAACGTAGTTGAAGTCAATATGGACCATCAGATCTAGAAGGACACATGTTGATGGATCGTGAGCTCCAGGAGAAAGAAAAGGTGGAGTGTTGAAACTCTATAATCTCAAAGAGCCAAAGTCACTGATAGTAATTGATCATGAAGGAGGAAACACGTTAACCGATTGTGTACTCCAGGTGAAAGCGCTATGGGAAAAAGAGATCATAGAGGAGTTGAGACTTCCAAAGGATGAAGTCTCGAAGTGGACCAGGGTCGTTGATTTGAAGTGGAAGCGTGGTGCCAGATCTATAACTCTGGGTACAAAATACTCTGGAGGAAAGAGGAGGGTGAAAGTGACGAAGCCCCGAAGTGAATCTCGACCGTTAATCGAGAAGGGTGGAAAAGGTCATTGATATGGTCTTGGTTGAAAGGGTTGAAGTCCCAAAGTGGACTAGATTCATTGATTTGAGGAGGATGTCTAGAAAAAGATCTAACATTTCAGAGAAAAGTCACTCCAGGAGAAAAATGAGTGTGTTTAACAAGAACTCCCGAAGGCTAGAGAGTTGGAGTTCATCTTAGCCGTCCATTTGTTAAGGACAAGTGTCAGTCGATCTTCCACTTTGGAATATAGTCACTTTAGAGGAAGTAAGGGTGGAGAGTTTTAAACTCTCGAAGCCCGAAGAGCCAAAGTGAATCACATCCATCAATCTGTGAGGGATACATGTCAATAGATCATCGACTTCAGGTGGAAGCACTGTGGAGGAAGCAAGAGCAGAGAGTTTGAAACTCTCGAATCCCAAAGAGAGAATTTAATTCTAGTTGTTGGTCAAGAGCCACAATCCAAGATCACAAGATCTACAACAACACTTGATTGCAGGAAAATAAAGTTATCGGGTTTTAAAAACCTTAGAGAGGGCTACAATTGAAACCACAGTACTGCCAAAGGGATACGTGGAAGATGGTAGTGAATTGCAAGGATAAAAGCGGGCATGTACAAGTTGATTTGGGTTCAACTAGGATCCTTAATATCTGATCTAACTAAGAATATTGAAATATCATAGACCAGGAGGTTGCAGAACCCCCAGGAGGGGAGGGGGGGCTGCATCAGGTGGTATCAGAGCACAATTTTCGTCTATAGATTTTAGGTGAAGGAGATGAAGGATATATTCTGACTACATCAAGTAGTATCAAAGGTTTAATTGTTCCTGTAGACAACAGGTGAAGAAGTAGGTAGAATATTGATGTTTTGTGTGAAGGATTTTTGAAAGTATGCATCAACAAATTGAACAACCAGGTGAGTTGTAGGAGAAGTTGGAGATGTTCTTGAATGCAAAGTAATCCATAGAATTTCTAGGAGGGAAAGTAGAGGGTGAAAATGGCTACTGAAGGCCATAAGAGGAAAATCAATCTAGATATGGATATGGAACTCATTGAGATAAGGGAAAGAATGGAGCAACTGACATTGAAGATGCAGTGAGAAGCAAAGGTACACTAGACATATGAATGGCCTCTGAACAGGAAGGCAAAATGACATGTTCAAAAGTTGTTGGCTAGAAAGAAGCAACAGGTAGTAAGGAGGTGGACGAGGCATGTTGAAAACCTTAGTGACACAGATGAAGAGATGGTTTTCATTTGTGAGCCATAATTTGGAAGAACCCTTAGTGATGAGGAGGAGAAGAGATCACAAGATCTCATGAACTTCTAGGATGACAAAGATGAATTTTCAAATTTCTAGGTGGGAAATGAGATGATATCAATTGAGGATCTCATAGACTGTCAGGAGGGTAGTAGTGGAAATTAATATTTCCAGGTGGGAAATGAGATGATATCAACTGAAGATATCATAGACTTCCAAGAGAGTAGGGGAGAAATCCTAGATTTCTAGGTGGGAAAGTGAATTAGAATGAGACTATATGAAAGTCTCAAGAGCTCAGAAGTGAGTTCAAATCAACAAGGAGTGATGATAGATGAATATTCATGTGGATTTGTTGGCCATGTGAATGAAGATGATGAGAAGTTAAATATTCCACCATCAAAGAGGAAGATCAGAGATGCATTATGATCATTGGAGGAATAAAATTATTCCTACCAAGAAGCCAAGTAGAGGATAGCATAAGTGTTGTAGGTGAAACAATAGAAGGACATCTAACAGATATTGTCATAAGGGAGGAAATGGATAAGATACTGAAGCCTTCCAGGAGAAGAGAATTCAACATAATTTCTCAAAATTTTTAGCCAGGAAGCAGAACAGGAGATGACTGCAGCACTGGAGCTTGCACCAGTAGAAGAAGAAGACATCATGGATTTTGCTGAGCTATATGAGGAACTGGAAGCCCTGGAGGGAAGAGTAGATATGTAGAGTAGGCATATCCAAGAGATAAAGTTGGAAATAGGTGGAGGAGTATACCAACCTGAGGAGCAGATGGAGGAAGTTGGAGTTGAACCAACACAAGAGGAGTTGACAGAAGCTAAGTTGTTAGAGGACAAAGATGAGTAGAAACTTGATGATGAGACTGAAAAACTGTGCAACAGGGTGGCAAGATAATTCCATAGAAGAAGAAAACAACATGGGGGATTAGGATTATCTACCCATTGATAAGGAGGAAGTGCAACAGAGAATACTACATAAGGAGAACCAACCATTAGAGAAACTAGACAGGGTGATAGAGGAGATCAGGGAGTTGATGGTGATATTAGCATAGGATACTTTCAACAGGAGGAAGATGAATAAGAGAGAACATTCAATGACAGTAGGGGAGAAGAAATAAAAACAACAACAAAGCAAAGGAGAAGATGGACAACTCCAAGGAGAAGTTTGGGATTCAGAAGGATTTCAATAGAGTTGGAGAGCTCATGAGCAGGAGCTCATGAATTTTTCGTAGCAATGGAGTATGATGCATGAGCATCCTTCCACATTAGATGATGTGCCAACAATCCAACACATAGGCACACATTGGGGAAAGGTAGGGGCATAGACCCTCCCATTTTGAAATTTGAAATATAATCCTATATGAATGTATGTTGTAAAGATAAGTAAATCCAAGCCATGCCTTTGTACATGTAGTGGGTAGGGTCAACTTAATGGTTGACTGTAAGTAGGTCTATATATTAGTCAGGTCTTTATCTTCATTCATTGTAATAATCTGTAGGGATAAGGTGTCTTAACTGAGACAGTGATGGCACTAAGGCGGTAGAGAGGATAAGTTCAAGGAGGTCTCTTGTAAAGTGAGAGACGAGAGTCAGGAGGAGGATTCTGAGAGAAGAGCCTGAGAAGATCGAAAGCTCAAAAATAGGAGGTAGAATAGTTCTTTGAGAGAGATTGAGAGAGGTGAGACTCTACTATAGTCCAACCTGCACATATTGTAATCAAATTTTCATATTAATGAAAAGAGAACAATTTTTCCTGCACATGGTTGTTTATGTGGTTATGTGTTTATGTGTTTTATGAATGTATGTTGTAGATGTATGATAGGTTTCATCTGCAGTATGAAGATATATTTCTCTATATCCTTCTAGATCAATCGTCCCCCCTTAGGAATAAATGCTCTCCATTGTGTTTAGTTTCCCAATCAAATGAGGAAATTTCTGTTGAACTTGGCCTCGGGCGAGACACTTTCCTTGGTGTAGGGGCTGCCCTACTTTAAAAACCAAATAAAGATGGATCCTTTGCTATCGAGTTCCCTGGAGCTCTGTGTCCACAATATGATCACTAGATTCCTATTGCATGTAGTCAAGGTTGATCTCTACTGGTGTCCACTGTTCTTCTATCTTTGAGGTGTCCAATAATGGTGGGAAATATAGCCGAAGGAGATCCACGTTGAAAACTGGGTGTAGGCCTATTACACATCATTTTCGTCATCCCTATGACCATTAATGATGTAAACCTATCTGTTTCCTTCAGAGGGGTTAGTGGCCTGAGTTCCTGAAGAAAGAAGGGAGAAGAACTTTTCCTGAGAAAACAAGTTGCATTTTCCTTTGTAAAAACCCTATTAAAGAGGATTTTCGCATGCTTCACTATAGCTAGGGTGCGAAAATGCCTGATTTTCAAAGGCTGCACCATAGCTAGGTCGTGAAGTGTTCGCAGGTTGCTGTATAGGCAGGGTGCGAAAATGCTCATGCATGGGAAAATGAGCATCTTCTCGATGCTTCTAGAAGGAGAAACTTCCATGGTGAAGAGGCATCCGAATGGGTTGGATCTTACTCGCTTTCATGATTTAGTGGGATCATCCTAACCTCCTCACCTTATCCTCTTCAAATTATAAAATGAGAGGAACTCTCATGGAGAAAGTTAGCTTTGGAGTTTGGAGCTTTTAGGATTAGCTTGGATTGGATTGAGCTTTGGATATTGTTAGCTTGTCTAGATGAGCCATTTTTTCAAGATAGATTGTGAATATTATTAGATCTATGCTCTCAGAATTCTTGGAGTGGAAGTGTGTGGGGAATGAAGGATAGTTGCAAGGGACCTTACAACATCAAGGCCATGGTTGTAATCTCTCTTTCACATTTAATATGATACAGTAATATGATTCTTTCCTATAAAGCTTGTTGTGTTTTATTGTATGATTCCTTGATTACATACATAGGTTTATATTGAGTTTATGTTATTACTATCACTTTGGTTGGTTGCGTTATTTTGTAGGTTCATCATTGTATGAGCGTTGGAACAGAGCTAGGATGGCGATGGTGAGAGGAAGCGATGTTTAAACGGTATTTCACCTACCCCTTTTTAGTTAGTAAATTCAATATCTAAAACTTAAGAAAAGCGTCATGTTCTAGATCGATGTGGATCTAGGGAGATCAGTTAGTGTCTGCACCTACCGATTTATCCAATAACAAAATTGGTGACCATACTGGGGAATGGATTGTTTCCTAGTTAGTCTAGTTTCCCTTTCTTTGATTGCTTGATTTCTAGTCTCTGAGTCTGTGGGAGATCCATCCAGACTCTCTGGATCTGAAATTTCACTTAGAATCTTTGTCCTTTTTCCAAATTACTTTTGATTACAAACATTCTTGCACTTCACCTATATACAGCCTGCGAAAAACTTTGATTTTCACACCTCACTGCTTAAACCAGTGCGACATTTTCGCACCCTACCCATTGCTAGCCTACAAAAACTGTTGATTTTCGCACTGTAATATACTGTTGGCTTGCGAAATTGTTTGTAATTTTTTTTTTGGATTGGGTCTTGTTATATTTTGATGCCCAGTTTTGCTTTGATCAGCTGGATTGAACTTTTAGAGCCTATATTGAGCTGTTTACAGTCTGCTTGACATTCTTTGAGTTGATTTTAGCCATATTTGCTTTGTTTGGTTTTGAAGGATTAGTCTCTTGCTTTGAGTGTCTTTCAATTACAAAGCATGTGTTTTCTTTAGAATTGTTTAGGGAATGATCAGATTTCTTTTGAATAGTTCTCTTTAAAAGAAAACTTTTAGTTTGGTTTTCTTTGTTTTAAGAAAGTTCATTATTGCTTTTAGTGAAATTTTTGAAACAAAAAGATTTAATTTCTTTCTTTATATTAGATTGGGGGAATCCTTGCATTTGAATCGTGTATTGGTATACAATCTCTTTGTATCATTTCTTGAATATATTGAAATTGATGAGTTTTAAAATTTTGGGACATTGTGCATATGGGAATGATAAATGTTTTCTCCTTCTCGTAGCATAGCTCTCATCGATATGAAAAGATTATCTCTTCATCTCTTTGCATAACTTTCGAGTCAGTTAAAACACCATATTATCCATGCTATATTCCTTTTGAGTAACAACAACCTTAAAAATAAAGCGCTTATAAAAATTGATTAGACATTTTTATATTTTATGGTAGCAAACCTACATTAGATTAGTTGTAGGGCTTTGGAATAGGTGTGAAAGATAACTTTCCAAAGATGGACAAAAACATAGAATCTTGTGATAGGGACAGTTAAATCCACTTACTACATTTTGTCCTGGGAAGCCCTTCTCACACAAGGGTCAATCACTAGGTCGCATTAAGACTGGGAAAGTTACTCACCCTACTTTGTTGGTCTTGGTGTAGAGATTGCACGTATTATGGGGGTCACTTGAAGGTATACCCACAATTATGAGTAGAAGCCTTTCAAGTTGATTTTGGGCTAGATACCCTGCCTTTGCATGTGGATCAGACTGTCGAATGTTTCCCTGGGCATCATTGTAGTAATTGGTAACCTTAGTGGCCTATCTCTCTAGGTTCTTTACACAAGGTAACTGTGGAGGGGCAAGTCTTCATGGTACCTGGAATCGATGTTGGCCAAACTCACTCGGGCTCCTTGGAGGGTATACCTATGATTATTTGAGGGAGCTTGCACCAAGGTGTAAGTCCATTAAGAAGGTATTCAACATAACTTTTCCACTCGCTCTATCTCAACCCCTTCTTAATTTGTTCTCGCGACGTTGGATTTCACCACCAACTGGTGTGCTCATTGTGAGAAGGTTTTGTTTGCTTGTTTTCTTACTAGATTTTTAACGTGTGTTGTTTTTTTTCCCTAGTGGACTCTATATTGGATCTTTATTTTTATGGCTTCATTTCGCAAAATGACCAATGAAGGAACTCCTTTTCCAGGGGAACCTTTTGTTTTTTCTTCTTACAGAAACATTGGTCCTCCTCATATTGCTACTTTGAGCCTTCTAGGTCTCACAATTGGATTACCAGTATGGTTGTTTTCCAATCAGGTAATCCCCAATGTAGTTAGTGCTTCATTCAGAAGCACTTCCCCCCAAGATCATCAACCTCATGTTGATCCTTCACCTTCTTCACCAGTAAGGTCTTCTTCACCTTATTCTCTTGCAAGGTCACCTTTCATTTCATCTTCTTCATCGAGTGAAAGTTTTGAAGCTGGTAACCAGGTGAATAAGAAGAAGAAGAAAAGAAAGATTAAGAAGAAGAAAGATAAACAAGGTTCAAAACCTCCAACCACTGTCAAACATGTTGGAAAACAACCAGTTACTATTAATCGTGATGAGAGTGTTGATGATGTCAAGATCACCCAAACAACTCGTAAGCCCAAGTACCCTTGCAGGATTTGTAAGGGTAGCCATCTTCTAAAGGATTTCCCTGGTCTATCCAAGGTTATAGAAGTATGGTCTACACACCCTGACCAACCCATGTCGTCAGCCTCTGAACAACATGTTGATGACCTCCCGTCAACTAGTCACGATACCGTTGGGAAGAAGAAAAGTAGAGTCAAGTTCCCATGTATGTTATGCAAAGGGAGTCATCTATCTGACCTTTTCCCTCGTATGGACAAAGCCTTGAAATTACTGGAAGACATGACTGTTTCATAGCCTCAACTTCCAGTTTCTTATCATAAGTTTTCTCTCAACCCCCCTATAGTTGATGGAATGTTCACTTTGGACCCATCACCGATCAATCTGATTGATCATGTCATCAATATGGTCATGTCCTTAATTGAACCAGTTGACAAAGTGGTTGATACGATCCCATCTTCAGTTGATCCCACTCTCCCTTCAGAGAGTGTTAACAAAGTGGTTGATCCGATTCCATCCTTGGTCAATCCCACTCTCCCGTTAGAGAATGAAACCCAAGTGGTTGATCTGATCTCTCCATCGGTCGATCCTACTCTCCCACTAGAGAGTAAACCCGATACTACCCATGTTTTTCTCATTGATACAGAATCTACCATGCCGGTGGGTATTCCTCCTTCTCTCGTGGAACACCCTCCAAGTAATGGGGCCATTGGTTTTGATTGGGGTGTGCTAAATGGACCTCGTCTTCCCTCTCACATTGCTTTCTAGATTATAGTATAGGTTTGTGGTCAAGATTTTCCTTAGACAATGATAGATGAAGGTGCGTCCATTAGTATTTTGTCCTCTTTTGCTTGGCAAGCTTTGGGTTTTCCTTAGCTTATGTCGGTTACGCAGAATCTGTTAGCTTTTAACAAAAGAACTAGTCAACCTTTAGGGACACTTCCTTAGTTTGTTGTAACTTTGGGAGGTAAAACTATCTTTATTGATGTCATGGTAGTCCAAGACCCCTTGGATTTTTCTTTACTCCTTGGGCGAGATTATGTCTATGCCATGAAAGCTATTGTGTTTACTCTTTTTCGTGTGATAGATTTCCCTCATGATGGACGATTTGTGACTGTTGATCAACTTTCATTTGTTGACCCTTCTTGGATTGCCTCCTTGAATGGTTCTTATATGCAGATGGTATCACCCCCACCATAGGTCAATTATGTGGTGTTGTCTCCCATGGATTCAACTTATGATGACTTAGATCTAGTAGTTGACATGGTGATCTCTTCGATAGCGTTGTTAGAGCCTGATCTCTTTACTCCTGTCACAGCAATTGACATGGTGTCCTCCCAGAGTGTGTTTCTTCCTTCCAGTGAAGACCTCTTGAAATCCATGACCAAGTTTTGTCCCTTGACATGGTGTCCTTCCAAAGCATTGTCCTCTTGGAATCCATGATCAAGAAGAGAGTCGAGGATATTTTTTACGTCTCTGAGAAAACCTCGTTAAAAAATGAAACAAAGGTCTTTGAGCATGATTTTCTGATTTCAAGATCATTTAAAAATGAAACTAGCCTTGAGCATTGTTTTCTGATTTCAAGCTCGTTAAAAAATGAAACCACTTACGAGGATAGTTTTTTCATCTTTGTGGCAACCTCATTAAAAAATGAAACAAAGGTTATAAGCATAGTTCTTGTTTATGTGTCAAGCTCGTTTAAAAATGAAATAGTTTTCCCCCTCTCTAATTGAGTCAAGTACTTCATGTAGTATTTGAAGCTTCATTTCATTCTCCTTTGTAGTTGGATGAAATGAATCTTTGGGGGTATTTGCCTCAGCCTCTGGACTTCATGCTGAAGTTGAGCCGCTAGATTCTTAAGTTGGGGGCTAAGTACCAACCATGCGAATTCATGGATAATGCATTGGGAAGTTCAAGCATAGTTTTTACTTTGGTTCAAGCTTGTGTAAAAATGAAACCACCTACCTCAAGCATAGTTTTCTGCTAGTTCAAGCTTGTGTAAAGATGAAACCAGGTCCAAGCATAGTTTTGTTTAGTTTTAATCTTTTGAAAAAATAAAATCTATCCCAAGCATAGTTTTGTTTTGTTTTAAAGATTTCGTAAAAATGAAAACAATCCCAAGCTTAGTATTTTTTATTTCTCATGCTCGTAAATACATGAGAATGTAACCAAGTATACTTTTATCACTTTTTCGGAATCGTAAAGGTTATATGAAAAAGGAACCCCTTGGAGTTTCCTTTAAGCTCTTTTCAGACTCTCTAAATATGAAAATATTGCCGAGCGATCTTGTTCTTTTCATGCTCGTAAAAGTATTTGAAGAAAGCGTTCGGTGAGCGATAGTTTATCAATTTTTCGGTCTCGTCGAACTAATTTACGAAAAAGGAACTAAGAGAGCTCTCTTTAAGTGTTTTTCAAACTCTCTAAACATGAAAAAAACCTGAGTTTTCTTTCTTTGGACTCATAAAACAAACATTGAAAGGCCCATGTGGGACCAAACCACTCCTTCCTAGGGTTTGTTAAACATACTCCAAAGGACTCATCCAAAGGATGAGATTACATTTCAATCATATGTTATCCTCCTCAAGCTTTTGTAAAAATAAAGAGCTACTTGCCAGAAATGGTGCGGGAAAAATTGGGAAAGAAATGTATCTAAACCTGTATTATGTGGAAGAGTCACTTTTGAACATGACACTCTTTCACTCACCTTGTGTCTAGGTTGGAAAATCCGCTCGTCTCTTGATCATACTCCTTATAAGATTACTCGTTGGTCTGTGATCCCTGTTGTTGAGTCAGTATTTCCAAGACAGTTGTCGTGTCATCAATATGTTCAAAGAGAAGTTCAACCAAGAAAGCCTTCTGTTGCATCGGCCATTTATGTAGTCCTTAAGCCTTCTATTGTGTCAGTCATCCCTGAGTCAATCCTGAGTTATTGGTTACTCTGATCTACATCAAATATTTTTACCCATTTCATGTCATTGATGGGGGATACATTAAGGCCCTCCTGTGATGAGTCTTTTCCTGTCAACTTCAAATCATTATCCAGGAATTAGACTTAGAAACTAATTGGTACCTTGGAACTTGCAAGCCTCAATGGTAGGTTTCTTCGCTTTCGACATTGGGTTTTCATTATTGACCCCTGATCAGGAGATTCCTCCAAGTGTTCGACTTCAGCTCATTAATTTACATTTGTTGAATTGTACTAGTGTACCTTGGGATTCATTAACATTAATGGTGATTTCCATCGCACTTGTTAACGGTATTCACTAATGACCAATAATCAAGTGGTTTCTACCATGATCGACTTCGACACATGTATTCGCATGGTTAGATTCGTAATATAGAGTGGGGGAGATGAAGACCCTGGATCTTTTCTGACATATTCAAGCTACGTTGGAGTATATTCAGTTTGTACTGTTGCATAGATCCACATTGTATGTCTTGTGGCTATGTTCAAATTTGAGTCTTTAACACATAGATCCACAGTGTATTTTTTGTGGCTATGTCCAGATTTGAGTCATATTGGCATGGATCCACAGTGTATGTTTGGTGGCCATGACCTGTCTTACTTGAAATGGATTTGCATGTCGCCATTTATTCTCTGAGTCATTTGTATTCTAAGTATGGTAAGGCCTACCTCAGTGATGATATATTATTGTACTATATTTCCTTGTTTGTTGGCAGGTTTCTGACCGACTGTTCCTTGTCCCCTACACACACTCAACAAAGTATTTCAGCTATCACTCTGTTCTAACTTCATACTTTGGGGGTTTCTCTGTTACACATTATTTTCATCATCCCTATGACTGTTCATGATGTAAACATATTTGTTTCCTTCATAAGGGTCAGTTTCTTAAGTTCTTGAAGAAAGAAGGGAGAATAACTTTTCCTGAGAAAAGAAGTTGCATCTTCCTTTGTAAAAACCCTATTAAAGAGGATTTTCGCATGCTTCACTATAGCTAGGGTGTGAAAATGATTGATTTTCAAAGGCTGCACCATATCTAGGTCACAAAGTGTTCGCAGGTTGTTGTATAGGCAGGGTACGAAAATGCTCATACGTGGGAAAAACGAGCATCTTCTCGATGCTTCTAGAAGGAGAAACTTCCATGGTGAGGTGGCATCCGAATGGGTTGGATCTTACTCTCTTTCATGATTTAGTGGGATCATCCTAACCTCCTCACCTTTTCCTCTTCAACTCATAAAAGGAGAGAAGCTCTCATGGAGAAAGTTACCTTTGGAGTTTGGAGCTTTTGGGATTAGCTTGGATTGGATTGAGCTTTGGATATTGTTAGCTTGTCTAGATGAGCCATTTTGTCATGATAGATTGTGAATATTATCATATCTATGCTCTCATAATTATTGTAGTGGAAGTGTGTGGGGAACGAAGGATAGTTGGAAGGGACCTTACAACATCAAGGCCATGGTTGTAATCTCTCTTTCACATTTAATATGATACAGTAATATGATTCTTTCCTATAAAGCTTGTTGTGTTTTATTGTATGATTCCTTGATCACATACATAGGTTAATATTTAGTTTATGCTATTACTATCACTTTGGTTGGTTTCGTTCTTTTTTAGGTTCATCATTGTATGAATGTTGGAATGGATTTAGGATGGCGATGGTGAGAGGAAGTGACGTTTAAACGGTATTCCACCTATCCCTCTTTAGTTAGTAAATTCAATATCTAAAACTTAAGGAAAGCGTCATGTTCTGGTGTGTTTTGTTCTAGATCTATGTGGATCTAGGGAGATCAGTTAGTGTCTGCACGTACGAATTTATCTAATAACAAGGCCAATGAAAGGTGTAATGTTGAGCTCAAAATCATTGTCACCCAGAGCCTTGGTGATGGTGTAAGATCAATAATGGAGTGGGAGAAGCTTCTGATGGGGCCCTGTAAGGAATTATTTTTTAAGTGCAACCAAACTTTGTCTCCCACCTGAAACTTATGTGGTACCTGGTGTTGATCATGGAACTACTTCTACTTGGCATTAGACTTATGTAAAATATATTAAACCTGTTGGAAGATTTGTTGGATCCGCTCAATGAACCAGGTGGCTTTATCAGATTCAGTTGGAGAAGGTGACGAGTCGTCTAGGGTGGCATCAAGGGGTAGTGCAAATTCCATGGGACCCAATGGTTGGAATCCCAACCCCACCTAAAAGGGGATGTGGCTAGTTGAGCTATGTAGGGATTGGTTGTAGCTATGCTGAGCATAAGGAAGAATCTCATCCCATGTGCGAAGGTGCTTGGAATTGTACATGTGCGGGGTATGCACGACCATCCGATTGATGACCTCAGTTTGGCCATCTTTCTGGGGGTGGAAGGGAGTGGATTTGGTGATATTGGTGTCCATCCATGACTAGAGGCTCCACCAGAATGTGTTGAGGAAATGATTGTCCCGATATGAGACAGTGGTTTGTGGGATTCCAAAATGTACCCAGACTCATTCAAAGAAGAGCTTGGTAGTGGCCTTGGCTATGATGCTCTTCTTCCAGGCGGCCAAAATCACCATCTTGGAAAAGTGATCAACAACCACAAAAACCCAGTCATTTCCCCTCTTGGTGGACAGAAGGCCTGACATGTAGTCCATTGAGATGGATTCCCATGGCCTTTCAGGAGTAGGTAGAGGGGTGTACATTCCATGTTTCTTAATGGTCGGTTTGGAAATAGCGTTGGCAGTGCAATACCTGATATACTTGCTGACATCATGTCGATGTTTCAGCTAGTAGAAATGTTTCTATAACATTGCCACTATCTTTTCGATGTTGAAGTGTCCTACCACCTGACTATAGTGGGATTCAAAAATAATATTCCCTCACTCGCTTGATGGAATGAAGAGATGTCCCAGATGGCACAACAACCCATCCTGAAGATGGAAATTAGTGATAACTGAGTTTTCTCCCAAAATTTGGTAGGTGGTGGTGAATTCAGGGTCTGTCTCATAGAGGTGGGGCCATCCAAAGGTCTCGTGGATGAAAGAGTCTAGCACCGTGGTGAGTGCTGCGATTGGAGGATGGATGAGGAAATCAACGACTTGGTTGGAACTTTGTGTTTTATACTTGATGTTGAGGTGGAATTGCTGCAAGTATGTGGACCAGTTATGATGGTGTTCATTCAACAATTTGCCTTGTGTCTGCATGAACTTTAGTGGCTTATGTTCAGTGTGGATGATTGTCTCCTTCCCAAGAATTTAATGCTTCCACTGGTAGAAGGCTTGCACAATGGAGTACATTTCTTTGTCATAAGTAGGGTACTTATGGATGACATATGATAGTGTCTCACTATGATAGGCCATGGCATGGTCATGCTGAGTGAGGATTGCACCCACAGTATAGTTTGAAGCATATGTCTTGATATCAAAGGGATGTTGTAGGTCTGGTAATGAAAGTACTAGGGATGATCACTAGCACTGCTTAAAATCATCGAACTCTTGTTGTTGGTACAAGCCCCACATAAAGTTTTCCTTACCACCACCCCTGGTTACTTGGTTGAGGGTCCATGCAATATGGGAGAATCCCAACACAAACTTGTGATAGAAATTGGAAAGGCATAAGAAGCTCCAAAAATCAATGAGTGTGGTTGGTACTGGCCATTCATAGATGACCTATATCTTGGCTAGATCCACATGCACACCATGTTGATCAATGATGTAGCCTAGGTACTGGACCCTGTCCATGGCGAAGGAGAATTTTTTCAAGTTGGCATATATCTTATGCTACTGCAAGTTGTTCAGAACCTGATAAATATGTTGCAGGTGTTCTTTCCAAGTCTTATTGTAGATGAGGATGACATCTAGATACACCACTACAAAATCATTGGTGATAGGTCACAGGATATCGTCCATCATCCTCATGAAAGTGGTTGGAGAATTTTTCAACCAAAGCGCATGACCAACCATTCAAAAAGACCTTCTTTTGACTTGAAGGTCATCTTCCATACATATTTTTGTTCTGTTGGGACTTGGTGGTAGCCAGAATTCAAATAAATCTTACTAAATTATTAGTCCCCCTTGAGCTAATCAAGGAGATTGTCAATTCAGGGAATTGGGTATCGATTCTTGAATGTTATTTTATTTAGGTCTCTGTAATCAATGTAGAGTTTCCAGGTCCCATGTTTCTTCTCCACCAGCATAGTTGGGCTCCCACACGACAATGAGCTTGGATTGATGTGCCCCTTGTGGATAATTTTTTGGATCTTTTTCTTAATCTCCTCATTCTCTAATAGAGAATGATAGTAGACTGGTGCATTTAGTAGCGATGCATCGAGGGTCACATTGATGGGATGCCTGACCTGACAAAGCAAAGGTACCCCGATGGGTGAGGAGAAGTTATATTGTTATTCTTCCACAACCTTATCCACTTTCTTCTACTATGTGGAGAGGTCAATCATGGAGGCCCTGGATGTGGTTGCAATCTTTTTCTTGCTCTGAGAGAGAATCATGAAGAAGACAAACTTCCCAGTCAAGGAGATGACTTCTTGCATTGCTTGGAAGATATCAAGGAAGCACTAGGTGGGACTTCCTCGGGTATCCTGTACAATTTCCTGTTCAAAGTAATAATAACACTGCAAGGCATAGATGCATATACAACATGACACTTCCAAACATAAGGTTGGCCCAAAATAACATAACAAAATTCAAGAGGAGAAACATCACACAATACCTCATCTTTGAAGGGCTTGATGTCGTATGACATGTGACATTGTTGGTTGACATGGAGATCACTTCCTTGGTGAAACCATCCAATGTTGTAGGGATGTAGGTGCGATGTTATCGGCAGGGCTAGCTGCTTGATGATATTTGATGAGATGAGGTCATTTTGGCTATCGCTATCAACGATGAAGTGCAATGGGGTTCCTTTCAACCACATGTGTGAATGAAGGAGGTGATCATCTGGTTCACCAGGATGAATCTTGGTGATAGAAATGGTGGTATTGGGTTCCACATCAATGATCTATCTCTCCCTTTCTAGTTATGAATCAGAGTTGGAACCCGCATCTAATTCATAGGCTTTCACTTCAACCACCACCCACTTCTTTGAGCGACAATCAACAATGTTATTCCAGGGTATTTGTAAGGTAGCTAGAGAGGTAGTAGGGGGGCCCAGAGGGTCCATAGTGATAATAGTGGAGTTCATTCAATGTAAGGTGGAATAGGTACACTATATTATTAAATAATGCCCACTATGGTAGTTAGATATAATAAATGGGTAATTAGATATAATAAATGTAAGAGGACTTCTTAGAAGGTTCTACTTCTAGAAGATTACTCCTCTAGAATGTTCTTAGGTGATGGTAAAACTATATAAATGGATTCAAGCAATGTAATGAGACATGAAGAGAAATATTGTATTTGGAGCTGAAGCTCAATAGGAGGATGCCCCCTCGAAGAGGCAAGTGAACAGGAGAGGATCCCTTCCATAACAGGATCCATTGTATGGTGTTTCCCTACCCAAGGGTTTGGTAATAATATTGTGTGGTTTCTTCTATCTTGCTCTATGGATATATTTTGTATTCAGGTATTTGGTTCTTAACAATTGGTATCAGAGCACTTTCCTTGGGCAGACATTGTGGGCAAATATTTTTTATTTTTGCAGATTTTTGTTTCGGAGTAGAAAAAAGAGGGCCGTGACATTCTCGAAGTTTTCGGCATATTTATGTGAAAAATTTGCAAAAAAGGGTTGTATATCTGAGTTCCTCTCAGAAAAAAACCCAAGTTGAAAAACAAAATCATCCAAAACGGAGTCCGGAAGGTTAAGATATTGAGGTTTTAAAATCTGCAATTTTTCAGGGTTTTTCTACGGACGGCGGCGCGATTTGTTTTTATTTTTGTAGCATTTGGAAGCTGAATTTGCCCAAATAATTTACAGATCTGAGTTCTTCTCACAATTTCACCCAATTTAAAAAAAAATCAGCCGAAACGGAGTCCGAGAAGTGAAGTTATGAGCATTTTAAGTTCAACAGTTTTTTAGGGTTTTTCCAGAAAAAGCCGCGATTTTTTTCCAAAACTTATTGGGTCTATTTTTGGTTTTTTTTCATGATGGTTGAGGGATTGAAAAGTTCATAGGGTTCTCAAATGGATATTTCTTCTAAAAACCTGAAAGAAATTCTTGAATCATTCAAAGCCCAATTATTTCACACATTGGATGATAGATTGGATGCATTTGTACATGGCCTCACAGTCAGCCTCATAGATAGCCTCACATACGGCCTCAATGACAGTTTTCGTAGTATTCAAGATTCATTGAATAACATGCAGGAGATATTTCTTATGGAGGGCCTCAGGGATGAATATAATCAAGAAATATATGCTTGGTATGATTTTGAGGCAGATTGTGATGATTGGTATATGGATAGTTGTCATCTCTGGGATGATAACCACTTTCATATTTTATTTGATGTCTCTACTCTACCTTTTGTAGAGAACATCAATGTCCCACATCAGGAGCTAGTTACCAACATTCAGTCTACATATTCTACAGTGGTATTATTCATTCTAGATTCTGCTACGACCCTTTTCCATTATGTGGATGGATGTTCTTATTTGGATCCACATGATAGGTGTTAGTCTTTGGAGCATAATTTGGAGTTCATTATTGGGTTCCAAAATATTCCACAGGGAGTTTACATAATAACTTGGACATGGGACCCAGGCTTACAATGGTGGTTGGACTACTTCAGCATGGTGGATTTCCTTTCTACATGGGACCTTGGTTCTTCAGTCTTCTTCAACATTATGGTCCACAGTTATCCATGGGACCCTGGTATATGGTTGTACATCAAGCGTTGAGGACAACGCTTTCATAAGGGGTATGGAATGTAAGTTATCTAGAGAGGTAGTAGGGGGGCCCAGAGGGTCCATAGTGATAATAGTGGAGGTCATTCAATGTAAGGTGGACTAGGTACACTATATTATTAAATAAGGCCCACTATGGTAGTTAGATATAATAAATGGGTAATTAGATATAATAAAGGTAAGAGGACTTCTTAGAAGGTTCTACTTCTAGAATATTCCTCCTCTAGAATGTTCTTAGGTGATGGTAACACTATATAAAGGGATTCAAGCAATGTAATGAGACATGAAGAGAAATATTGTATTTAGAGCTGAAGCTCAATAGGAGGATGCCCCCTTGAAGAGGCAAGTGAACAGGAGAGGATCCCTTCCATAACAGGATCCATTGTATGGTGTTGCCCTACCTCAAGGGTTTGGTAATAATATTGTGTGGTTTCTTCTATCTTGCTTTGTGGATCTATTGTGTATTCAGTAATTGTGGTGATTATATTTGTAGATCTATATTGGTTCTTAACAGTATTTTATGGAAGTCGCACCACTTCCTTGTATCTTTCTTCATCTTTTCAAAGTCCTTTTTTCCTTGCAGCTTAGACTAGTTGTCCTGAGGCTGTCCATATTTTCTCTATCATTTTTTCTACCATTTGGGGACTCTCTTTCCTTGATTTTGATGTGAGGGGTTCCCAGGCCCAAATTGCCATGTCTTTTGTTTAAGATTCTTCTCGATTTTAACGACATATCAATAGGATGCACCCAAGGATGAGATGTCTAGAAATGTGATTTCATCCTAGATGTATCTATGTAGACCACCCTAATACTTGAGCACCATATGCCACTCAGAATCTTTGATACCCAACTTGGTGCACAAGGTATGGAAGATATTTGTGAACTCTAGTACTGCTTGGTCTCTTTCCTGCTACAGTGTGGTCCATTTTGTATACACAATGTCATAAATTTTGATAGGGTAGCATTGTTCCTTAATAGCATCTCTAAAGGACTCCCATGTGACCGCAAATGTAAATAATGAGTTTTCCTCTATTTCATTTTTCTCACAGAATATCTCCTACCAATCATTGACATGGGGAATGACTTTGAGGAGTGAAAAAGTAATATTTTCTCTGTTTGAAAAGTTATGGAAAGAAAAGTACCCTTCTAGTAGATTCAACCATTTTTCTACAACATCTCTGTCTATATGACCTTCAAATATAGGAATATCAAAGTTTATTTGTACCTTGAAGGGGGCGGTGCCTTCGCTCGAGGAAGATGTGTCACTTGTTGGTAGCCGACGAAAGATGTGTGCAAAACTATCCATCATCTCGTTACTATTTTGCATGAGGTATTCCTAGAGAAACATTTTGAAAGGATCTCTTGTTCCATCATATTTTTTTTCTCCCGCCATGAGAGGTCGATTGGTCGTGAGAGATAATTTTTCCTCAAGAGAAAAAATATCCAGACCCAATTATTTGTACCCTAACATCGTTGGGGACATGCATTAAGAATGACAAGGTGCAAACCACTCTAATATCATTGATACATATTTTATGAGCAGAACGAAATGAATACTGATTATTATTATTCTTAACATAGAAACACAAGAAAAAATAACAGAGATACAACAAAATTTCCTTCTATTCGATAAGGAAATATGATGAAACTGTAAAATGTAGACTGAAAGAAGCTTGCTAGAATGGTGGTGGCTTATCTCTGAGAAGAGATACGACGACTGCGCCCATTCGCAAGACAATGGTTAGAATGAGGCTCTCCAATCACTTTTACAATAAACAGGAATTACAAAACCATAGACATCCAAAAACCTAACCCTAGGAGATGAAGCCCCAAAAGTCATGTGGGCCCCATTGGGGTAAGTTACTACATCAACTTCATGGGGACATAACTTTTTCATACAATCTATGTTTTTGGTGCACGATAGCCCGTTGGAAAGGTATATCTAAGGACTACACATGTTTGCATCAAAATCCAACTCCTTCAATATGCGAACTATGGAGAGCCCTAAAAAATTTGTTTAGGTCCTCAAAACGACCCCAGAAGTCGAGGACTCGAAAGCTAGGAAAAAACTGCCAAACTAGAAACTGCCAAAATGAGCTAGTTGGAATATGTGGGAGGCCCCCAAAATCCATATGGATCATGGTAGGACATCCTGTTTGAAAACATATTTTATTTCTCTAAGTAACACATCTCGGTTATGTACAACCTTTTAGTTTATGGTTTCCAAAGTTTATAACCTTTAAGACCATCTCTATACCCAATAAAGATACACTTTTCAACATGGATGATTTTAGGGGCTAAATTTCACTCATGCGCTAATTTTCCATGGTTTTTCCAAAAACAAGATTCGTTATTTTAAACATCATTCACCCAAATTATATACGATAAAATTATTTTACCTTAAAAATCGCCAAAATTTTATAAAAACTATATAAAATCCTTAGAAATTTGAATATTTTTACAAAAATATCGCCAAACATTTATAGTTGAAATATGAAGGATTAGTAAGATTCGCCAAGGTTTCTACATTTAAAAATAAATTTCCGTCCTTAAAATCATCCTTGCTTTTCAACCTTCTATCTAGCTCACTCTTGTTTTCCTTTGGAACATGAACATAGGCCTCACAGTCAAATACCTTGAGATGTGTGAGAGGAGGTTTTTTACCAGTCTATACGTCTTGTGAAGTCTTGTCATCCAGTGTTGACGAGGGTGCTCTATTGACTAGGTAACATGCAGTACCCACTGCCTCTTCCTAGAATTCTTTCCCTAACCCAACACCACTAAGCATGCATATTTATTTTTCCATCATCATCCTATCCATCCTTTCTACAAATCCATTATGTTGAGGTGTATATGGAGAAGTATTCTGCCTTCCTATACTAGAATTGTTACATAATTCTTCAAATTCATTCCCGTAGAACTCTCCACCATTATCTGTCCTCAACACCTTAATTATTTTCTTTGTTTGATTCTCAACAAGAGACTTAAAATATTTAAACCTGTCAAAGACTTCAAATTTCTTCCTGAGAAGATATATCCAAGTATTCCTCGAGAAGTCATCTATAAATGAGACATAGTACGCAAATTTTCCTAATGATGGAACCGACATAGGTCCAAACACATCACTGTGAACTAGCTGTAAAATTCCTTCTTCCCTCATTGCACCAGAGGGGAATCTTCCCCAATTCTACTTCCCATATACACAATGTTAATAGAAATCAAAATCCATAGAGCAGTTATAAATACCTTCAACCATACCTTTACCCTGTAATAGTCAAAGACCCTTCTCTCTGATATGCCCCAGTATTTGATGCCACAACATAACCTTTTCTACAAACATTGTAGGATTTGTTTATTCTTCAATTCCAATATCAAGAAAAATGGAGCTATTACACCCATCATTAATAATGCTTCCCTGTATCTTATATAGAGTTCCAAAATGAACTCCCTTCAACAACACCATTGCTCCTCGAACCATCCTGGAAGTTTCCTTTTCAAATATTTTTTTTACCCCTACATCGTCCATTTTTCTTACATAAATAAAAATTTTGGCCAATCCTGGGATGTGTAGAACACCAGGTAGTGTTCTAATCCTTCCATCTATCAGCCTCAACTTGAATTTTCCTTGTCCTATGATTCTAGTTGTCGAGTCATCACCTAGGAAAAATTACCTCCATCATACCTTTCATATTCATAGAACCACTCCTTGTGGGGATTCATATGAAAGGGTGCACCTGAGTCAACCAACCATGCCTCATGATCTGCATGTGTACTTGAAGAATCCAAGTACACATCCCATCCTTCTTCCTTGGATGTATTTTCTTCTGTAGAAGGATCTTCTCATAGATGATTTTAGGGGCTAAATTTCGCAAATGGGCTAATTTTCCATGGTTTTTCCCAAAAAACAATTCGTAAATTTCCATTTTTTCTAAAAATGATTTGCCCAAATTCCATAGAAAAAAATTATTTTACCTTAAAAATTGCCAAATTTTTATAGAAAGTATATAAAATCCTTAGAAATTTGAATATTTTTACAAAACTATTGCCGAACATTTTACCCCATGTTTCTACATTTTAATATAAATTTCCATCCTTAAAAGCATTATTTTTCTTTAGATCCCTTCTTTTTCTCAACTTTGGACCTACACTGCTTCTTGTAGTGCCCTTATTTTCCACATCTCCATCATACCCTTACAAAATTTCTGGGAGATTTAGATCTACCCTTAGACTTAGATCTCCCACTTGAGGACTTAGATCTATTTCTTTCCTAGGAGCGTCCTCTTGCAAATAATGCATATGTGCTCTATCCTTCCATGTTCTTCTATCTCATCTCCTTCGACAACAAGGATGAGACCACTTCATCAAACTTCAAGGAAGTTGTATTACTACTTATAGCCGCAACTAGACTATCCCATAAGTTTGGTAAAGAGAAAAGTAAACTGATACACTTATCTTCATCTGAAATTTTAATCTCAACAATTATCAACTGACTTAACATAGTATTGAAGGCATTCAAATTCTCTACCACTGAGTATCCATATCTCATCCTCAGGTTATACAAATTCTTTCTCAAGAATAGTTTATTTACTAGGGACTTAGATTGATACAACTTCCCCAAATTATCCCATAAATCCTTGGTTGTATCTTCCTTTGATACACCCAGTAATACTGAATTTGAGAGACATAGTCAGATTGTTCTCTTCGTCTTTCAATCCATATTTTTTTAGTCATCTCTTGAAGTTCCTATAGGTGGAGTACCTGGATCCACCGTGATCCACTGATCTCTGTCCACCAACAAATCTTCCATCTTGAGATTCTACAACTCAAAACTTTTCCCATTAAAATTCTTGATCTCCATTTTTGAACTTCTCTCCATTTCTTTTCACCTAAAAAATCAATACAACATATATCCCACTGTAATAAGGCTTAGCACAGTCCCAAACCAAACCCTTGACCACAAAGGCATCCCCCTGAAGCCAACAAAGCTATGATACCAAATCTATATTTAAAATTTGTACAATATTTTACTACAAACAAATTTTCAATAAAAAAACAGAAAATATACAATGGAAAATACACACATTACATGGATATTTTTCCCCTGGAAACCCAAACCGGGAAAACCGTCATATTCTATATTCATTCATAGTGATATATTGTTTACAATAAAATATACATATAGGATCCATTGGAATACAAAACCATAACCCAATGACCTGGACTAATCAACAACCCTAATTCCTTAATCAGAAGTAGAAAACCATCGGCAAAAACCATGTGCAAAAAAACTCCCAACAACGGACACGAAAATTGAGGAAACACAAAAAAACAAGGAAAAAATGTGACACATTTCCCGAGGATTTTTTTTTTTTCATGGGTGCTTCACTTAAACCATTACAGCCCCCGAAGGTGGGGCCTAGAGGCACCCCCTCAAACCCGCCCACTCGCCCAACACAATGTAGCAGACACTAGAGCTAGTTGTGCAAAGAATATAACACATACCAAACAATGTTACATGCTCACCTTTGTATCATTATCACTAGGAGGGTGAACTTGACATGAATGAGGCTTGAAGGGTGAACCACATGTTCATGCATGATATTCTCTCCACTCCACTTGTTTATACTAGTTAATTGATGATAGCATGCCCGATTAACTAGGACTAGGTGGAAGTTCACTTATGTTTTTGTTAGTGTGTGTCCACATATTTCTAGAGATCACTACTATGGCACAATATTTCATCCATGTAGCTTATATATTGTAAATTATTCACTCTTTAAGTGTCAATTAGTGATTAATACAATTCTTTGTTCTTTCTCTCTAATTCTTCTTTCCTTCTCTCAACTTTGCAAGTTTTGTGTTCAATTGTTTCTAGCTATATTCTATGTGTAGGATTCAACCGAATTTCGCATGGTATGAGAGACCAAAGGTTCTAAGAAGAAGGAACAAAAACAATCATTTCCATGTTGAAAATATTTATGCTATCAGAAAGAATGGAATTTTCACCATCAAATCTTCTTATTCCATACAATCTTCAATTGGAAGTTGAAGATTCTTCTTCTTATTCAAGGAATATGCTTACCTCGAATAACCATGGAAAGAAAAACTAAACCCACATTAGCAATCAAGAAATCCAAATACTTCAATTGCATGGATGAGGCCTATGAAATTATTTGCATGTCTATCTCTCTTGCATTATTGTTTCATATTGAATATTACACTAGTCCAAATAATATTTGGAATAATATGGAAGGTCTATTTGGAAAATTGAAAGATATGTGCAACCACATGCTCGAGATTGAGTTAAATTATTTAGATCCAAAAAATTTGAGAATATGTAGGACTTATTCACAAAGTTCAAATCCTTACTACTTCAATTAAAAGCATGTGAGATCGATAAATCAAAGAAAGAAAAACAATTCATTCTTTCTATTCTATGAAAGTTTAGTGTGAAATATATCGTAGTTTTCTCCACATTTCATATAGTAAGGATTGCATCATGTGCATCCTGGAAAATGCCCACATTGGACATATTCATTGAGTCCTTAATCCATGAGAAATAGAAACTCATCAAAATTAGATCAATCAAGAGCTTAAAGAACATTCACTTGTTGTGCATGAGAGTAGCAAGTCGAACTAAAAATCCAAATAGAAAGGAAATGGAAAGAAGGATCCAAATCCAAGAAAGGAAGGAAACTTCAAACCTTCCAATGACTCTTCCAGCTCAAAATTAGAAAAGGAAAAGAAAGGGGGGACAAAGTGTGGTTATTCAAATAATATTTACCATAATGAATCTACATGCATGAATAAAACCATTGACCTCATGGCACAAACACTCTGACAGAACAACCTTGGGGACTACATTCTTGAAAACACCAAGAAGAAGCTGGGAGGAAAAAACACCAGAAACTTGAGGTAATGCACATGATTTGATTCCAATTAATTCCTCTCTAGGTGCATGGATAATTGATTTAAGATAAACACATCACATGGAATACACAAAGGATGTACTTTTATCTCTAAAAACATGCATGAATCCTCCCATTCTCATGGTTGATGAATCTCTATTTGAAGTCTGTGGACAAGCTGTAGTGGAACTTGGAAATGAAAGTTTCGAGAATGTATTTCACGTTCCAAATATCTCTCGAAATATACTCTCTATGTACCAAATCGAACATAAATGCACAAGGAAAAGGGTGGAATTCACACTGTATTTTGTGACAATATTTGACATGGAAGACAACTCAAAAATTGATGTAGGTGAGGTAGATCACAAATTGAGGGAAGGTGTCATATTTTGTACGAAGTGCTACACATTATTTTGTCAGGACTGATAATTTTTATGTACTTTCCATCATCCAAAGCTTAAATCCATGATCACTAAAGAAATACCTTTCCTTGAAAGAATCCATAATGTATTTTTTTTATTTATTTTTCTAAAATGTCTCATGTTGCACTATTGCATCATGCGAGACTCTTAAGTGTCACATGTTGCACCATAGTAGCATGCAACATTGTCTCATGTTGCTAGTTCATAGGGTGTGACATTGTTTGAAAGGGAGGAAAAAGAAGAAATTCTCAAAGTTTCTAGAACAAAAGCTTCAGATATGAGGTTTCCTTTGATCAGTTTGGATCTCACCCGTACTCCTGATTTGGGGAGATCCTAACCTCTTATTCTAACCTCACATTCAATCTATAAAATAAGACTTCTCTCATGAGAAAATGTTAATAGCTAATGGAGAATAAATAATAGTGATGAATGGTTAATAACTGTAGGTTCTAATTTGAGATTAGAAGATTGTTCTTTGGCCTTGAGAGATTCTTGTGTCAAAGTATTTAGTTGATGGTGATGGAACTCATGGAAGAAATGTGGGTAATGGAGAAATTACCCATTGGAAAGAGCCTCACAACACCAAGGCACTAGTTGTAACTCTTCTATTATTATTAATGCAGTAACATGTTTCCTTTCCTATAAATATTGTTCATTGTAAATTTCCTTTATTACATTTATCCTTGGTCATTTGTATAGATTTGTCGAAGTACTATTGTTGCTTTCATTGGTTAGCTTGTTTTATTATACAAGTTTCCATTCAAAAACCTTTGAAACAAGCTATGAGCTACAATTTGAGAGGAAAATCGTCGATAAAAAGGTATGTGTCCTTACTTATCAATATTTCGATTGCATGAATATAAGGAAATTAATATGTTATGTGCTATTTTGTTCTATCTTTGGGTTCCCAATCTAGGGAGATTGATCGGTATCCACATTGATTAATTTGTTCAATAACAAAATTGGCGACTCCACTGGTGAATGATCCTCCATATTTGTTCTCCTAGTCTTGCGTCTTTGCCTTGTTTTAGATCCGTGAGTCATTTATTAATATTGTTTGAGCATTAGACCTTGAAATTCACTGGAAAATTTCCATAATTTGTTTTCGAGTTTTATTGATTGTCGTGCCCTCCATTTGAGACATAGAGTGACACTGTCACACTGTACTGGTCTATATCCTGCGACACTCTTTGTTGTTTCATTGTGTTGCAAACTAGCCTGTGACACTACTTGAAAGAACAAGTTTTTATTTACTCTTTCCTTCCTATATTTAAGAACTGGCTCTTCTTGTGAGTTTTAGGTTTTTTTAATAGTCTTCTTGACATTTTTAAAGTTTGATTTTAACCATTTGTTTCATTATTGAAATTTTTTCCATTATTAGCTTTGTTTTAGAAATTTTTCTTACTTATGAAAGGGGTATAATCTCTTATCTTTGTCTTCAAGTGTATTTCAGTTTGGATTTTGATTTCTATTACCCAATTCTTTGTTTTTGGATTATTTGGTGGGAAGAGAGTTTTTCCTTTTATTGAATACTTTATTTTCCAAAAAAAAAAAAAACCAATTTACACATTGCCTAACTTACTTTTTCTTTTAAATAAATTTGTTTCTTTTCTATTTAGATATATCTTTAAAAACAAAAGTTTTGGAATTTTTAGTTGTTTTGAGTAGTAAATTTCTTGGTATTTATGAAAAATTGATACATTGTGCATTTGGGAATATAAAAAATTTCTCGCTTTAGTAATGTAGCTTTCATTGAAGTGAAATATTTCATTTGCATCTCTTTACATCATTTCAAGTCAGTAAAACTATCATCTTTTCCACACCATTTTACTCTTCAGTAAACAACAACCATAAAAGCAACGATGATAAAATTTATTCGAGATTTTTTTATTGGTAGCAAACCAACGTTAGATTAGTTGTATGGATTTGGAATAGGTGTTGATATTAACTCTATGAAACTACAAAACAAATTTAGAATCCTGATATAGGGAGAGAGATCCATTTTCCACATCATTATTCAGGGAAACCCTTCTCACACAAGGCTCAATCCCAAGGTCACATTGGGGAAAGAGGAGTAATTAACCTTGCTTTGTTGGTCTTGGTGGCATGGCCTACATGTATTACAAACGATGTCGAAAGACACTTGGGGATCACTTGAGATGAAACTCTCAAGGGAATTTTAGGTCTTAATTTCCTTTCCCTTTCATGTATACCCGAATGTCAATTATTTCCCCATACGGTTTTTGTTGTAAGTAGTAACCTTAGTGGATTTTGTATTTATGATTTATACACAAGGTGACGATGAAGGGGAAATATTTGGTGTACCTGGGATAGACGTTGGTCAAACTCACTCAGGCTCCTTGGAGGGTAACCCATGGTTTTACCATGAGGAAGCTTGCACCAAGGTCTAAGTCCATTAAGAAGGTCACCAGTGTAACTATTCCACCCACTCTATCCCATACCCTTCTCATTTTGATCTCACGATGTTGGATTTCATCACCAAGTAGTGTGTCATTGTGAGAATATATTTTGTTTTAGTGTTTTCTTCCTAGAATTTTTAGCAAGTGTTTTTTTTTTCCCTAGTACACCATAGGTATAATTGGTAATCATTAGTAAAATTTACAATGGCATAGCATCTTCGTCATTCTCATAGAATGAAGGGTTTACCCCCCAAACTACTGGAAGTATCATAACTTGAAAATTCAGACATTGAGACTATACAACCTGAACCTATACAACCAGAAAACACAGAACAATTTGAAAAAATATAAGAATACGAGGTAGTAAAAACTGAGACTTTAGGACTTGAGGAACCTAAGATTGAAAGCATAAAGATTGTTGATATTGAACCTATTAAACCTGAACTTATTGAACCTGAAATAATTGAGAATTTTTGTCTTTCACTAAGTCTCATTTAAAAATATTCACTTTCTAGTCCTCAATATGAATTTCATTCGCCAAGTTCCAGATATATCCCATAACCTATAACTCCTCGAAAATCTATCGTTTCAAACTAGTTTGAATTAACTCCTATACAGGTTAGTTCTCAATATTTGGTCTCTTCATAGGTTGGTCTTGTTGCTATAGATGATATCTTAGGAGAGATTCATATTCATTTTAATCTGCCTATAACATATTTAGAAGGACCTCTTCTTATCCAATTACCTATACCAATTGTATCTCCTTGGCAGGAAAACGCTTGGTATCAAACTTTAATTTCCAATCGTCAAACTTTTTTTTTACGTACACCATCATATTTTTTCACTGGGTCAACCATGGATCAAATGACATCTACATAATCTATATAAGGAAGTATTGAAATACAAACCTCACCTCTTACTATAGGTGGAATGTTTGTACACAGTGAATCTAGTGTATCTTATGATTTTGGTGGACCTTCCATACCTCTTGGGTATCACTCACTTAGCGGAGCATTTTTAGGATCTTTGACCAGTGCGTCACTTTTTTATTACCCTCCTTGGTCAACTAGTATTCCTAGTTCTTCTAGTATGTATATTCCAAGTATGGTACATACCTCACAAACTAATGTTTCTTATGGATCTATTAAAAAACCTAATTTAATGATTGGGATGAGTGTTCCAATTCAATCATTTCTAGGACCATCTATATCTTTGAAATTTAGTTAGTCGTTAGTAGGGATATCTATGCCTTTGATTGTCAGTCAATTTATTTTAGGATATGTTCCTACTAGTGGGTAACCTTTTGTAAGACCATATTTTTTTTTCTTGGGGGAAACCTCCATTAATTGGAATAAATCCTCCTTTTGGACAAAAAAATACTATTTGGAGTTATCCTTCTAGAATTTATCCTCCTTTTGGTCAACAACCTCCTCTTGGTCCAAAACTCCCTCTCGCTCAAAAACCTCCTCTTGGTCAACAACCTTCTCTCGGTCAACAGTTTTCTTTTGGTCAACAACCTCCTATTGGTCAACAACCTTCTATAGGAAACCCCACTGGAGGACGCTCTTAATTAGGGTTTATGAAACCCAATGGTACCCAAATATTTAGTGGTGCTTCATTCCCTATAATGGAAAGAAATCCATAAAATTTACCTCAAGTTAGTGGGGATAGTGGAAGTCAAGTGACTATCGGCCAACCTTTCCACAGATATACTCCTTCAACTCATGTTTCTCGTACACAAATGTATATGGGACCACCCTTTCAGGTTTACCATCCTGGTGGAGCTCATATGCTCATAGTGCCAACATATTCTCAAAAAGGATATCCTCCTCCCCTGAGAGCTAATCCTCATGTTGCTTACCAATATTCCATGTTTCAACAGCCTGTGTTTAATTGATGGTTACCATTCCTGGAAACATTATACCTACCTGACCTAACATGACTAACGAAGGATCCCATTTTTCATTCTCCTTTTCGGTCACCTATCCCTGCCAAGTTACCAAGTGATATTCCAAAGTTCAATGGGAAACCTGGGGAATACCCATGAAATCACATCATGACTTATCATTTATGGTGTTATTCAAATTACTTAAATGATTAGTCTATCTATTTACGTCTTTTCCAGTGCACTCTTACTAGGAGTGCTACTAAATGGTATATAGAATTATAGCGAGGAACTTTTCAATACTTTAATTCATTTGCAATAACCATTTTCACTCACTTCCAACTGCCAATTTGTTATGAAACTTGTTACAAGGAAAATCTCTCTATGGCATGGGTTAAACCACAACACAAAGAATGACACATAGAAATCAACTCTAATCCCAAGTATGCTATATAAATGAAATTCTAACAAGACATGGCAAAGATCCCACCTCATCGAGACGTTCGATGAAGACCACCATTGAGCACGAAAGTCAAAGATTTATACCTGCAACTTGTCCTCAACAACCAATATACATAAGCATATGGTGATAATATATAATGTTAGCATATATATTAGCATAATCCATTAAAATAAATGAAATATATGCCCATGGAATAATAATTCAAATATTTTCAAGTTTTCAATTGGACAAGAAAATATTATTTCTATTAAAATAATCAACAGAAGTATATAGGTGGAAACATTCTATAACACCACACATCAAAATAGAGAAACTAAGTGCCTCCAACTGGGCCTCCACCACTTCAATCCTACACCAAAGGAAAGCTCATATAAAGGAGACAATGAGGTTCTCCATCACAAAGAAGGAAGATCTTGGGGGATGAATAAGGAGTTTTGACTTTCAAGGATAAAGGGATGCAGACTCAATATGAAGTGAAATTTCTCCAGAGTTTCTTTGATCTCAAATTTAAATTTTTCAATCTCCTTCAAGGCTTGGATAAGGCTCAATTTATAGCCTTCAAATGGATATGAATGGTTGATTCATAGCATTTCTAGTATATGGAAGGTCAAGGATCATGGATCTCATGACATGGCATGGAAACCCGACACATTTTTTAATTTTTAGCACCAAACCCAATGTATGCGGGTTGTAGTGGAGAAACCTGCATATACGCTTGTTGTTTAACTGATAGGGTACATATATGTGGAAAAAAAAAAAATTGGCTCTAGAAGGTGCAAAATGGGACTTCAAGTTTGCATAGGGAAATGGAAAGGCCATCCAAGTAAGTTTCATGGGGTGAGGAATTTTTTTTTGTAACATATGCCCCCTAATGTGTGAGGTTAGAGGAGTATCTGTGAGGGCCAAAATAAATTATAATTCCCAGAAGTGGAGTAATGGAGACTCAACTAGAAGTGCTAGTTACTCATGAGAATGTTACAATCAATAATGACTTTGTACACATGGCTTCCAATCTGAATTACACTCTAGATCCATGTGGAAATATATCAAATAGTTTCTCATGGCCATGAATAGGAAATAAAAGTTCCATAGGATGTCATAGTCATGAACAAGGCATAGTGTAATCCAGTCTCAAAATCAATATGAAGATATCTGTATACAATGGTGTAGAATATCATCTCCCATGATCACTGATGTCATATAGGTACTAGTCCAATGAAAGACAAAAACATAATAGGAATGTTGCTACTGTAAGTTGTAGGTCTTATACACTATCCACTAAAGGTGCAAGTCTACATCATGTGAATAGAGGATTTTATGTCTAACACAATGCGAATTCGTTTGATTACTGGTCATTAAGCTTTACAGTTAATAAACATGAGACAAACTACCGATAATTAAATTAGGTATCAAGGCACTGAGTACATTCTACAAGTGTGAATAAGGGTGTTGAGGTCGAACACTTGAAGAATCCATCGATTAATATAAATTTATGTATTCCCAACTTTGGATGGTGAGATGACCTACCACTAATGACTACAAGCCTCTAGTTACTCATAAGACTCTAGGTCTCATTTGTATAATAGATTAGTTGAAGTCAATGGAAGGAGACCCACTAAAAGGAGAGAATTAGGGAATCTCTCATTAGTCAGTACGAGGTACAAATAAATATCTTGATGATTAGGAGGATGTCGAACAAATAGGATGTTCACGAACCAACGACCCTGTGCATCTCCTACATGCACTAGATGCAATTAGTGCATGAAAGAGACCCTCTGAATAGAAGCCAATAAGAAAGACTGTAGAAAAAGGTGAGGAAACCACCAATAAGGCTAATGGAATGAAATACAGTGCACAAATACAAATGTGTGAATATATTTATTTCCTTCAAACACAAGGGAAACCCCCCAGTCAATGACCAATGAGGAGATGTCAACTATTGGGTTCAAGGTTACCTACCCATAATGAAAGTAGGACCAGGGTGCATGGTAGGACTATAGATTCATGTGACTCTGAGATACACTGAGGATATGGATGACATGCAAAGTCAAGAGTTCTGATAAATGGCTAACATAGGCTTATATACTTCCTTTGAAAAGGAGCATGAGACATATGGATAATTCAGACAGCATCAACAAACTCTCCATAGGGACTGGAACAATAACTAATCAGAGGAGTAAACTCTAAGTAATGATATTATCTTCCTAAGTTCATGCTAAACCCAAAATTTGGGTGATAGTGGACACAAAAGTTTGTTCTTTGTTCAAAGGCGACATGACTACTGCTAATATGAGATAATATTCTTTTCCATCTCGTCTTTTTTTATTTTTTCATAGGAAAATAAATGCTATGATAAAGGAGAGGAAATGAGTGTCGCAAGTAAGAAAATAGTTCCAAGAAGTGGAACATACCTATGCTCAATGCAAGGAAGTGCATGCGGGTCATGGACACTCAGGGGGATGTTTCCTCTTAGGCTACAAGGTGTCAAGATGAAAAGGATATATTAAAGGCTCTACTTGGATAGTGGTGCAAATTGCTGAGGTAAGAGGCTTATAATGATAAAGTGGTAAACGACAATAGGATCAATATTGCAGGAAGGATGATGGAATTGGATTACAACTTAACTCCAAATAATTTCCCTTTTTGTAGATTTAGTCCCCTGGGCTCGAAAAAGTATAAAATAATACCTAGGAGAACTCTTCTAGCCAATGGTGACTACAATATTCCTTTTTTGTAAGTATTCTACTTGGTCCGAAAAAGGGTTAAACTTACACCAAATAGAGTTCCTTTCAAAACCATTTAATGAGTGTTAAAGAGACAAGTTCACTCGACAATATTTTCATTTTTGGGAATATGAAAAGAGATTAACTAAGACTCACGGATTTTTTTATAAGCAACATATCATGGGGGAGGCCAAGGCTCAAATGTAGGAATCCTGTCGAAATCTGACAACACACTGGTATTTGACACAAGCTTGGGAGAACCCAAAACTTTCCAAGCCGAGGAGGATAAAATGATTGCAAAGGATCCATCATCTACAATATCATTCCAATCAAAGGGAACCATCCTAGGAATTGGAGGGAGTGTACTCAGAGAGAGTGGAATTCTCCCTTGTTCAAAAGGTATAAAACTAGAAATGCTAAGGACATGGTCGAAAGACGCATCAACCTCCAAAAGAAGAGTGGGATTGACTGAGGATTTCATTGGAAATGTCACTTCCTTAGACTTGTTACCCTCCAAGAGAAGAGTGGGATCTATCAAGTCTTTCATTAGCATGAGCACTTATTCAACTGTTGGTTGAATAGGATGCGAGACAACATGGTCAAGAGATGCATCACTCCCCAAAACAGGAGTGGTGGAAACTAAAGATTGCATTGGCATGACCATTGGTTGAACAGGATGTGAGACAACATGGTCAAGAGATGCATCATCCTCAAAAACAAGAGTGGTGTCGACCAAATATTGCATTGGCATGATTGATGTATCAACCAAAGAAGGATTAGATTGTTGGGAAACCAAAGATGAATCACAACCCGAAGGACCACTAGACAAGAGTCATGTTTATCATACCACTGCAATAGCAAGACACAAACGAGTTAGATGATCTCCTTTGAAATTATACAAAGGAACTTGGGCTTAGATACTCTACATCTATTATTCTCAATCATATGAATTCCCCCATCATGACTTGCAATGGTTGGTGACATGCTCCCAGCATGACTTGTAGAGGCTAGTATTTGATCTCCAACATGACTATCATAGGTTGGTGATGAATCCCCAGCATGAATAGGAGAGTTTGGTGATGAATCCCCAACATAACTAATAGAGGTTGGTGATGTTTTTTTAGTGTGACTAGAAGTGACTAGAGTTGTTCCCCCAACATGACATGTAGCGACTAGTTGTTGGTCTTCAACATGACTTGTAGAGGTTTCTGACCTATATTCAACATGACTAGTAGAGGTTGGTGATATAATGTCAGTATGACTTGCAGTAACTATACTTGTGATTCCAACATGACATGTAGCAGATGGTTGCGACATCAGAGACCAATGTCCTAGGAAAGACTGGTTTTGAGAGATCAGAGACCAAGCAGGGTTCTGGTATACACCATGGCCCTGTCTGGAATGATAATATCCTCCTCCCAACTAATTCATAAAATTTTGTAAGGGAATCATCACCGAAGAAGTCACTTGTGAGGGGAAAGCCACATGATAAGGGAATCATCACCGAAGAAGTCACTTGTGTACCATTTAGAAAAGGATTCATCCCCATGGACTGAGAAGAAACCATGGGATGGGTAGCACTAACTAAGAGAGTCATAGGGGCTCCACCAACCATAACAGTCAAAACTCACAATGTATTAAAAAATCCTAAGGCCAAATAATAATAGAAGAGCACACCGAAATAAAGCAAAAAGGCCAATGCACACAAATAGGATGTAGTGGTTGAAAAGAGGCCTCCCTCACTATAGTAGGTATGTATCACCCAAGAGGGGCCTAATACTCCCTACAAAATATTGGAAGTATTAGAATGAGTTATAAGGGACCTCATAGGATTAAAAACACAATTGGTCATATCCCCCCTGGAGAGGTAATCCTCCATAAAGGATGTGTGTTGTCTGACCCTTATCTGACTCAGGGTACCTACATAATAACCCCTGCAAGTAACCTATGTGGCTACCTATGTCAAGCAACTGGATTCAAGACAATATAACCAATGCGCAGGTGAACGGTCGTAATTCTGGTCCACCATATGGGTAGGGTAACAAAGCCTGAAATCTTGAAAGAACTGCCTCTCATGGAGTTAAAGGTACTAGAAAGACCCTCAAATACAAATAGAACCTCAAAAATATATCTGACTCTAAGAATGCATTAGAGGGCTATCTCTGCAACCAACTTTGTGTGACCTCATGCTTAACTTCGGTGTGAGAGGAGCCTCTAGATGTCACTAATTACATAATGGGTTTCACCACTCCCTAGTCAAACACATATGTTTAGTTTAATAGCCTTGGAGAATTTTACTCACAAAATCCTATTCCAAGGCCCTATGTCCTATACTTGTTTGTGTACCCTAAAAAATAAAACCGTTTCCAATCAATTTTAATTAATCCATGTTAATTTTAATGGATTTTTCTAACTCAAGAGGTGTGGTCATGAAACTGATGGTATTATGACTCATCATATATAAAGAAGAAAATATAAAAAAAATGCTAAGTACTAGTCTTGAATTTCAAAGAGATGGTGTGCTTCTAAATTGAAATTTTCCAATGTAACTCTATGATTTCAATAAAATCAAATCTCTTTGTATGTGTCAAAATCAATGAAAAGTAATCAAAAGAGAAAATTCCATAATGCAAAATGAGAAAATGTTTTTTTATTTTATTTTCGATATAAAGAAAAGAAAATGCAAGGATTGAATAGAAGCTTCACATGTAGACCCTACTGCAAACAAAAAGAGAGAAGCCAAGTAGGATACCGAGAAGCAAACACTCAGATCAATGTGCAACGACAACCAATGAAAAATATGATAAGAAAGCATACCACCCAAAAATTCAATAATAAGAAGGTTTCCTATCACTCTATAAGAACTTAACAGTCATGAAAAAGACCCAAGAAGACTCAACACCCAACCAAACTCACTCATCAAACACCAAATTGATCCAACAAGACTAAAGAGTTGATGTACATGACTGTTTGAGCAAAACTCATGTATATATGCACCCTACAGGAAGACAACTCGCATATGTATGCATTTGTCAAGGGAAAAACCACGTATACCTAGTAAAACACTTACAGGGAAAGGGTTAAGCCAAGAAACTCATATGAAAAGTAACAAATAGGATTTCAAGAAATAGGATACAAGGAACTCAAGCTAAGAAAGAGAAAATGAAGGATAAAAACACTCCAAACCCCAAAAAACAGGATCAATCCCCAGTATGGATGCCATATATGTTACAAGGAAAATCTGTCTATGGCATGGGGTAAACCACAACATATGGAATGACACGCAAAAATAAACTCTAATCCCAAGTATTCTATATAAATGAAATTCTAATAAGACAGGGCCAAGAGCCTACCTCATCCAGACGTTCGATGAACACCATCGTTGAGCATGCAATTCAAATATTTATACATGCAACTTGTCCTCAACAATCAAGATACACAAGCATATGGTGATAATATATAATGTTAGCATATATATTAGAATAATCCATTAACATACATGAAAAATACTCCCATGGAATAATAATTAAAATATTTTAAAGATATCAATTGGATGAAAAAAGAGTATTTCTATTAAAATAATCAACATAAGTATAGAGGTGAAAAACTTATGTAATAGTACACATCAGAACCAAGAAACTAAGTCCCTCCAGCTGGACCTCCACCACTTAAATAATCCACCAAAGGAAAGCTCATATAAAGGATACAATGAGGTTCTCCATCACAAAGAAGGAAGATCTTGAGGGATGAACAAGGAGTTCATACTTCCAAGGATAAAGGGATGCAGACTCAATATGAAGTGAAATTTCTGCAGAGTGTCTTTGCTTTCAAAGTTGAATTTTTCAATTTCCTTCAAGGCTTGGATAAGGCTCAACTTATATCCTTCAAATGGATCTGAAGGGCCGAGTCGAATATTTTCCAGTATATGGAAGGTCAAGGATCATGGAACTTGTGACATGACATGAAAACCTGACATAATTTTTAATTTTGAGCACCAAACCCGATGTATGTGGGCTGTAGTGGAGAAAATTGTGCATATGTTTGTTGTCTAACTGATAGGGTGAGTATATGTGGAAAAATGTGTTTTTTTTTTCTCTAGAAGGTACAAAAGGGGACTTCAAGTCTGCATAGAGAAATGGAAAGGCCATCCAAGAAATTTTCATAGGGTGAGGCAAAATTTGTTGTAAAAGAATTGACACATAACTCTTAACCTCCTTAGGAGAGTTGACATTGACTCATATTTCCAATCATATCCATGAATGGAGGCGATGATGTCATTTGATTAAATCTAGTATACCGGACCAATTGTTGGAGTATTGTTTTACTAAGTCATTCTTACCTACTATTTCCCGTGATTTCACTATGGGTGGAACTGTAACCGAGGATAAATCTATCACTCATGATCAATATTTGGATCTTGTATATTCAAAATCTGGCACATTATATGATCTGATTCCATATGATCCTCTCCCATCGAGTAACCCAAGTATTGTACCTCCTACAAGATATCACATTGTTGATGGTGTGGTGGGTTTTGTAACACAAGAATCTATGAGCAAACCTTTTGGTCAATTTGAACCTAAGGTTACTCCTACCACTACCACTCAAAACACTTTTCCTTCTACTACTACTCCTGGTAAAACTTTTGAGATTAACACGTTCCAATCCACAACCATTGGTAAACCTATACAATCTAGAAGTAAGAAAAAGGGAAAAGGAAAAGCTAAGAAAAATGGCCCACAGTAGGAGAAACCCAAAATTCAACTTGTTGAGGAGACGTAAAAGTGCAAGCCTAAATATGCGTGTCTCATTTGTGAAGAAGAACATTATACTAAGGATTGTATACATTGTGACGACGTTAATAATTTTCTTAAAGGAACTTCAATCAAACCTATTGTTTTGAAAAATTCTTTCCCATATCAGTAGACTCAAATGGTTGTGCAACATCAACCCTCTCCCTCGAGAAGCTCTTATGTACTTATGTGTCAAGAAAATACTGAACATGTTTTCATAACGACAAAAACCAAAGACTATCCTCCTCCCAATGGAGGTGATGTTGATTAGTCTTCTACCTCTCCTCTTAAATCTACATCTACTTCACCTACTACTAGTCCTCTTCAAATTGATTGGCCCAGTTCTGAAACAATGATCCAACCACCTCCAAAAGGTGTTGTTCATAATTCATCTTTTAATCCGCATGTGTGAGCTACTCAAAACTACAATATTGTAGAATGATTATCTCAAGCACCCTCTGCGATGTCGGCCCATGAAGTCCTTCAATGTTTCCCTGTGCAATGAAGAGCATTGTTGTCATATATTTGTGTATTTGATCCGAGTGATGTGAATATGATAGTTTTTTATTTCGAAATCCATCTTTCAAGACTTCCCTACCAAATTTCTTTTCAAATTCAAGTTATTGTGTGGGAGAAAACTATTTTTTTGTACCATTATTGATGAAGGATCCTCAACCTACGTAAAGTCCATCAATTGTTGGAAAGTTGTCGATTCTCCTTCACTCAATCAATCATCTACTACATTAAAATATTTTGATGGTAGAGGATTTAAATCCTTTGGAGTACGTAATGCATTGCCAATCTAATTAGAAGTTAAAATGGTCATTGTTGAGGTAGAGGTGGTCGATGCACCCCTCAAATATAATATTTGAATAGGATGTAGATGGATTTATGCCATATCCACTGTAGTTTCTACCTTGTTTTGTGTACTTCATTTCACTCATCAAGGAAAAATAGTCATGGTAGACCAACTTGTCTACTTTAATTCTGATTCACATTGGTAATTTTCCTTTAATAGAAAAAAACCCATCTACTTATGAGGATGTTGGAGTGGTTCTTTTAAAATATTCAACACTAATGAGAAATTTTCCACTCCCACCACCCGACATTTCTCCACTCCCACTTCTTGACATCACTCTTATTGTCTCTCAGATAAACATGATTTCAATTGGTCCTAGTAGTTCTCTTGGATCATATGATCCTTGGATAGTACCAAGTCCTACACAATATGAGAGATATTGTGACAATATGTTGCTTAGTTTGATTGATTTGGCCTATCAATCCATCCAATATACCTCTGTGGTTAGTTCTGATGTTGTTGATCGAACAAATATGATTTTGGATGAATACTCTCACTCCTCTTGACTTATTTCTACTTCATCTCCTAACCCTTTTGATGATACTTTTCCCACTAATGAAATTATCATGTATATTATGTCTCTGGAGGACACTGAGCTCAAGACTATTAAGAGTCTTTTAGAATATTCATTTCCATTTGAGTAAATTGAGAATTTCCAAAATCCCATCTTAATCCATGATGTTTTATTTGAAAGGAATTTAGGGATTATCTCTATTACTATGGGAATTAATATTTCGGTAAACCCCGAGGTCATGGAAAACATTCATATAGGTGCCTCTTTTTCCTCTGATGAAATTCAAACTTATACAAACCTTTTCCAATAATTTTGTGGTGTATTTTCTTGGTCTTATGAAGAAATTCCTGGTATCAATCCACAAATTGTCATTCACAAAATTAAGACATATCCTAAATCCAATCATTTTTGGAAAAATATTTGTCTTGTTCATCCACGAAAAGTTGATACTATTAAAGCTGAAGTTGAAAAAATTCTTAAACTGGTTTTATTTATCCTATACTATGACTGATTGGGTTTCCAATATTTTTCTCGTCACGAAGAAACAAGGAACAATCAATGTGTATTGATTATAGGGATATTAATCGGGCTTGTCCAAAATATAATTATCCAACCCCTTTAATCAACCAGATAGTAATGGCTATGCTGACAGTGAAATCTTCTCATTTCTGGATTATTTTTCGGGCTATAATCAAATAAACATACTAGCATCGGATCAACATAAAACTATTTTTCTTTGTCCTTGTGGTACTTTCGCCTATCGAAATCTTCCTTTCATACTTAAGAACATTGGCACTACTTTTCAGCGAGCTATGCCTTGTGCATTTCACAATATTAAGAAGATTATTTAACCATATATTGATGTTTTTCCTTTACATCCCATGCTACACAAATATCATCCACAACATCTATGATCCATATTTTTTATATGTCAACATTACAATATTTTGCTTAAATACATAAATGTGTATTTTGTGTGGAATCGGGACACCTCTGAGGTTTCAACGTATCCAAGCATGGGATCTATGTTGATCCCTTGAATATTGAGGCCATATTGAACTTACCTCCTTCTACATTACATCAATTCCAAAGTTTTCAAGGGAAGGAAAACCTTTTACGTCGATTCATTCCCAACTATGCTAAACTAACCAAAGGTTTTACTTGACTTATTAAGAAAGGGGTTCCCCTTTTTTGGGATGAAATATATCAAAAGGAATTTGATACTTTGAAGCACGTGTTAGCTCATACACCATTGTTACATCCCCCATATTATAGTCGATATTAATTTTTGTACATTTCCACTTCTCACAATAGCATTTCTATGGTTCTTGTCCAAGAGGATGAATCGCTTGAATCGCATGTGATGTAATATTTAATTAGGAGTCTTTCCACTTCCAAAATAAAATATTCACATGTGGAGAAACTGGCATTGGTTGTTGTTCAAGTTGTCCAACATTTATGTCACTATATCTTATTGCGTACAACCACCATTATTTCTCATTGCAACCCCATGCAACTTATTCTGACTAGACAGGTGTTGGGGGGGAAATACTCCAAATTGATTGTTATCCTACAAGAGTTTGATTTGGAATTTGAGAAATTCAAGTCCAATAAATATTTGGTGTTTGTTGAGTTAATATTTTACCTTCCCTCAACTAAAACAAAAAGTGTGGCAAAATATTCAATTCCTGATGACTCTCGTTTTATGATCAGTTCCTCATATCCCTGGTATGGATACATCATAATTTATCTCCAGACCCAAACATTTCAACCTGATTTGTATTGTACTAAATGTTGTTGAATTCGACACCAAGCTAGACAATACATTATTGTTGGCAATACCCTTTATCATCGTGGTGTTGATTGTATTTTTAGATGATGTTTAACACATGAAGAAGTCGAGAGATATCTAAATGATTGTCATGTTAGATCATGTGGTGTTCATCTTTCTAGGTATTCCACTTCCAAACAATTTTACGATCCAGATATTTTTGGTCATCATTATTTAAGGATTGCATCCTTGCGGTACAAAAGTGTCATACATGCCAGATATACAATTGTAAGTTGTGTGCGCCTTCTGATCCTCTTCACCTTGTAGTTTCCACTAGTCCATTTTCAAAATGTGGAATTGATTTCATGACATGTAACCCTCACTCATCCGGGGTGCATGGGTGTACTATTTTTGTCGTGGATTATTTCACTAAGTGGGCTGAGGCGATGCCTACATTCAATAACACCAGTATAACTGCAACCCTTTTCATTTTTAATCAAATTATTTCTAGATTCAGTGTGCCCCAAGCCATTGTCACTGATCATGGAACTCATTTTCAAAATTACATGATATTATAGTTAACTGCCAAGTTTGGTTTACGGCATGAAAACTCAAATACTTACTATCTATAGGCCAATGGCCAAGTTGAAGCCATAAACAAAGTTTTAAAAGTGATTCTTCGTAGGAGGATAGGGATTCACAAATCGAATTGGCATACGATGCTTTTTTCCACATGTTGGGAATATCAAACTGTGGTAAAACAAACCATGGGTTTTACACCATTCCAGCTGGTATATGTTTTAGAAGTCGTGCTTCCAATTGAATGTGAAATGTCATCCTTGAAACTAGCCGTCAAAATCACTTCCCAATACCACCACCGAGGAAGAATGTATTTTGTATTTTACACGATTAGATGAAACTCGTCATGATGCCACTCTGGCTAATGAAACCCATAAGAAAAGTGTCAAAGATCAATATGATAAAATAGTTAGATCTCATGTGTTTTCTGAAGGTGACTTCATCCTGTTATATGATCTAGATCATGAAATATTGGGGGAAGGTAAATTTGAACCCATGTGGCATGTCTCTTATATCGTTAAATGTGTATTAAAAAAAGGCACCTATGAGCTAGTGGATTATGATGGGATTCCTTTGGGTGAGCTCGGGAATGGGATTTACCTTAAAAAGTACTATACCTAGAGTCATTCTTCACAAGTAATTTTCATATGTTGTACCATATTTTTGGTGTGCTATCTTTTTTCTTTTTTGAAAACGATTTCTATCTTTCACTTCTTAAATTTCATTGTATTGATTTGTAGATGTTGATGCTCCCTTTACCTTATGTTGGTTTTGTTGATGTTGTTAGCTTTGGTACTCAGAACCTTGCGTCTACTGCATGGGAAATATACATTCCTACTAATGAGTTGATAAGTTTGCGTGGTATATGCCTTGTTCGTGAAACTAACAATATCTTGGAATATAGCGTAGTCATTGAACTGTTTACTATATCCATTTCACTTGGAATTCATCGCTTAATTGTTCGAATGGAATCTCAACTTGTAGTACTACAGTTAAGTAACATTTATTCTATCATAATTTGTACTCTATTACGAGTATATTTAAGGGTTCATCTCTTGGAAAGAGAGTTCGACTATTTAGAATATCAACACATTCCAAGAAATATAAATACATTAACATATGCTTTGGAGAATTATGTACTAGATAGACATTTGCAAATTTGTAAAAAATCAAACACATAACACATTGTATAGAATAAGTCGATTTAGAAGTCATTTTGTATTAAGAGTTTATCAAAAAATTTACAAAATGTGTTTTGACAACATAAATCCTACAAATTTCGTATCGATACATGTTGATGACCAAACAACTAAAAATATCATATTCATCTGTAGGTCCACTATGCTCGGGGTAACATACTACAACCCAATCCACTCATCGAAGAAAATGATCTATGCGTCTGAATACTCCCATAGTGTGTCGTTGGTACCATCGTGACAGATCATTAATCTAAATATCTGGTATACCCAAGGTCAACCCCTCGAGGTTATATTCATTTTCCTTGAGCTCCCCTGTTTTTTCATGATCATAAGAAACCATCACACATTTCTCTCCTCGCCTCTGTATCAACGAATTCCCATACGTTCGGTTTGGCCCAATATCTGCATGATGAAAAAAAATTAGTCTCAATACAACAAAAACACCTAGAAATTAAAAATTAAAAAAAATGGTTTCTTTTTACCTGAATCATTCCACTGATATCCCTTTGGAAGGACTAAGTCTATATCTCCTCGAAAATACATCCATGTATAAGCATAGTCTTCAATCATTATGAGTTGTTCCTTCAACCATTTGAATAAATTCTCATCATATGAAACTATTGGGCTGCTACCATGTCATTCCATCATATCCACCCACCTCTTCATACGAGGCTCCTATGGGTCAGGGTATTCATCCAACTCCATACTCTATAGATGTAACAGTGGAACTCTCTCAAGGAAGAAATATACCAAAATTGAACCATAACCAAATTGATTGATTTGACCTATCTTACACTTTGTCAATTGGTATTTCATGCTCTCAAGAATCCCTTCACACCATTTAAATACTTTTGGTTCCATAAAATCAACTACATACTTCATTTGAGTATTGTTATCTAGGTGAGGAGCCTCACTTTCGACAACTCGAGTAATAATGAAAATGACGATTCTTAAGGAAATATCTCCAACATTTTTTTATTTTAATCTTCCCGCTACTTTTTCTAGTACCTACAATGTAGTGTTCTGAGATATACCTTTCAGTCTTCTCACCACCTCCTCTGAATCCAAAAAAAGAAACTCACTCTCCTTGTATTGAGAGCCCAATCAAGAAGTAAATATCTTCGATTTCCAAGGATAGATCATGAACTCCAACCTTGAAAACAATTTCATCAGGTTCCCACATCTACACTAGGAATTCCATTAAATGAACCTTGGCTCTCATTCCATGAACGTGGAATAAGTTTTCTAATCCTGACCTTTGGAGTGCCAACATGGTATTTGGATCATTGGCTACAATTTGATCTTCCATTTTATTCTCTCTTTCCCTCCATTCCAACATTTTTTCCAATGAAAAACTTGCAAATGACAATTAGAGAACTTATTTATTAACTGGAATCCATGATTTTCAAACCCCACAATGTAAAATTCAAAAACAAATTCATTTTTACATGTGTCACACCCAGTTTTTTACACACAGAGAGACATTGTCGCACTCCTCGATAAGGTATGAATGTGACACTCTTAAGTGTCTCAGTCCTCAATAAGGTATGAATTTGACACTCTTAAGTGTCTCAATCCTCAATATGGGGGCCGTACGACACTTGTGTGGCACATTTTAGGGCTTGGAAAAAGCCCAAAAAACATCTCAAAACTAGCTTGGAATGAAAAACTTGGACATCAAATTGAAAGAGAGAGAAGAATATATTACCTGGTGAAGATAGAATTCGAAATCGTTCACATATCTATCTGTAATCACTTCCTAAAGACTTAACCAAAATGGGGGTTCTTTCACTATTGAGAGGTAAAAACACAAATCGTAAAAACAAATTTACTCTTTTCGTCTATTTAACCTAGGATGGAATATTATTTTTATATTCTATTTCATTTTTTCTACTTTTATATAGTATCTCATTTGGTTGACATAATTTGAGAAGGAATGATTTTTTTTCCATTACAGGTCAAATTTTGATACATAAAGTTATGGTCAAGCATGTTTTTTTATAGTCTTTCAAAAATTTTAAACATTAGGGATTTTCTTTAAGATCTTTTCAAAACCTTATAAATATGAAAATATTATTGATAAAACTTGCTTCCTTTCGCACTCATTAAACAATTTGAAAGAGAATATATTCTGTATTAGTTTAACCCTTTTCTGGGCTGAGTATGATTAATTATGAAAAAGGAATACACTAGTCAATCATGGCTAGAAGAGTTCTCATAGCTATTATTTTATACTTTTTCGGACTTGGGGGAATAAATTTATGAAAACGTTTATACTATATTTTCGTTTAAGTGTTTTTTCAAACTCCCTAAACATGAAAAACCACCGAGTTTACTTTCTCTAGACTCGTAAAACGTACATTGAAAGACCCATATGGGACCGAACCACTCCTTTCTAGGGTTTGTTAAAAATACTCTGAAGGACTTATCCAAAGGATGAGCTTATAGTACAAGCATATTTTATCCTCCCCAAGATTGTGTAAAAATAAAAAGGTCCTCTCCATAAATGGTGGGGGGAAATTGGGAAGGGAGCTTGTATAAAATCTGTATTAATTTTTGGCAGACAGTCACTCTTGAACATGACACTATTTCACTCCTCATGTCATTTTGGGAAATCCACTTGTCTATTGTTGATCATACTCTTCTACAAATTTATATTTTGGTCGATGATCCTCTTTTTGAGTTAGTGCTACCAATATAGTTGTTGTTTCATCAATATTTTCAAGAGAAGTCCAATCAAACAATCCTACTCTCACATCAACCATTTATGTAGCCTTTAAGGCTTTTACAGTATCAACCATCTCTGATTCAATCCTAAATCACTCTATACTCTAATCTACTTCAAATATTTATACTTGTTTCACATTGTTGATTGGGGATACATCAAGGCCCTCCTGTGAGGAATCACTTCCTATAAAATTCAACACATTATCTAGGAAGTTGGTTTAGAAACTCTACAATACCTTGGGACTTGCATGCCTAATAGCAAGTTTCCTCACTTTCAATGAAAAGTTTTGATAATTGACCTTCGATCGAATTATTCTATGATTTCTAAAATTCAACTCATCTATTCACATTCAATATAATGAACTTGTGTACCTTAAGGGACATCATCATTATTAATGGTTCCTTTTGCATCTGTTAATGATTTTCATCATTGATCGGTAATAAGATGATTTCTACCATGTTTGAATTCGACACCTTTATTCACATGGCTAGTTTTGTGCTATGAAATGATGGGGATGAAGAACCTGGATTATATATGATAGATCCAAGTTACGATGGATTATTTTGAGTATGTACTATTGCATAGATCCATAGTGTATGTTAGTGGCTATGTTCAAATTTGAGTCTTTATGGCATATATCCACAATGTATCTTTTGTGGCTATGTTTAGATTTGAGACACAATGGCATAGATCCACAGTGCATCTTTGGTGGCCATGACCTATCATACTTAACATGGATCTTTGTATGTAATAAATTATGTTTTGATTCATTTTTATTCTGAGTATGGGAATTCCTACCTCAGTAATGATACTGTAATTCCTTGTTTGTTGTTGAAAGGTCTCCAACCGATGTGTTCTTTGTTTCAATACCCACAAGAAAAAGTATTTCGGCTATTGGTCCTTTATAGCTTCATACTTTGGGAAGAATTATGTTACAAATTATTTTATTGCAAATGATAATGTTCATCTACTTTCCATCATCCAAATCCTAAAGCCATGATCACTAAAGAAATACATTTCCTTGAAAGAAGCCATAATGTATTTAAAAAACACTTTTTTGTAAAAGTGTCGTATGTTGCACTACTGTAGCATGTGACACTCTTAATTCCATATGTTGCACCACAAAAACATGCAACAATGTCTCATGTTTTTAGTTTACAGGGTGAGACATTGTTTGAAAGAATGGAAAAAGAAGAAATCCTCAAAGTTTCTAGAAGAGAAGCTTTGGATATGAGGTGTCCTTTAATCATTTTGTATCTCACCCATACTCCTTATTTGGGGAGATCCTAACCTCATATCCTAACCTCCTATTCAATCTATAAAATGATACTTCTCTCATGAGAAAAGGTTAATAGTTGATGGTGAATAACTAATAGTGATAAATGGCTAATAGCTTTAGCTTCTCATTTGATATTAGAATATTTTTCATTGGAATTGAGTGATTATTATGTCAAAGTATTAAGTTTATGGTGATGGAACTCATGGAATCAATGCGGGTATTGGAGTAATTAACCTTGGAAAGAGCCTTAAAACACCAAGGCACCAGTTGTAACTCTTCAATTATTATTAATGCAGTAACATGTTTCCTTTCCTGTAAATATTGTTCACTATAAATTGTCTTTATTACATTTCTCCTTGGTCATTTGTATATATTTTTAAAAGTATTATTGTTTATTTCACTGGTTAGCTTGTTTTCTTATACAAGCTTCCATTCAAAAAACTCATAATCAAGATAGGAGCTACAATTAGCAAGGAAAAACATCGATAAAATGTATGAGTCCTTACGTATTAGTGTTTCAATTTCATGAATCCAAGGAAAGTAATATGTTATGTGTTGTTTGTTTATATCTTTGGGTTCCAAAGATAAGGAGTTTGATCTGTGTCTACATTGATTAATTTTCCCGATAAAAGGAGGTTCCCTAATTTGTTGGGGAATATTCTAAAGAGAGAATATTCTCATCTATGTAAGCACCCTCAACATTGGATTATCAACCTTATGAAAATAATTACCTAGGTGAGTGTGTAATATCTCCAATGACCCCCCTAAACACTACTAGGGTCTCAATGATGAATGGGTCCTGAAAATAAGGACATGTTAGGTTCCAATTGTAAAATGCATCTAAGAATGAAACACTGAAAAAATAGAGGAAAGAGGGAAAACATTATGGGGAAAATCCCCCCTCAAAGTACAATGCATAAAAAACAAAGAAGGAAGAAATGAAATTTCTAAGAAACCGTTTCCTTCAATCCAAGACAAACACATAGAACGTGGAACTTATGCTTAGTAAATGTCTTGGAGAACATTTCTATAGTCTGTTTTGTAGATGAACAATACTGCAAATTGATGATCATTTCATGTACCATCTCTCTGATGTAATGCATATGGATCTCGATGATTTTGGTCCATTGTCACTACACTAGGTCTCTATAAAACTTGAGAGTACTATGATTATCAAACCAAATGATAGTCGGATGGTGGAATCAGATGCCAATCTTAGTGAGAAATTTTTGAAATAGCTTCATTCCTAAATCATCTTGATTGATATCGAGACCAAAAAAATAGTGCAATGGACCCATGCCCATCATATATAACTTGTCATGCAAAATATCTTTGACCACAACAATCATTGAGGCCAAACTTCCTATGATTAGGATATCATCAACATATAGAACTAGGATCATCAAGGAATATGATTTTCTAAGCATGTAGATGTTTGAATCTGATTTTCATCTAAAAAATTTCCAAGAAATCAATTAGGAATCCATCTTTGCATACCATGCTCTAGGTTCCTGCTTGAGGCCATAGAGTGAATTTTTCAGTCAAAATTATAAGGATGAGTTATGTATGAACCCATTATGTTTCTCCATGTAAATACCCTCTAAGATATCCCTGTGAACAAATGCATTCTTCACATACATCTAGTGTTCTTCCCATCCCCACCCTACCCCCTAGATGCTACAATGGAAAGGAAAAATTGTATGGTGTCCATATTTGTTATGGGCAAAAATTTCTCATCATTGTTTATCCCATGGATATACTGAAAACATTTGGAAACTAGTCTTTCCTTGTACCTTCTCACCTGTCCATCTACTTCCTTCTTGGTCCTGTAGACCCATATGCATCTAAAAACATTCATCTTTGAAGGAAGAAAAACCAAATCCTAAGTCTGGTTCTTGAGGAGAGATTTGTACTCCTCCTACATAGTGGCTTCCCAAAAGGGATTCTCTACGGCCTATACATAGGTTTTCGGGTATGAAGCTAAAACCATATAACAATGTATGGGAATCACGAGTTTGGTATATGTGAGTGCATGAGGAGTATTCTCAAGATGGGACATCATCATCCTATGATATGCTATATCCCCCATAATGTCAATTACTACTTGTAGGGTGGTATGTGCCCACTTGGTCACCTATTTTGGATCACCATATTCATTCTCATCATCGACATGTGCATCATCTTCCAAATCATATTAAAAAATCATATTTGAACCATGCTCTGAATGAGTGGAATCATCATTGCTAATTTTGGTATAGGTGAAAGTACCAAGGTCTATACATGTGGCTCCAATGGTGCATGCAAGGGACTCTCCTCAAACTAAAAGATGTGCTCAATTATGAGCTTGTATGTAGAGGTATCAAGTAACTTATAACCATTCAAACCATTTGAATATCCCATGAATATGCATGTGGTTCTCTCTAGATCTAATTCTTTCTTGTTTTCAAAGCGTACATAGGCCCATGCACATGATCCAAATATTTGGAAGTGGGTGACTTCTAGTTTGTTTCCACTACATACCTCAAAGGGAGTTTGGTCCTAGATAGATCTATGAGGAGATTTGTTCCAAATATGGTTAGCAAAGTTAAGTGCCTCATCCCAAAGCTTGGACGGTAGAGATATTTCATGCAACATGCAAGTGGCCATCTCTTTAAGTGATATATTCCTTTTCTCAACTAATCCTTTATGATGCAGAATGGAAGGCATTGTGTGATACAATTGTATACCTACCTATGAAAAAAGATGTTGTACATCTCTATTCACATATTCTCCCCCATTTTTTGTGTGGAGGATTTTTATCTTTATCCCTGATTGAGTCTTTGCATGTCCTTTGAAGTCTTTTAGATTCTCAAAAACTTTAGACTTCTTCTTAAGAAAATACATTGAAGCATATTCTGAGAAATCATCAATAAATGTAATAAATTACCTCACTTTGTTGATGGATGGATGAGGAAAGGGTCCCATGAGATCACTCTGGATAAGATCCAAAGGAAAGGAGGTCCTCCATGCCTCTCCTTTCTCAAAATTCTCTTGAGGATGTTTTCCAAGAACAGATACTCAACTGTCAGAAAATGAGAGACACTTCCACACTAAACCTAGTATAAGAGAATACAAATTTGATGAAGAATGTAAATGAAAAATAAATCACACATTACACATATATTTTACCCTATAAACTGAAACTAGGAAAACCAACATTCGTTGAGCATTCTACTCTCTTGTTTTCTTATTCAATCTGAATAAAAGTTTACATGTCTAACCTTGGTCCACACCTAGGACACAATTGACATCATACCCTCATACCTATGCAAGAACAACCCTGTAGCCAATCTGGCTTACATCTGAATGACCAACAAGATACATATAAATATCTATATAAATATTGGCTATCATATGATTCATTCATTATCCTTTATGTCCTTACAACATGCCTCTTTATAGGATTTATAGTAGGAAAACCCCTAAAGAGTTGGCACCCAAAACAAATTAGATCCATGCATATCATTGGCTACAAATCCTGCAAATATCGGGATTCTGTTATAGTTGACTCCAAGTCATATTACCAGTTGACTACCAGTCAACCTTCATTCTGTCTTTAGTTGGTCACCACATGTCTTCCTGTCGACCTCATGTTGGTTGACTTCTTTGAATTGTTGTCAATGTATTTACCGTGTCGAACTACCTCTTCCTTTGAATTCTACTTTACCCGATCGACTAACCTCAACCTTTTACTTGCTATTGATCCATATCAACTTTTACGTTCACTGGAAATAATATAACATCCCAACATTCTCCCACTTTTTGTCTTTTTTGTTGAAAAAGGAGGTTCCTGAACTTTCATTCATATACCCAGGGAAGTAATTCCCATTGCCTCTCTCCACCAAGAGAACTTCACAACACTCACATACTTGGTCAACGATTCTACTATTTTTTCCAACGTGTATACTTTCTCCAATATCACCTTGTTACTTTCCACCGTGTCTCTTATGAAATGGTATTGTACAACAATGTTCTTCGTCTTCGAATGATAAGAAGGTTTATTTTCCAAAAATATTGCATTTTTACTATTGCAACTTATCTTCATAGCTCTTTTCTCAAACCCAATTCCTAAACACAACCTTTGCATCCATACCACTTATTTTCTTCCATGAGTGGCCTCCATGTATTCATATTATGTTGTTGAAAAGGCTACAACCACTTGTCTCTTACTCATCTAGCTTATTTCTCCACTGAACATCTTGAATAAATTTTCATTGGTCGACCTTTGTCTATCCAGATATCCATCCCAGTCAGCGTAAAAAAATCCATGTACATTTAGTTTACCAATGTCACCTCCAGGTTTTCCTTGGTAGCATATACCATATTCATCCATTCCAAAAAGATACATGAATAGTCTCTTGATAGCAGTCTAGTGCTCCTTTCCAGGTGTCGACATGTACCTGTTGAACACTCCCATTGCATGGGAAATGTATGGTCAAGTGAAGACCATCACATACATTATAATACCAAAAACACTTGCATAGGGAACATGTTCCATGTCCTCTATTTCTTCCTATGTCTTTGGAAATTGTTCAGTAGTAAGCCTTGCTCCCATAGGAATTGGCATCTTCACTGGTTTGAAATATTGCATGTTGAACCATTTCAGAATTGTTTCAATATACTTCGTCTGATTCAACCAGATATTTCTAGTGTCTCAATCTCTTTTAATATCCATTCCTACAATGAAGTTAGTTGCACCAAGATCCTTCATGTCGAACTTGGAGGATAGTTTCTTCTTCACCTCCTTTATTGCATCCATATTTTTTACAATGAGAAACATGTCATAGACATACAAATATACATATATGAAATTCCCACCTTCTTCCTTGGAATATATGCATTGATCAAATTTTCTTCTCACAAATCCCAAACTAAGGATGTATGTGTCTAACTTATGGTACCACATCCTTGGAGATTGATTTAGACTATAGAGGGATCTTTTCATTTTGCACACCAACTCTTTCTTTCCCTTTACTACAAATTCTTCAGGTTGTTTCATGTAGATTTATTCTTCCAAGTCCCCATGTAGGAACATTGTCTTGAAATCCATCTGTTATATATCCAGATCTAATGTTGCAACTAGATACATTAGTAATCTAATAGAATTTATTTTTGCAAGAGGGGAAACAATCTCACCGAAGTCAACTCCCTGGAATTAGCAATAACCTTTCACTACTAGTAGAGCCTTGAACTTCCTGATTTGTCCTATAGAATTCATGTTCTTCTCGAATACCGATTTCCTAATGAAGAGATTTATTCCAATAGGTAACTTGAATAAAACTCATGTCTCATTCTTATACAAGGATTCCATCTCTTCAACCATGGAATCCTTCTAGAGTTTCCCCTTTGTTGATTCAACTTCCTCACCGATCGAATTAGTCTCATCATCGATGGTAGTTAACAAAAATATGAAACGAAGTTCGGGTGGACTATACCTTTCGACGAGTTTTCTTACTCTTTCTGACCTCCTTACCACGAGATTATTTTTTTCCACCTCTTCCTCAAATTCAGTCGACTCATCTGAATTATCTTCTCCATTCCTCAGTTCAAACCACATCCTCTTAGGATTATTATTGGTCTGAACAACTTCCTCAATCTTTAACTTACCTCTGACTTCTCTGAAGACCACATCTCGAATGTACATTTTTCTCCTTGATGCAAGATCCTAGAGCTTATATCATTTCATTCCTTCTTTGTACCGAATGAAAATACATTTGAATTCCTTATTTTCCATATTTCTCCTCTTTTCTTTGGGAACATGCACAAATTCATCATATCCAAATACCTTTAGATTTGAAACCGAAGGATTCTTACCCGACCACACCTCACGTGGAGTCATGTTGACTAGTGTCAACGAAGGAGACATATTCACCAGATATCTTGTTGTGTCGACTGCCTATACCTTGAATTTGTGTGCAAGACCAACACAACTGAGCATGCTCCTTTCCTTATCCATCAATGTCCTATTCATTCTCTCAGAAACTCCATTTTTTTGTGGGGTATATGGTGTGGTATTTTGGTGTTCTATGCCACATTTCTTACAAAATTGATCAAATTCTTTTCCATAGAATTCACCACTATTATCATTTTTTAGCACCTTAATATTCTTATCTTTTTGGTTTTCTACAAGAGATTTAAAATCTTTAAATTTGTCGAAAACCTCTAATTTCTTCCTTAGGAAATATGTCCATGTATTCCTGGAAAAATAATCTATGAAGGAGACATAATAATGGTATCCACCAAGTGACGACACTGAAATTGGGACAAACACATCACTATGAATCAATTCTACAATCCCATTTTCCCTTGTCGCTCCATATGGAAACCTCACCCAACTTTGTTTTCCATATATGAAATGTTTCCAAAAGTTGACTTCTAAACCACATTCAGGAAAACCTTCAA
>ML789097.1:495406-512912 GCA_009831015.1 Picea engelmannii | reverse complement strand
TCTTCCCATTTTGATGGTTTATCCATCACATACATCCTCAACATATCCTCAATCACTTGATTCACCCTCTCTGTTTGTCCATTTGATTATGGATGATAAGTTTTACTAAAATTCAAATTTATTCCAAATCCATTAAATAATCCCTTCCAAAAATTCGAGGTAAATTTTGGATCCCTGTTAGACACAATTGTGTTTGGTATGCCATGCAATCGATCAATTTACCTCATATAAACATCAACAATGTTGGCTGCCTTGTGAGTGAGCTTAACTGGAATAAAATGGGCAGTTTTAGTAAGCTTATCCACCACTACCATGATATGATCATGTTGCTTGTTTGTTCTGGGAAGTTTGGTGATGAAATCCATTGTTACAACTTCCTATTTCCACTCAGGAATGGGTAATGGCTGTATAAAACCAGCTGGGTGTCTATGCTTAACCTTTACCTTTTGACATTTCAAACATTTGGCAATAAAATCAACAACTTCTTTCTTCATGCTTGACCAATAATATTGGCTCTTGACAACTGCAATAGTTTTCTGATAACCTGGGTGCCCAACATAAGGTACATTATGCATTTTTCCCAATATTAGATTTTTCAATTCATGGGAATTTGGTACATAAATTCTGCCCCTGTACATGAGAATTTCATCATTATCTAGCTAGTATTATTCAATTTTCTACTGCAAATTACCTTGCTGTAATTTTGCCACTAATTCCTTGTATTGCAAATCTGATTTGGCAACCTCTATAATTATGTCTTTCAAATTTGATTGCTACATGCTAATGGTTGTAGCATGCAATTCACACACTCTTCTACTGAGTGCATCAACCACTTTTTTCTCTTTCCCCTTGATATGATTTATTTCAAAGTCATAGTCACTGATAAATTCTAGCCATCTGCTTTGCCTAGCATTTATAGTTGGCTGATCAAATCAATATTTCAGACCATTATGGTCTGTCCCGAGCTCAAACTTTTTCCCCATGAGGTAGTGTCTCCATTTCCTCAAAGCATGCACTATGGCTACCAACTCCAAATCATGAGTGGCATATTGTCTTTCGTGCTCCTTCAACTTCCTTGATTCATAACATATACCAAACCCATTTTGACCGAGGAATCCACCAAGCCCTTCTTTACATGCATCTGTGCATACAATGAAGTCTTCATTTGGGTCTGCAATCCTTAGTATTGGAGCACTTGTTAATAATTTCTTCAAGTGTTGGAAACTCTTTTCACAATCCAATGTCCATTGAAACTTCACACCCTTCTTTTGTAAGAAAGTGATTGGGTGTGCAATCCCTGAGAACCCCTTAATAAATATCCTATAGTAGCCTGCAAGGCCCATGAATGATCTGACCTCTGTCACATTCTTTGGCACTGACCATTCTCTAATGGCTTATATCTTCTCAGTATCCATTGCTATCCCATCCTTTGAAATGATATGTCCCAAATAATGAATTTGATTTTGATAAAATGAGCACTTGATCAATTTGGCATACAACCGATGCTCCCTTAATACTTGCAACACCATCCTCAAATGATGTTCATGCTCTTGTTTTGAATTGGAATATACAGGGATGTCATCCAAAAAGACAATGACAAATTTGTCTAAATATTCTCGGAAAAAACCATTCATTAAGCACATGAAAACAACTGGTGCATTTGACAACCCAAATGGCACCACTATGAACTCATAATGACCATACCTTGTCCTGAAGGAGGTCTTTCTGATATCTTCCTCTTTAATCCTTACTTGATGGTATCCTGACCTGAGATCTATCTTTGAAAATATCTTTGCATCCTTCAATTGATCGAAGAGATCATCAATCCTTGGCAGAGGATACTTGTTCTTTACAATCACTTTATTCAATTGTCTGAAATCAATGCACAATATTAATTTTCCATATTTATTTTTCACGAATAAGACTGGGGAACCCCAAGGTGACACACTTGGGTGTATATACCCCTTCTTCAGAAGTTCTTCAAGCTGCATTTGCAACTCCTTCAACACTGGTGTACTCATTCTATAAGGAGTCTTTGACACTGGAGCTGCTCCATGAATTAAATTTATGGAGAAATTAATGTCTCTTTTATGGGGAAATCTTGGTATTTCCTTAAACACATCTTCAAGCTCTTTTAGGACTACATGATCTTCCAAATTTGGAACCTTATCTTTAGGTGTCTCTTCCATATGAGTTGCAAATATTTGACACCCTTTTCTGTAACATTTCTTTAGTTGCAACACTGAAATTTCTTTGATGGTTACTACCCTGGGAATTCCCTGCACTCTCCTTAGGTTCCCTTCCTCATCCAAGAAAGTAAATGCCTTGTTATGACAGTCTAGGATAACATGATGCTGGTCCAACCAATCCATCCCAATTATACAGTCATAGGAACCTAAGGGAAAGATGTTCAAATATGCCCTCGTGTTCAGTCCATTCATGTCCATAAGACACGACTTAACCATCTCATTAACTTTTTTTTTGGCTCTGGTAGCTAGCTACACCAACCAAGATTTTCCATGCTTGCTTCTTGGAAAATGAAAACTTTCCACCATCTTAGGACCTATATAACTATGACTACCTCCTAAATCAATTAAAATAACAATGGTTTGGTGGTTGATCATACCTTCCACTTCAATCATATGTGACTGATACTCTGTTTGCTTGTTGTCTAGGGCTGCATAGATCCTTGGTACATTTCTACCCATGTACTCCACTGTTTCAACTTGCTATACATTGTGGACAATCCTCACTTTTTCACCTCTATGAGGACAATCTCTGAACATATGATCTCCTTTACAACCCTAGCATTGAATAGGTGGCTGCCTTGGCCTTTTAACCCCAGTCTCAATAATTCTGGGTTCTCTAGAAGTTGGCTGTCCTTGAGTATTATTTCAGAAGAATGGTGGCTTAGTTCCCTTCTTCCTCTGATCCATATTGAATTTCTTTTTGTCTTCCCAATATTTTTGGAAAGTTGGCCTTGCTTTTTGCTGATCATATAGGAATTTAGCTCGCCTTATGGTCTCCTCCAATGTCTTGGGATCATCATACTGTATTTTGTCACTGATGAATGCTGGCAATCCACTAAAATACCTTTTAATCTTAACTGTCTCATCCTTGATGAAAGAGACATACTTCAATAGTTCTAAAAACCTCCTTTCATATTCATTAATGGTCATACTCCCAAGCTTGAGTTCAAAGAACTCTTTCATTTTCTTGTCATAATATCTCTTAGTCAAGTATTTCTTTTCAAAATACTTCTTGAATTCCCTCCAAGTAACACTTTTCTCTTTAATGTGTTACACCTGCACAAGCTGATCCCACCACATGGATGCTTTTCCCTTGAGTTGATAGATGGAAATTCTACCTTTTGCATGAGAAGAATAATTATGCAATTGAAAATAATTTCTCATGCACAACAACCATGTCTCTGCATCTTCATCCTTCTTGTGCTCACCATCAAATGTAGGAGGTTTGATTTTGTTCATTTCTCCTCGTAGCTCATCCACCCCAGACCTCTTATGATTCCTAATAGGGGATGGACTTGAGTTGTTGTTTACCCTCTTATTGAAATGGCTCGGGGAGTGACAATGATGTCTGCTAACACTTCTTGTTCTTCTTTTCTCATCAGGATACCTGTGACTTCCTGATTTGCTTGATCTAGTCTCCTTATCCAATTTCTTTTCTATTCTGTTCAAGCTATGCATTAGCTTCATGTTGAAGTCCTCTTGCTACTCCTTGGCTCTCATAAGCGTTTCATTATCAACTTTATGGATTTGGACATCCTTCTGCAATTTTTTAATGATCTCCACCATATTCATGTTTTCATCCCTTCCTTCTCCATGTCCATTGGAGTTTGTTCTATCAATGGCCAAATGGAAATCCATCCCTCTAATATCATCTTCCTGGATGTAATTTATTTGTGCATCATCCATTCCTATGGAATCTGTGTTGATCCTGATTTGATCTATTTGTTTTTAACTTTTCAAAATGTGCGACCAACAAAACTTTTTCAGGCTAATTGTTTCAACAATTTCATGAAAATATGAACCATTTTGGTTCAATAATATATCATAATTATTTCTTTTGATTTCCTAGAAAATTGAATGCCTAGATCAATTTTTTGGGTGGATATTTATATTCCACTTTCCAACACCTTTCAAATTCTTGTTCCCATGCTCAATTTTGAGTCTTGAGCAGAAAGTTATGGTTATTTGAAAATTGCCCATTAATTTTTTTTGTTCACCCTTCAACTTGGCGCAACTCTGCGCTGTAATTATGCATTTTTGCACCTACTCCATTGGATTTTTCATAGTATTTAAATTGAGTTTATTCATATACATATTCTGGAAACTCTGTCCAAGTTTCACCTTTTTCTGGGTTTCGGGCTGCTAGTTACAACTTGCTGAAGTTCTAGGCCAATTTGTATTTTTGGTCCGGAATGCTACAAGTACCTTCTTTTCCATATTAAATGTTTTTAACATGCCCATGAATTTAATTTATCTCTAAGAATATCTTCTATGTTTCAATATATTTCCATTGACTGCTCCTGCGCTTCAATCTGATTCCAAAGTAGAAAGTTATGGCTCTTCAAAGTTAGTTGGGTCTTAAAATTTACCCTCCACTGTTTGTGTTGTAACTTTCTCATAAAAGCTCCGTTTGATGAATGGTTTACACCATTAGAAAGATATCTTTGATCTATTTTATTTGAGATGCAGAAAAAAAGTATATCAAGTAGACTCTATTCATGTGGTTTTTGAGTAGCTAAAAACGTTGTTAAGGGCCTCAAAAACGCGCTGCAAAAAGATGACGTTGAAATGATATAACACGTCGCAAAAAATCGCTATTTTTCTATTGTTGTTCACCCTCCAAACGACTCCGCGCACACAAATTTCAACTTGTACACCCATATTTAGCATGCACAACAACACCACAAGGTAAATCATGCTCTGCACACCTATCACCACTGTGCATCACATCTCTGTCGCACCAATAACTGGTGCGCACTACTTTTGTGTCGCGCGCCAATATAAACCGCGCGTAGTTTTAGTTCTGGTACTAATACCTGCTGCGTGCAATTTTTGTATCGCGCGCTAATATTCCACGCACATTTCACTCTACACACCGCACCATGCCAAATTTTAGTACGCCCCCATTGCACACCAATACTCTGCGCACACCATTAATTAAACTATCGTGCGACAACATATACCCACATTGCGTGCACACCAACCAAACTTCTCTGCGCTCTGCCAATACTACGCACACCACACGCGCCATTATTATGTGTGTGCACACTGCGTGCACCTTATTATGCATATGCACATCGTGTAATGCTAAATTTAGCACGTACACCCACACACCAACATTTTTCCGTGTGACGCCAAATTTTAGCGCGCGCACCCGCACACTAACATTTTTCTGCGCGACGCCAAAATTTAGCGCGCCAACCTGCACACCAACATTTTTACGCGTGGCATCGAGATTTAGCGCGCACACCAGTACACCAATAATTTTCCGCGCAACGACAAATTTTACCGCGCGTACCTGCACACCAACATTTTTCCGCGCGACACCAAAATTTAGCGTGCCAACCTGCACACCAACATTTTTCCGTACGGCGCCAATATTTAGCATGTGCACCAACAAACCAACATTTTTCTGCGTGACGCAAAAATTTAGCACGCGCACCTGGACATCAACATTTCGTGAATTCCGCTGTAGAAATTGGGGTTTTGGTTATCTTTTCCCCAAATTTTACCATAGACATTCTGCAACTATGAAATTTGCTCAATGTCACCTCGATAACACCAATTCAACCTCTGTAACAACAAATCGTTGTGGGTTGACATTTCTGGAATGTATTTTTCCCAAACTCAATTCACGAATTGAGAATTTTAATTACTAATTTCGCTCCATCTATCATGGCTTCACTGTAACTTCAAATTCAACCAATTCCAGGTTTGAATTAGCTAGAACATATATTAAATCATTAATATCTCACCACTTGGCCGAATTTCTCAATTTTCCCATGAATTTAACAACAAAAATTGGGCCTTTTTCCCAATTCCGCACAATGGCTGTTACTTTTTACCACGGACGCTTTGCAACTAAACTTTGGCCAGTTCGAAATCAATCCTGTGTGAAATTTCTCTTCAACTCAACTTGTTCGGCCCATCCACGATCAGTGTTGAAAACTGAAACTCTGATACCATATTGTAACATCCCCGGATGCTCACGCTGAGGCATGCTACACGAGAGAATGCTTTCATTCTCTCTGCGGAACATACTGTAACATACCCAGTATCCAACTAAGCTATGCCACGTAAATTTTTTGAACTACATGCAATTAAAACATATACACACAGAACACTTGCGGAATTATATATATAAAACATAAACAGACAAATACATACTGTAATTACACAGATTCATACATAAATGATAGTAAACATATACATGCAACATATGCAAGCAATACCCATAAATATAAACATAGTTACAAACCATACACAGGATAAACCCACAAAAATAATCACGTAAATAATAATGCAACATGTAAATTTATCACACAATTGACACTTATTTTGGTAAGAATATCACCAATTGCGTGCAGACCTTCCACGAACCTCCCAACCTTAGACCATACTATTCATCACTCTTAGTATCGGATCACCCTCAAGCTGGGACCAAACTCCACCCGGGTAAAGGGATTCCTAACTAGGCTAATGGTTCATAGACAACAAGAAAGATTCCATCACATGTGCTAACTCAAACTAAGGGCCTACAATCCCTCATTCCCCACATGTCTGTCCCACCCTAGGAAGTGTGCCCCTTCTCTGCTCCACAATCCTTTGGCTACCCCACTTTCTTTCCAGGCTTCAACAACAGGTCGAACATGAAGTCTCAGAGCCCTGTAGCTACAGTTTAACACCTTCACGAAATTAATTCCCAACAATTATCTCACCCAGAGAGAAATTGCTCACGGTCCTGACAACCTGCCTCTTCAATATCCCATGGGCCTGACAACCCGCTTTTTCAGTTGAGCTCCCAATCTAACTAGGTAAACAAACAAGTATGGGTACGAATATGATTCAGGTACAGTGACATGAAGGTATGGAGGATAACTGATTGCGTGAGTGAAAGATCATGGTATCACTGAAAATTGGAAGACCCCCATGGAAGGAATGATAGGAAAATGAACTAAGTCCAAACAATATGTATGCATGTCCCTAACTTGACAGTTGTCATGTTGGGAGCTACTTTGGCCCACTTGTCCCCAACTTTGGAACTTAGGATAAAATAATTATCCATACTTTATACTTTAAGAAATATTAATATAATATTCCTTTTTGGTTTAAGCTCCCTAGCTTAGCCCCCTTTCCTTAACTTTTAGCCCTCCCTTTCCCTAACTAGTGGAGTATAGTCCCCCATACTCTTTTATCATGGTGGGTCTATGCACAACGATGTATTTTATATTAATGATGAGACATATACAAAAATAGGCACACTGGCCTTTAACATCTAGGCTCTCCGGCCTAATCAAAACATAAGCATCCTAGCTTATAATAACAAGCTCACTAGCTTATAAAACACATCATATACACAGAGGCTCCCTGGCCTCAAAATCACGCGCACTTAAGTTGCTGTGCACGATATCCTAGAATGTGCACACTTCATCATTTTACTGCGCAGTACATGCGCGCACTATGCCATGAAAGGTGCATAGAAAAATGATATCAACAACTCACCAACTTACGTACATTTCTATTTACATTTACAATTGGGTTTGGCCTGAGGATATTACATATGTTATAATTTTTTGATATAAATATTTCTTTATTTGTTTGCATAGCACAACATAAAAAGTAACATTGGTCCCAAGAACATATCTCTTGAAAATTAATTGTTTTTTTTGCAAAAAGGCTATAAACATAGGGTAGCAATCCCGACTATATTGCCTTAGCCCAACATGATTAAAAAATGATGGTATTAGGATAGCGATTCCTTTTCATAAAAAAGTCTTACGATGGGTCCATGGTGATTTCTTAAGATGCTTACCATACTGATCCATTCTTATAGTTTATACTATAGTCTTATACTTAGACATTTTCATGACCTCTTTTACCATTAATTACCACCTTACCTACCTCATTCACGTAACCCCACAAATTCCTCATATTATTTCTCTTTCACTAAGTTTTCTGAGCATATATCCAAGTGACACATGGTAGGTGACTATTGGTGATTGGACGCGATGTGTCAGATATTCATAGGTTGATTGGGCATTGACTGGGCAGTGTCTGGGCAACCAAAATATTACCGATATATATATTTTTCTAAGGCACGAGAGCTACACCAAGGTATCCATAATTTCCTTTGTTCCGAATGAAAAGTATGGAAGATTTTACATTATAAACACCAAGTTTTCAACTACCATAATGCATATGGGATTTTAAAGGGTGAATTTTAATGAAGGGCCAAGATTAATCCATGAATTTGATGGACGGACGCTGAGTAGTGAACTTTTGAAGCTCATAAATCAAGATATGGGTGTTCGTTTTCGGAAAAATATACCTCGTTGGAAAGGTAATTTGACGAGGAAGATGACTGAATAGGTTTCAATGGATGAAATTGGCCATAATTTTCTCATAAAATAAAATAACAATTAACTCTGTTTTCATGGTTTGCTGGTAAATTTGTTTATAACCTCGACTTCTTGAGGCTATAACTTGAGATCCATATCTCCAATTGTCGTTCAACATGATGCGTTGGAAAGATGGGATGATGAATATTGCATATAGAATGGTTTCCATGGCTGAAGCATAAAAAATCATGCTCAAAAAATTAAAACACAATCCACTTTTTACAAGATGGTTAATTTGAAAATTTGAAAATAAAAGTTTATTAAATGACTTTTATTAAAGACGAAATGGGCCCCACTTCGATGCATGAATTTTAATGGCATAAAGTCATTAATGAGAGTTCAATAAAGTATTAATTAAAGTGGTTACTCCAATAAGGAAGCGTGTGGAAAATACTTCAAGAAGTTTTCCCTAACTAATTTAGGAAGTTTTGAGAGCATATTTTAAAAGGCAAGAGAAGGCATCATGAAGAAGTTGACAGTTAGAGGTTTTCTATGACAATGAAGAGTCTTCAAGAAGCAAAGTTTTATCTTTCAAGATTCTATGAATTGGCTTGTTTAAATTTTTCTCTCCTTACATCTTCTTCTTCTCTATTTACTTCCATCAAATCTTTCATGTATTGTCAGACAGATAGGAAGATTTAGGTATGAGCAATTCTTTCTCTAAAAGTTCTTTAGTCATCTTGTAATATTTTAGGTCCAACGGAGCAAGATCCGTCGTACAAACACAATTACTATTTCATTAAATTTATTAGTTGTCATTGATATCTTGTAGAAATTGTTTCATCCCTCTTGTTTATGACTTTATTAAACTTGTCATATTTGGGATATTGTTACAGATTTCTTTTGCAAAGAACTACTTCAGGGCACTATATTAGTGATTTCTCAGTATTTGAGTTGAAAGAATGTGATTTCAATTATATTGTCTATCAAAATCTCTTTTGAGTTTCAAAGAAATACTCATCTAAAGTTATTTGAAGACTTGCCCATTTTTACTTCATCTTCCAAAAGTCATAGCAGATTCCAGGTTCATTTTATCTTATAAAAAAGGAAGAATGTATGTTGAAAGGAGACTCCAAAACCTTGTGGACAAAACTCTTTGCTGGCACACTTTATCTTTATTTTGTTTCAATGATATGATGTATATTTGCATAACTGTACATAAGGGTTGTATATTTGTATATACAAGCTTTGTTGGAAGATCTTTCATTTAATGTAGAATCATATAAAAAACCTTCCAACATTTCATCCAAAGAGGAGTACCACCTCTATAAAAATGCAGGGGGATTCATATCATGGTGAGGTTTTTGTTTGGATATATTTTTTTTAAGCAATTTTTTTTTACTATAAGTCACCTTTCAAATCCAAAATATACATAATTGTCTGTAAGAGAATAGAGTTTGCTTGTCTGCATTGCCCAAATGGGAAACCAATACAACAATATGCCCAAAATAAACCATTTCATATAATTTAAATACTTGCAATAGCCAAAAAACAAATTCCTATGCACTCTATACTATCTATAAGCTTCGGTGCCACACAAGGCTATGATAAAATTTAAGTGAAACCTTGCCATCAACAGAATCCTAAAACAAGAACTTGAAAAAAAAGGCTTCATTTTGAATCTGGATCCGAGTAATCAGTCATCCCTGTGTCGCTTGTCGCCAGAGCCCTTGCTGTCGCTGCGGTCGAAGGAGCTAGAGAGTGGTTGAGAAGAGGAGATAACATAACCTCCAACCGTTCTTCGCATTGATCCCTGAGCTCAGTCCTGAAAAATAAATCCACCAAGTCATGCCGGACTTCGAAAACCAAACCCTGTAGAATATCCATTGATGCTAGGAGCCGATAGTAGTCGCCACAAGTGAAAAAATTGGGTGGATGGGACTGAGAGGGGGTCGTCGCCAAGGGGATGGAGGTGGAATTAGGTTTGGAAGCAACTTGAGGAGTCATAGGAGAGTTGGACGGATGAGAGGTGGAAGGCATGTTCGAGATGGCGCCAGTTTGCAAAACCCATAGAATTCCCCTGGCTGTCAAACCATTCCACTCAATAGGCCTAGGGAGAAGATAGAGGAGCGAGGCCATGCAAACTAGAGGAGGACAAGGGGGGGGGGGAGGGAGGGAGGAGAAAATGAATTGGGAAATGTTTGTTGTTGACCGAGGTTTCAATGGGCCATTCTCTTGTAAGTTTGATACCAAGCCAAATCCCTTTTTGGATTTTCACACAACCTCAACATAACCAGGAGGGGGAGGTGGAGGAAGACAACCTGAAAATCTGAAATCATGAGCCAAGAGGGAGAGACAGGTGGATAAATGAAACAGATGAAATGGACAATAGATGATATGGATTCTGGAAAGTGAAATGGATAAATGACATGCTTCTCTCACAATCCATTGCCATTACTGTGACATGGGAAATGGCACAATGACGCACCTGAAGCGTGTAATCACCGGAGGAAATCAACAACATAGTGTAAATGTAATGCATTATATCGCAGGGGATGACCACCATAATGTGGGGCATGTGGCCTTCAAATGCTAGATGCCTGCCCATCTCCCTTGTGTCCACTATCAGGCGAATGACACCCCATCCGTGGAGTTTTTTTTTTGGATATTGACCATCCTAAAAATCAACATTTTTGGCGACCATACTAGGGAACAATTTGTTTTCAAGATATATAATGCTTTGCTTCATATCTGATTGAGGAACCAAAATATCCATGGTTCAAATTTTCAAAAAGAAGATTCAAAGAAAATTGCTACTTGTTCTAGATGCATGGTGTTTATAAAAATCTTATTCAAAGATATTTGAATGACCTCAAAAGTAACCAAGAACCATCAAATATTTGGGAGGATGAATTCCTTGGAAATTACACTGAAAGAACTTTTAAAGGCACTGGCAATTCCATTGGGAAGATTCAACAATCTCAAGAAAATATATATTATGACTCCTCCAAAGAATTTCATTCATGTTATGATATCCCTTTTCCTTCTTCATCAAGCCCATCAATGAATTTACAAGACTCAACAAAAGGAAGAGGTACCCAAAGAAGGAGGAGATTATAGAGAATCCCTTTAAATATGGAAGAATTAGATTTTCAGATGCCTGATATTTCTATTGAAAAAAATTCCACGTTCTTTGGGAACACTTTGGAGGATGCAGTGCAACAACTGTTTAGATTCAAAATCATGTGTGATGTTTTCAATCTCACTGAAGATAATATTACATGTCAATTTTTTGCACAAACTTTGCATGAGAATGCTCGTGAATGGTTCTATTCATTGTTGTTTGGGACCATTACCAGTTGGGATGTGTTGGAAACTTCATTTGCTGAAAAGTTTTCCCACCCACCCTCTCCCTGATCTGGATTATTTTTGGGACGAAATGAGAGTGAAGATATAATAAAGAAATGTACAGAGATATATCAGATATATATATATATATATATATATATATATATATATATATATATATATATTACCATAAACACAAAGATACAATAATACACAATTTCTATTAATGAGCAAAATGTACAAAACTGTATAAATACAGAGTGAAAGACTCGCTAGAATGGTGGTAGATTATCTATGTGAAAGACTCGCTCATTCGCAAGAATATGATCATTAAAATGAGGCTCCAGAGACCTTTTTAACATAAAGAAAACCCAAAACCCTAACTGCGGAAGATGAAAATCCAACAGTTTTGTGGACCCCATTTTGGGTAGTTTGGTGTATTAACTTTCCGGGGGTGTAACTTTGGAATACGATCTTCGTTTGGGGCGCACGATAGCTCTTTGAAAGGTATCGATGAGGAGATTCATTTTGGGGGCTCAATCAAAGAATTATTCTATTATTGAGGTACCCGATCATGAAAAAATGTCGTTTAAGCCCTCAAAATAGCCCCAAAAGTTTAGGACCCGAAAACCTGATAAAAATAGTAAATTGTCAACAAACTGTTTTGAGCCAGTTGGAATAGGTGGGTGGCCACTAATATCCACCTGTATCACTCCCATATGGACACAAGACAATGAATATTCCATCCTTTCATATAATCCATATGAAGACCTTTCAAGCATCAAATTTGAGAATGAAATTGAGGAGACTCCAACAAATGCACACAAAGATTTCAACCAACATGTGGAAAACGTTGCAACAAATTTGCAAGGGCCATATAATGAAGGTGAAAATTCAAAAGAACATTTGTAGCAAGACGAATTGGTGGAAGAAATTAATCTTGAGAACAATGATGGGAAATATGATCATTGCATGAAGGAAGAATGCTTCTAGGACATCACCAAGGAACTAAGAATTTTGGATGTGGTCAGAGATAAGCAGAAAGATGAAAATATTTTCAAATATGAAACTTCTCATCCAACCAAAGAAAATATCATTCTTGGGCAACCAATAAATGATTTCATTGAATCAAGATTCCAAATAATTGTTGGCCAAGCAATGCAATTAGATTTTGGTCACATCTGGCTCAAATTTACCTCAATATTCTTTGAGCATACTCTTGACGCCTTGATAAAAACCTCAATATGTTCCCCAATTATAGATCTCATTCCACAAATAATTTGGATGCTTGAATGGATCCATTGGAAATCTACCTACACCTAAAAGTGTTCCTTTCCTCCAAGTAGGTTAGGGTAGGTAGATCTTGTTTGTACATAGTTTATTTCTTCAGTCAAGTTTTGTGTGATAAAGAATTTGTTCGATGGAGAAAACATTTTAAGATGAATCCACAACCCAATCAAGAAGGCAACTTGTCATATTATGGATTTTCAATGACCCACATGGGGTCATTGTCCCACAGTTTGAGCCAATTGTTGATCGAAAACTTGGTCACCTCGATTTTCCGCTCTTTTTAAGATAATATATAAAAAAATTTAGAAGGAGGAATTTGTGCATGCTCATCAACTTATGGTGTATCCCTCAATCTCATCTTTGTCATACATTTTACAGAATCAAAATCCGAGTCTGAATGCTTGAGATACTCATGCAAGAAGAGCCTTGAAGAATTTTTTTCACAACTCATTCTTACTAAGTCTTACTCCGGGTTCACAATGGTTTCTTAAGTTTCTTAACATACCTATCCATTCTTATACTCTATACTATAGTCTTATAATTAGACATTTTCACGACCTATTTTACCATTAATTACCACCTTACCTATCTCATTCACGTAACCCTATGAATTCCTCATATTATTTTAATATTATTTCTCTTGTCCTAAGTTTTCTGTAAATATATCCAAGTGACACGTGGAAGGTGACTGGTGGTGATTGGATGTGACATGTCAAATATTCATAGGTTAACTGGGCGATGACTAGGAAACCAAACTATTCTTGATATATATATTTTTCTAAGGCACGAGAGGTACACCAATGTCTCCATAATCTCCTTTGTTCCACATGAAAAGTATGGAAAATTTTACATTATAAACACCATGTTTTCAACTACCACAATGCATGTGGGATTTTAAAGGGAAATTTTTAATGAAGGGCACAAATTAATCCATGAATTTGATGGAAAGTTGTTGAGCATCGAACTTTTGAAGCTCATAACTCAAGATCCAGGTGAGGAAGATTATGGAACATGTTTCAAGAGATGAAATTGGCCATATTTCTCTCAAAAATTAAAATAACAGTTAGCTCTATTTTCATGGTTTGTTGGTAAATTTGTTTAGAACCTCGACTTCCTGAGGCTATAACGTGAGATACAAAACTCCAATTCTTGCTAGGGAGGACTTGTTGGAAATATGGGATGATGAATATTGCATTTAGATTGGTTTCCATGGATGAAAGGTCAAATATCATGCTCAAAAAATTAAAACACAATCCACTTTTTAAAAGGCGGTTAATTTGAAAACAAAAGTTTATTAAATGACTTTTATTAAAGACGAAATGGGCCCCACTTCAAAGAACGAATTTTAATGACATAAATTCATTAATGATATTTCAATAATGTATTAATTAAAGTGGTTACTCCAAGAAGGAAGCGTGTGGAAACTACTTCAAGAAGTTTTCCCTAACTAATTCAAAAAGTTTTGAGAGTAGATTTTAAAAAGGCAAGAGAAGGCACCATGAAGAAGTCGACAACCAAAGGTTTTCTACAACAATGAAGAGTCTTCAAGAAGCAAAGTTTTATCTTTCAATATTCTATGAATTGGCCTGCTTAAACTTTTCTCTTCTTACATCTTCTTCCCTGTTTCCTTCCATCAAATCTTTCATGTATTTCTAGACAAACATGAATATTTAGGTATGGGAAATTCTTTCTCTAAGATTTCTTCAATCATTTTGTAATATTTCAAGTTCACAAGAGCAACATCCTTCCTTGCAAAAATGAAATTGCTATTTCATTCAATTTATTAGTTGTCATTAAGATTTTGTAGAGGTTGTTTCAACCCTCTTGTTTCTGACATTATTAAACTTGTCATATTTGGGATATTGTTACAAATTTCTTCTACAAAGAACTGCTTCGGGGCACTATATTAGTGATTTCTCGGGATTTGAGTTGAAAGAATGTGATTTCAATTATATTTTATATCAAAATATCTTTTGAGTTTCAAAGAAATACTCATATAAAGTTCTTTGAAGACCTGTCCATTTTTACTCCATCTTCCAAAAGTCATAGCAAATTCCAGGTTCATTTTATCCGACAAGAAAGGAAGAATGTTCATTGAAAGGAGACTCCAAAAACTTGTGGAAAAAAATCTCTGCTGACACACCGTATCTTTATTTTATTCAAATGATATGATTTATGTTTGCATAACTATACATAAGGGATGTATATTTGTATATACAACATTTGTTGGGAGATCTTTCATTCAATATAGAATCATATAAAAAAAACTTCCAACATTTCAACCAAAGAGGAGTACCACCTCTATAAAAACGCAGGGGGATTCATATCCTCGTGAGGTTGTTGTTAAGATATTGACCAATATAAACATCAACAGGGCCTTAACAGGGATAAAAGGTATTTTTAGGATCAACTAAAAGAGCAAGAAACCCTAAAATGTGACAATTTCATTATATGAGGGGATTTGAATTTGACTCTTTTCTTCGAGGGAGGTTCAGGGAGAAGTGGACAATATCAATCCTCTAATGGGATACTTCATCCACTTCTTTGAATAATCTAATTTGATTAATATTGAGGTTATTCAATTAATCCCAATCCGGAGAAACTTTAGGAGGGGGAGATTAGTCATCTCTAAAAGGTTGAATAGATTCTTATCAACATAAAATTTGGTGGAGGGTGAAGTATTTAGGTCATGGGTATCACATGGGGGCTCATATGATATTCTACATATTCTTATACAAATAGATAAAGAGGACATAAAAACCCTATCTCCTTTTAATTTCAATCATGATTGGTCGACCGAGGAAGACTTTAGATTGCGTCTTACAAAAAAATGGAAATGTTATGATAACCCTTCACGAGAATCAAACATGTTTCAATTTTATATGAATATTAAACAAGTAAAGAAGCTTGTTGCATGGTGGGAAAGGAAGAAAATTTGGCATACTTAAAAAAGGTAGAAGCAGACATATCCACTCCCTTTGAAAATAATGTCACGGGGGTTTCCAATGATGAAGAGATGTTAGATTTAAACCCTTGAAGACAAGAAAAAAGAACTTTTGGATAAATATGAGGTAGAGTAGAGTCTCAAAAGTAGAGGCATGTGGATGGAAGAGGTGTACAACAACACCAATTTCCTTCACAATTATGCAAATTATAGGAAATGTGTTAATAATGTTTGGGAGATTGGTTTGCTTAATGGCTTAAAGGCAAAAACTTTTAAAGACATTGCAAAATTGGAAAGCCTCATTTTCAAAATCTAATCAAAGATCCATAATCTCTAAACATAAAAGATATGATGAAGGTGGTTAAGATTTTTCAAAGACTCTTTGACCAAAGGACGAATGGTAGCTTAGAATTAGATGTTTCCAAGGAGGAATTAAAAGGAGTTCTATTATCTTTAAATAAGACCAAGAGTTTTGGGCCCAATGGTTGGACTATGGAGTTTTATATTGCTTTTTATGAATTCTTAAAAGATGAGAGATTAAGGGTAGTTGAAAAATCCAAATCTTCTGGTAAAGTGTTGGGGACCCTTAATTAAATGCTTATTGTTGTAATTCCTAAAAAGAATGAGCTTAGCTCCTTCAATAATTTTAGACCCATTTCACTTTGTAATCTTATTTACAAAATCATCTCAAAGATAATAGAAAATAGGCTCAAGGGGATGATGTATGAAGTGATTTCCGAGGAACAATTTGGGTTCCTTTTCAACATGCATATTCATGATTTTATGGGAATCACATAGGGAGGTTTACATTCTACCAAAATTGACAAGATTCCAATAGTTGTGTTGGAGATTTACCTAGCAAAGGATTATGATAAGGTAACTTGGTTGTACATATGACCGATTCTGCTATAAATGGGAATGGAATTACGACAAATTAATTATATTCAAGGGTGTGTATCATAAGCCTCATTTTGTATCTTAATAAATGAGCCTCCTTCTAGTTTTTTCAATGCCTCAAAGGGGATTAGACAGGGGTGTCCCCTATCCCCCTTCTTGTTTTTACTAGTTGCCAAAGGATTAAGTAGATTAACAACTAAAGATAAAAAGATGGGTTTTATCGAAGGCATAAGAGTGGTTGGTTTTGTGTTTCTCCCACCTCCTATTTTTTTTATGATATTATGCTATTTAGTCATGGTTCTCTTTAGGAAATTAAATTGTATAAATGTATTTTTGAATCCTATTACAATGCAACTAGTATGGAAGTAAATTTTGATAAACATATATGATTTTCAGTGAAATTGGTGATTAACTGGAAACTCAAATACCATATCCCCCCC
>ML789097.1:470080-495289 GCA_009831015.1 Picea engelmannii | reverse complement strand
AGCTGGTGCACCGTGTCCATCGGTGGGTGTGATGTCCATGTGATGTACATAACATAGGTAGAGGTGGAATTGGGTAGCCAAATGCTCTATCTTTCTTTTCTGGTCCTTCTCTACCTCTACTAACAGTTTGGTAATAGTTTCCATACTACCGAGGTGACATAGAATCTCGTCCAACATTGTCTTGTTTTCCTTGTTATCCTCCTGCCTGGCTTCTTCACTCTCTGAAATTACTTTTTCGAGCATAATCTTAGTTATCCATGCCATCTCCACTGTTTTGTGGAAGAGGGTTTCCTTGGGTTGCATGCCCCCCAGATCAGTGACCCAGTTCGCTTCCTGTACCAATGCATCCCACGCTTTACCTTTGTACTTGTTCTTTAAGTCCTTCTCCCACCAAGTGATGGTTTCCTTCCCCTTCGACGCAACCCGATTTTGGAAGGTGCCCTTCGCATCTTTCACGGCCTGTGCCATTCTTGTTTGTCGCCTCAGACTATTCGGGAATTCCTTCCTAGGGGGGCTCCTTTTCCTGTGCGTTTGCTTTATACGCGCCATCCTACTCTGCTTGCCGCAACTCCTGTGTTGGTTACTCAGCCTATGACTCACTTCCCAGGTATTCTTCCTGTCCCTCCACTGGACTCTGTGAAAATCCCTATTGTTGTGCTCCTTCTGATTGTGTCTATTTATGCTATACCTCTTCTTATTAACCTTTCCCCGCTGCAAGCCTTTCCTTTCAATCTTGGTTTTCTCACAGTGATGTGCGCTTCCATAAATTTCCCTGTTAAGGCTCAGATGGTCATGATGGGTCGTCCTTTGTCCTTGTGCGGTTACTGCCCTTGCTCACTTGTGATCTGATTGTGCTGCTCTTCGTACCTGTACCTGTCCAGGTGGGCCTATCCGGGTTATCATCTGCCCCACATGCCTTACATCATTTGTTGCATGCGACTTGTTTCCTGGCCTTTCACTCATGCTTTCCCCATGCCTCTTACTAGCATACTGGCCTTGCTTCTATTCATTCGTCTGCTGCTTATTATAATCTGGCATGATGATTAGTGTTAGAGTATTAGGCCATCCTATCCCGCCTAGGGCCCATGTACCTTCCGCGGGGCCTTGTGATATCCTCCTTGATGTGACCTTCCAAGATTAACCTGCCTTCATGATCTTTTGTCGCAAGGTGGTCGCAGTCTGTTCTGAGTTGCCCATCCGGAATACCGATCTAGGTGTTGTCTAGTTCTGGGCCTTCCTTTCTGAACCCCTCATTGTTGAGCCTGTCCGCTAGTGCATTCACTGCCCTGCGTACCCAACGCAACTCCATTGTGTTCAAAGTTCTTAGATGTTCCTGGATTTTATGGAGGGAGTGTGATAGGCGCCAGTGGCACTGAACCTTGCCCACTCTGGTGCCATTTTGGAGTCTTTTTGCTGTGTTGATAACCAAGGTGGAGTCACCTTCCACGATGATGTTTTTCATCCTTTCGCGACATAGGATTTCGAGGCCAAGTTCCAGAGATCCAAATTCTGTTGTGTTGTTGGTTGAGTTCCCCATGCTCCCAACGTATAGTCAGATGATGTTGCCACCACTGTCTCTGATCATGCCACCTACCCCTGCCACTCCTGGATTTCCTTTTGCCACCCCATCAAAGTTCATTTTGAGGAACCCTGATGGGGGGGGAGTCTAGTTGCAGGCTCCTATCTGGAGTTGCGGGTTGCGCCCTATAGTTAGGTTGTTGCATCAATTTTTTAGTTGGAAAAGGTCCAAGATTTAAGAGTCTTGGTCTGTGAGTTTCTCTTTCTCCATACTATAGTTGCGACTCTGCAACCTTTCTCTTATTTGAGAGACTATTGTCTCCTTTATCTTCTCTGCCGGTATGCTTTCATTCCTGAAGATGTGCTTGTTCTGTTCCTTCCAGATTGCCCAGATGATAATCCCCAACGTTAGAGTCCAGCAGAGGTTCACCATTTCATTTTCAGTGTAACCCTCATTCTAGTTGTTGATGGTTGTGCTGATGTCCCCCCAAATCCTATTCGATTGGCGGAAGATGCTTGCTGCCCAATCCCAAATCTCTGCTATATAACTGCATTCATAGAGGAGGTGGTTAGTTGTTACCTCCTTGTCTTGGCAGAGATGTCATAGAGAGGGCCCTATGAAACCTCTTTTCATGAGGTTCTCCCAAGTTAGAATTCGGTTGTGTAGAAAAATCCATTTGAACATTTTGATTTTTGGCCATTGGGGGCTTTTCCAAATTTTTTCCCACTGTTGCTCCATATTTTATTGGTCCTGACCCATGATGTAATACCGTTCTTATTTTAAGTTGAATTCACCCCCATTTTGCCTGCCCCACCTCAATTGGTCCTCTTCTTCCGAGACCCCAATTTTCCTTTTTCCCAATTCTTCCTCCACCTCTTTCGTGATTGTTTCGGTCCAAGCTCTATTTTGTGGCTTAATTTTGTCCTAGATCCGCCACCTGACACTGCCTTCCTTTTGCTTCCAGTAATGATGGATTTTTGTTTTTCCTTGCCCAATCATTTCTTGTTGAAGCTCCTCTCTGTCCATATTTTCCATTCTGGGTTCCAATTTCCATGCATCCTCCCAAAACCTTGATGTTCTACCATTTATGACTTCCCAAAAGCTGTGTTTCTTGATCCAGTGCTTGTTGCACCAGGAAAGATTCCAAGTGGTTGATCCCTCCCTTGCGCCCATGAACCAAATTCACTCATGGTTGCTTATGTTCAGGGCATACTTGGGCTTCCAAAGGTTTTTCCATGGTACCGAATTGTCTTTTACCCATCTCCACTAGAGATTTGCCCTGTAGGCTTCGTTGGTTACCTGTGGGTCTTGTATCCCCAGGTTGCCTTTGATTTTTGGTCTGCAAACCTTACCCCAAGCCACCATGGCCCATTTATTTTTTGTTCTGCGCCATGCCATAGGAAGTCTCGCTGGATGGATTTTATCTTTTGTAGAATTCCTTTGGGGGTTGGGAACAATGAAATCATATACACCAGGATTGCTTGAAGAACCGTTTTGGTGAGGGTAAGCCTTACGACCAGGTTTAGGGATCTATATGTCCATTTTTTTACCCTCTCCCACAGTTTGCTGATAATTCCTTCCATGCAGCCTTGGTGCAGGCTTTTTTTGTTAGGGGGATTCCCAAGTATTTCGTTGGGAGCGTTTTGCATTCAAACCCCAGAATGCTGGCCATGTTGCGCTGAATTGCTGGATTAGTGTTGAAGAAATATATCATGGATTTGGAGTGGTTGATTTATGCCCCCGAGGCTTCCTCAAAGTATTCTAATACTATTTTGAAATACTTTTCTTCCTTTACCGTGGGTGTGCCATGGAGTAGGGTATCATCAATGAACTGTTGGTGTGTGGAGGCTGGACAATTTTCATAAGGTTTGATACCTTTTATTTCCCCAATTGCAGTTGCATATTTTATACTTCTGCTTAACCCTTCCATCATTAGAATGAACAGGAAGGGGGACAATGGGTCCCCTTGTCTTATGTCTCTGGATGGACATAAAGGTTTGGCCGGGGTTCCATTGATTAGTAGCGAGTAGCTTGTCGATGAGACTAGAGTGACTATCCAGTTGATCTAGTGCTAGTCAAACCCAAAATCTTCCAGAGTCTTAGCCATGTAGTGCCAACTTATTTTGTCGTAAGCCTTTGCCAGATCAAGTTGGATTATCATCCCCCCTCTCCTTTGGTTTTTCAGCGTGTGAATGATCTCATGAGCTTGGATGATATTGTCCAGGATTTGTCCGCCTTCCAAAAAACCCGTCTGTTCCTATGCAATCAGTGTGGGAAGTAGTGGCTTCATTCTATTTTCCATGACTTTGGATATTATCTTGTAAACTACATTGCATAAATCTATAGGCCTATAGCGATCTGGGGTTCTAGCTTCATTTTCTTTCGGGATTAGAGTGATCATTGTGGCATTTAAATCTTTCATGATGGATGTCGATCTTCTGGAGTTCTCCAACACCTCATAAATATCATGCTTAACCACTTCCCAATAGGATTTGAAAAATTCCATTGTGAAACCATCCGGGCCTGGGGCCTTTCCGTTGGGCATCTCCTGGACCACTTGGTCAATTTCTTCCTTGGAAATGGGTTTGCTTAAGCCAACATTTTTCTCCTCTATGACTAGCTTGGGGATGTGCTGAATTATTCTTTGTATGGCCTCCAATCTATATTGGTTTGGTTTCTAGGCTATCCCCTGGAAGTGGTTGACCAGTGTATTCTCAATTTCCTGGTGGGATTCTCTTTCAATCCCGTCTTGATCCCTAATCTTCAATATTTTATTGTGGGATCTTCTTGCAATAGTTGTTCTATGAAAAAACTTGGTATTCCTCTCCCCTTCCTTTAAACACCTTATTCTAGACTTTTGACACCACAGGGTTTCTTCCTGCAGGCATCTCGCTTCCCATTCCCGAGTCAAATGGATCTTTTTTTTTTCTTCGATCCTTCATGTATTCCTCTTCGATGCACTGTTCCTATAGTTTCCTCATTCTGTCCTCGATGCTCTTTTCCCCCTGTTTTATATTTCCAAAGAATTCCTTGTTCCACTCCTTGAGTTTTTGTATGATGTATTTGATTTTTTTGTGAAGTTTGAACATCCTTGTCCCTTGGTCTGAAAGTTCCTCCCGCCACCATTGGTTGATGTTCTCCTTGAAGGTGGGATGGTCGATCCAGAACTTCTCAAATCTAAATGGTTTGTTCTTTGGTGTGGTTTGAAAATTTGCTTCCATTTGAACTGGCCAGTGATCTGATCCCCACCATGGGAGGATGATGCAGTCCAAAATTAGTCCCTGCAACATGATTGATTCCGACACCAAGAATCTATCTAGCCTTGTAGCTATTTGGTGGTGACCTAGTCGTTTGTTGTTCCAGGTGAACTGACCGTTGCTAGTATTGATGTCCACGAGCTTCATTGTGTTAATGAATGCTGAGAAATATTCTGCATCTCTGTCCAATCTCCTGGTTCCCCCTTTTTTCTCTGCGAGTGTAGTGATGATGATACTAGTTATAGGACTAGTAAAAAAACCTATCTTTCACTGAGTGTATCTCCAAAAGTACAATGACCTAGAAGCTGAAATTCATTCCATAGGTACCTTGTTATGTCTTATCAATAGCCTCCACGTTTCACTATCTTAATAATGCTATCAAAAAATTTATAGTGAAAATAGTAATATGACCTTTAAAAAACATACCTTAGAACACATCATCACAAGACTTCATCTTCCCTTAAAATTTCACCCTTCTTCACTTCATCTTCCCTGTGAAATTCGTTGCTAAACTTGTCCTAAGAGATAAAAATATTGAATGATGAATATGAGATGTCCTTAATGTGTATTTATACTTTTCCAAGTACCTCATTTACTTGACTTTAGGGTCTACTTGTAACTTATTTGACCATACTTCAAGGCTTTCATCTTTAAGAGGGAATAAATTATCAACCGTGAGGAACCACATGGCATGCCACCTACCATTGGAAATGGAATGACAAGGGCCATTAATATATAGAGATTTTGTATGCAATTATAATATCCTTCATACTCTTTTTTATCTAATCAACTTTGGGCTTCATGACCACACCTTCGAGGCTTCCTAACCACTTAGCTATATTTCTAGGGCTTCTTGTAAACGTTGGGGATTCTTAACTACTTAGCCATATTTCTAAGGATTATTGTAGAATTCTTCAAAGAATCTTACCATGACCACACCTTCTGGGCTTCTTAACCACTTTTCCATATTTCTAGGGCTTTTTGTAGAATTATTCAAAGCGTCTTCCTGTGAGGGCCATGCTTAAAGCTATGCCATAAGGGGGGCACTTTGGAGACTTCTTCAAATACACCCATCACTTCTAGATGCTTCTATACTTATTCTACATTTGACATCACCCATTACTTCTAGTGGATTCTAGGGCTTCTCTTAGGGTTGACATCAATGGCAACGAACTTTCCAACAATCCCCCCCCTCTCCTCTCTTCAATCCCTATTGATTAGGGAGTGAATTACATAGGGTTTAATATAAAACATAATGCTTATAGGTATGATGATTGGGTGTGGTTAATTAAAAAAAATTAGGAAAGGATCTCCTATTGGTGTCACAAATGCTTATTTCATGGAGGAAGACTAATACCTATTAAGTCAGTATTGGAAAACATCTTAGTTTTCTTGTTATATATGACACATGTCCATAAAGGAATCCTTGAGAAGATTAGGAAAAAATGCTTCAGTTTTCTTTGGACAAGGAAGAAGCAAATGAAAGGCATTCCTCTTGTTAAGTGTTCGATATTGGTAAGGCTAAAAGGGGAAATATGTCAGGTCTTGAAGATTTATGTTTTCAGTTAGGATTTGGTTGCAAAAAACACGCAAAGATTATTTTTCAATGAAGACTTATGGGGGAATGTCACAAGGACTAAATACATCAAATTCATCTATTCGAAGGAGTGGATAAGATTAGAGAGAAAATCTATTAAGGGATCCTTTGTTGTTTGGAAGGCGTTGGTGAGAGCCTATCCAATTGTAGGAAAATGGGTGGCCTAGAAAATTGGAGAGGTGATAGGCTCATATTAGGGGAATATATATGGGTTGGATGTAGTGAAAATTTTAGAATATCAAGAGAGATACAAGTAGAACTACAAGCACAATATTTAACAAAGCTAGTAGATGTATCTATCATTGGTGCCCCAGGGGATTAGTTTTAGTCTTGGATGAAAACCAATGCTTTAAATTTGCATGGTAACTTCACAACAACATTGTCAAATTGTATTTCACTATTAAATCATAGCACATATTTTATATAAGATCAAGAGGATGAACTTAAATGGACCTGGAACAAAACTGCAATAGTTTTTACTACTAAATTAGGATATGAAGCCATTATAGTCCAATACCTAACCAAGGATAGGCTATAGTTGTGGAAGTGGATTTGGAAGCTAGCTTGTCCACTCAAAGTTAGAATTTTCACATGGCTTGATCTATCCAACAAGGTTGTGACTTGGGATATTGGTAAAAAAATAAATTTGAATGAACCTAATCATTGCATTCTTTGCAAGATATAAGGTGAATTTATTGAACATATTTTTGTTTTTTCGTTCCTTCTCTAGATCAGTCTAGAATTAATTTATTCAAATGGTAGGTGCCAATAAGTGGAGTAAGAACTCTCTCTTGGAGTTTTTTATATTCTAAAGGATAGATCCCTCATTTAAGACTCACGATTATCTACCTTTCTATGTAATATAGGGACTATGGATTTGTAGAAACACAATTATTTATCGAGGGAGTATTATGGAAATATCCTACACAAAAGGAAACTAGGATCCTTAAAGAACCAATCATAGATTTCACAAAAGATTGGGGATTCTCTAATAGAGCTTGCCAAGGAACACCATGTTTGTGTGGTGTTGGGAATCTTCTTTTTCTAAATAATCATTATTTTACACTCAAATATGATGTTGGGAATGATGAAAACAAAACATAATAATTCTTTTCACTATGGGTTCTAATAAAATTTGTTTTTGATCAAGGATTAATAGATTTGCAGGTGCTAGGAGATTTCAATTTTTTGATGGATTAGTGTAACGAAAAGTTTCAAATCGTCAACCTGGTCCCAGGTCCTATTATGAACAAAGTTCTAGAGGTAAAATCTCATTTTGATTTTATCTCTTTCTCACACATCTTCATAGAATTCAATATAAAAGTAGATACTTTATCAAAGTATACTCTAAATTTGCAAGAAGGGCTTTTGGTTTATCAAGAATTCAAGGGTAAAATTGCCTTTCCGAAATTATATTTATCCATCTTATGATTGATGAGATAGGCTAATGAAAGTAGTCTTAGGGGAACTATGTTTTCAAAAAATGTTAAATGATGCACTAAGAACAATTTTGAATATAAATGTTGTGATACTTGGGGGATTGTAATATGTAGCTATAGGGTATGATTGAGGACATATTAATACTTATCAAAGGAGATTCAAGGTTCATTGATGTATATTTTGATTTCACTCTTGAAATAAAAAATATAATAATTTTTTTCTTGGAAAACAAATTCAACTATGGACCGACGTTAATTGAAGAGGGAGAAATTAGAGACCACAATGTTTGAATTATAGACCACAATGGTTGAAATATAGACCATAATGATTTCCTTCCCTCATCTCAATAGTTCAAAAGAAAAGGGAACGATTTGAGTTGCAAAGGAAGAGATATGAAAATAATTACAAATGCCAATATGTGGCGTCTTCTTACTTTGTGTTAGACCACTCCATGCTTCCTCTGTGCACACATTGTAGGTTCCACGATGATATACCATGGAATGGAGGAGCACATGAGTAGATTTATAATAAATTCAAATTTGAAGAGTACCAAGTCAACCCCACATCTTATTAAATGATGCATTGGATGATAAACTCTTGTTCTACGGGGGTCGATGGAATATAAGGAAGCATGGAAACTTCTTCAACTATTTAAGCCACTCATATGTAACCAATATAAAATGATGAGATAATAAAAACAACCCAAGTGAATGCATACAACCCTATCAAGTGTCCAATCACCTAAGAAGCAAGGAAAATTTCTAATTGCAAAGATTTAGGATTGGAAATTCAGTTGAATATGTGAAAAAATTCTATTATTATAGTTACATATCTCATTGAAGACAATTAATTGGGTGGTATGAGGTTCATGGCCATTGTAATTGTTAACACAATCAACAAGAAGTGGTTTCAAGGAAGAATTAATCTAATGTATTCTAAAATTCTTACACCAATTCATTAGAATGCAGTCAAGAACCACAATGTCATCACATAAAGATCACACAACAATAAAATAACTCTTAATAGACTCATAGATTTTACCTTGGAATCCTAAATAGGAAAACCAACTTCTAATGGCGATGCTTATCCTTTATTCTTGACAATTGTAGGGTTACAATGTAGGCTGATGGCTCTCTGGGCCATTTAGTCGATTTCCAAAAGGATACAAGCATCAATGGGGTATATGGAAGGGACATCATCCTTGTCCATTCATTTCCATCACACATTGATCACACAAAAACAAAAAAACTCATAATAGACATAGAGATGTTACCCTAGAAATCCAAATGGGAAAACCATCTTCAAAAGGTGATGGTTAGTCTTTATTTTTGACAATTGTAGGGTTACAATGGAGGGTCATGGTTCTCTAGGCCATTTAGCAATTTGCATAGCCAATATTTTCCTTCGCCTCCTATTCCACTTTGTTAAAGACCCTTTGTGAGTTAATTTCCAAGAGGATGTATGGAATGATAGGTTAGATGGAAGCTTAAGCATCCTTGTCCTTTCATTTTCCATTTCCCAACATTCTTCTCTCCTATATCATCTTTTTGCATTCATTTTTTGCCTTTTTTTCTTTTAATTTCTTAATGCTTGCATCATTCTTTCTTGTTTTCCAAGAATCAAAATTTTTCATTCACTATTATGTGTACCGAGTCTCATTAACCATTCATCATTTGCTTTGGATTTGTTTTGGATCACCTTCAAGGTTACAAACCTAGATTTGTTATTGCTTCCCTCAAGTGGTGGTTTAGTTTCTTTACCCTTTCACAATGATATTCATTTTTTTTCTTCGAGCTGAGGGTATTTGTTGATTAAGGTTTTTGCTGGCCTCAATGGTGTTTTTGAGAGGAAGAATATCTTAATGGATTGGGATCACACGATACATTGGATTCCAAACTCTATTCTTGTCAATGCTTTTTTCAAATGTTTTCATGTTTTGTGATGCACATTATACACTATAGACACCATAGAGCACACGTTTTGTACAAAACCCTACAAGAGTCATAGTGCAAGGATTTTATATAGTTATGCATCACTCTATATGGTGCTCTCTCTCTCTCTATAAATTCACCATCGCATATTACAATATAATGCATACCGATGCACTTTGTTGTATAAAATATCACTACGAAAACCAAAAACGTTTTAGAAACTTGTTGTAGTTCTAGGTTGAAATTGTTTACTTACTTTGTAGAAAATATTTCATAATCTTCATATTTTATTATGTAGGTATTTTATTCATATAAGGTAACTGATAGAATATCAAGGAAAAAATACTACAACAATTATGATGGAAGTACCTCCAAGAAAAGAATAAGGAAAATTAGTTGAATTTTTAATATATAAGTAATATATTTTGAATTGTTTGTGGGTTTAAATGGTGTGTATTGGTTAATCTGTGCCATGTAAATAAAAAAACATAAAAAAAACTTGAGAAGATTGTTCACAACCTGAGTGGAAAAGAGCATATACGTTTTATGAAAATGTTGCAAATAGGGGAAGGCAGATCAAAAGGTGATCAACATAAAGTTTTTCTTTGACTTTTTATTAATAAAGTACTTCTTAATAATTGCTGACATGTTTCAAACATTTGATTTCACATATGTTGAATGTCATGAAGGGAACATCAAAGAGGAAATATAAGGTCCTCCTAAGAAGATGTTGAATGTCATGAAGGGAACATCAACGAGGAAATATAAGGTCCTCCTAAGAAGATTTTTTTTTTAAATGATGTAAATGGTGATGAATTGGTTCTCGATTCATTTGGATTAGTGCTGCAAGTTAATGATAGGGAAAATATTTTATAACACTAAGAGGAATATCATGGAAATTAGAAACATATAAATGTTCATTTCACTTATATTATAAAAATCAATCCAATGAATCCAAGAACCATGTTATGTTTCAATTACAAGTGTTTCTAGAGTAGTGGGCAATGAGACTTGTGAGACTTGCAATAGAAAAATTAGATAATAACAACAAATAATCATTAAAAAAGTGTTATTGCTAAACATATTTTTCTAATTTGTAGGTATTGGTCCAAAAAATTACCAAATTAATAATCTTGCTATTTTTACCTCATAGAAATATTAATTGATTTTTACTATCCTTGTTGTTTTTTAGGAAGATTGAGAAAATTATAGGCATCGAATAAGATGATATCCAAAAACTGTTGTTAGGGAAGTTCAAAAAAGTGTACAAGGAGATGGTAAGAGTATTAGGGATAATTGAATCATAGGAAGAACTATCCCAACAAAAATGTGCATCAAATCATTGCTCTTTTTGATATGCACATTCAATGAGTTTTATTGCATGAAATACTCATTTTCAAATGTTTTGTTTTTACATAAAATAAAACAAAATGGAAACTATTCATCACATAGGATGGGGAAACAAGGTAGAAAAGGGCCAATCACAAAATGTGTGAGGAGTACTTGTCTCTTCCTTACATAACATTTCATATTTGTTGTGATTTTTGTATTTTTATTAATTTACAATTGTCAATGGATGCTTTCTGCAAGGTGTTGATGTACAAATAAGGGCCATATAAATATTTGATCGACATTAGATTAATGATGGGTTGTGAGTATATGTTGGAGTATCAACGGTTAATTGAACAGATTGTAAGTAGTTGTGATGTTTTACATGACCCCCTATGCTATAAATATTGTAATAACAATAATACTTTAATTATATCTAAATGTTGTCATGATTTATACAACTTGCAAGAACAGAGTATAGAGTGGAGCTCAACAAAGATATGTTTCCGCTCGACAAAGATATGTTTCAAGGCAACATCATGCACAACTTCTAAAGAATGTGTATTGTTTATGAAAAACTTATTATTATTGTAAGCTTATCTATTCACACAATTATGTATCTTATACTATAAATGTAGATATTCATTACACTTATTTCTATGTTTATAGATGGAAGATAGAGAGGTTGGACAAAATCAAGCTAATCAACAAAACATTGCAAATAACACTAGTAAAACATCTATGTAAGAGATAAAGAAATGAATAACAGAAGCAACTCAAGCACTAACAATAACTTGAGGGATTAATAATGATCAACATAATTGAATGTTACGAGTTTTATATTTTGGAATGTTTTTGGGTAAAAATCAAACATGTTGTTAACAAGGAATTTTGTTTTGTCTTATTAGGTATGATGACGGGTTACCAAAATTTGTAACATTTTTTTATTCTAAATATTGCAGATCTTTATGTTGTTCCACTTTGTATCATGAAGGGCTCATTTTCCCTATATAATACAATATGTTTCTTATTCTATTGCAATGTATGTAGTTGTAAATGCTCTCTCTCTCTCTATATATATATATATTACAATGAACATATGTGTAATTAATGGATATATTCTTTAAATGATACAATACATTAATGCAGTGATTATATCTCAACAAATTAATTAAAATATTAAAAAAATGTTATTAAAAAATATTTGATTTTTTATATCAATAATTGAAATTTTATTAAAAAACAAGAAACAAGAAGTTGCATTTGCATACCAAATAAAAATAAATAGCATGTGAGGAATTTTGGCATCAAAACATATAGCTACGTTTTATTCATTCATACAAATTGATGTGCTTAAGTGTTTTGTACTCACCACTGTGTTTAGATAATTTGTATGACCAATTCATGTTCCAAATATAAGCAAGCACCAATTATATGCACAATATTATAGGATGGGTTGGTGATCCTTATGTGTATGTATGTACATGTTCTCTTTGTATGTATTAGAGCACAAGTGTTATATATATATATATATATATATATATAAACATCAACTCTATGAATGTGTAACAATGCATTTTAAACTTCGGGCGGTAGGTGCAAGAAGGGTCATTCTTAACTTTAGGGGGAATATTGAGATAAGCTTCACTTGGAGTTTAGGATACACCACCGATAATCAAGTGGAACAATATGCTCTTTGTTAGCACTAGAAGTCACACTTAGACTGCTGTAAGTGCAAGCCTAGTACCCATTAGAATATTAAAGATAAGTGTTTATGATAAGGTGGCAAATGGATGAAAAACTCAGAAATGAATGTTAATCACAACTCACTCCATACAATATACACCAACAAATAAGGCTTTGAATAACTTTTGGATAAGGATTTAAGAAATAAGGTGAGTAGGTGGAAGTCTTGATAAGAAAAATGTAATATGCCTATCATTTACATCAGGTAGTATTGACACACATATGAAGAAAAATCCTCTGAAATAAGAACTTCTCATAATCAAAGAGAAAACTCTGATATAATTATAAACAATATCACAACAAATCCTCCATTGCAACAAAGATACAATTTATCCAAATGAATCATTCAATGGACTGCAATCAGAATTAGATAGCAACAAGATGATAAGAAACAACACTGTTTTCCATTATCCAAAGTGTCTTAGGTATGGTACATACAATAGGAGGTATGCTCTGTTACATAGACAATATCAAAAAAATATGAGTCCTCTCTCACACCATTCGAACCCCTTTTTAGTCTTACAATGCTTATCTTATAGCCTAGACTGTCATTGACAACTTTACAATTCGAATAAAAAATCCTTCATAGGATTCCTATGCCTAAAGGTGGCATGGCTACAACTATACAACAAAAAGAAAACATAATGCTATACTGCAGGATGATGTTGGCAACATTTGCAACATCTTCTTTACGATTGATGATGTGTCCATTTGAGTGCATTTTCCTTTGGCAGGTGGCCTCCCAGCTTGCAACTGATCTTCAGAAAACTGGTACGCATCTGTCTTGACATCTGGCATTTGTTACTCCCTCCAAAAACTCCAAAACATGAGTTCGTAGTGCCTGTCTGAAACAACCAGTTCGCAGCGCCAGGCATTGCAAAATTTCCTGTAGTAGCTTGTTTTATTTTACAAAGGCTTAAAACATCCCAAAATTGTCTCAAGTGTCCCAAAATGCTATAACAACTTCATAATCTTGGTACATGACTAGAAGAAAACATCCAAATAGATAATCATGGTTTACAAAACATAAGCATCCTCAAAAAGTTGTGAAAATGCATAAAACATGAAACTTGACCAAAACTGCTACTGGTTATGGAGGTTCAACATCTTCATTTTTTAACTCTGGAGCTTCTCTTGGTAGCAACTTTAGCCAGCATGCCCAGATTTCTCTTGACCAACTCTTCTTTAAAAGGCTTTAGTTCTTCCTTTAACTTTCTAATTTGGGCTTGATGAGATATGTTTTGTCTGTAGAGATTTCTAAGCTGCTTGTGGAGGGGCAACAATCTTTTGGCTAAAAATCTTGCCTTATCAATTGTATCATGGTACATGCCCATAACTCCCTTGAGCTTCTTCCTTGAATCTAAGTATTCTTTCTTCAGTTTATCAGCCTCAGCCCTTGCTTCTTTAATTTGTCTCTTGAGCCTCTTGAAAGAGGGATTACTTTCATGTTGAGGAGTAGTGATATCAATAATTTCAATGGGCTTCTCAAGAAATTTGGATTTACCTTTCCTTTGGGCTGAATATCTGCTGCATCATCCTTCACATAGAAATTTTTCTTGGATGCTGCTCTAGTAAAAGGCCTCCTAGGCTTAACCTTGTCTGCAACAATGGGTGAAGGAAACACACACTTTCTTCCTCTCAGATCTGTGGATTTGCTTGAAGGAGCCTCCATAGGAATGGGATCTGCCATGTGTGAAGCTTCCCTATGTGAATATTGTGAAGGCCCTCCTGCTTCTGTTTCATTTGTGGCTATGTCATCTATATCAATTATAACACCCCTTCTCTTCTTGCTAACCTCTGAACACACAATCCTCTCCACATGAGTAGGACTTCGAATCTTGGACTGTGGAGTGGGGGAAACATTTAGCTGAAACTGTGATGAAGTGATGAATGTTTCCCAATTAGTGTTTGTCTTTCTCAACTCTTCCATCACCAATATTTTAATAAGGCCAGAGTGAAAGACACTAGTGTCTACTTGCTTAGATTCGGCTTGAACTCTATCAACCATCTTACCAATTCTTCTAAAGAGGTAAAAAGGGGGGTTCATTGTTTGTTTCCCTATGAAGTGTAATAGTAGCTTGATGTGGTATTGGTATACCATGTTAAATCTACCCTCACAGGTGAAAAACCTTTGTATAACTTTCAAAATCTTATCAAAACCTTGAAGCATGTGTCTTCTAGGTACCCCTTTGGACAAGTTGTCTCCCTGACACTCTGGCTTAAGGAATTCTTTGGAGAAGGAAGCATTTAATGACATTGCCTTGAACCAATTTTCTCCAGCATTGGATATCTATGTTGCAACAGAGATGGACAGTTATGAAATTTCAAATTCTAACATTCCCACCTTCGTTTTGGTCCCATTGAAGTTGAGTGCAAATTCTTTGGCTACCTCTTGATGCCCCTTTTGCATCTTTTGACAAAAATTGATGCAACCTACCCTCTGAAAGGATTCCCTGATCAAAGGCTCAGAGTCAAGGAGTTTCATGTCATAGGGCTCTGTCTTTACAATCTCCCCTCCCTTGTGATTTTTCTTATGTTGTTGACTATCCATAACTGTTGTTGGTAGAATGTTTTTCTGTGAGTATTAATGACAACTAGATGTGTGAAAGCCGGGAAAACAAGAAATTAGGGTTTGATAATAAAACTATTTTCAATAGGTTGGTCTTGTACAAGGATTTATACACCTGGTTCTATACACATGAGGTATAATAGAAGACACTCTTTCAACATGAACAATAAGGGATAGCAACCGAGAATTATAAATAAAGGGAGGTGAAAGTGAACTCTTTGTTAAAACATGGTTTTTTCATCAATACAAATATCAATCAACAACATGAAATATTTAAACCTAGTTCAACAACTAATCAACCACATATTTCAAGTTTGAGAGGGGTGTAGATTCACTCTTTAAAAGTTTAATTTTTTAAAAAATGTAGAAGACGGGTTTTCAACAATGCTGGAACATAGGGTTTAGAATGCCCTATTCGCAACGCTAGAGTAACAATTCACAGTGCTGGGGAAATTTAGTGAAACAAATGAATTTTGAGTAGTGGGAAAATGGATGAGGTCTAAATGTGGCTAGGTCTAGTAAGAAAGGTTCAGAACATCATGTAGGTGAGTTTGAAAACTTGCAGCAAAAGAAATGGACAATTCACGACGCCAATAGACAAACCAACAAAAAACCCCTCTTTTAAGCCTTAGACAACACATAAACTCTCATGGAGTACCTGGTGGACCTTGGCTTGATGTTGATGTTTGTGAATTTGAAGAGACATGTCTGCAAGCTATCCAACCTCCAACCCTCCTCTTCAACCAGTCTGCAACACCAGTTCGCAGCGCCTATCTACCATTTCACAACGGCTAATTCAAACATGAATTGCACACTTCGAGGAAGTTGTTATGAGATCTGTGACATAATCCCTGGAAAGTACTTAAATGTAGGCTTTGAAAACAAGAAAATACTCTTTGACATGATCCTTTAATTGCAATAATGACAAATGAATGCATGAGGTACTTAGAGTATGTTGCGAACTCTTCTAGTGAGTTGGTAGCACATACACCAGACACTTAAACAGATAAATGGTGACAAAGGGAATATTGTGTACAACATGGAGGTGTGACATGTTAAGGTAATGATGCAAAATCAAAGATGTGACTCATGGGGGTTTTTCACCTTGTCATGATAACAAATTACATAACCCAAAGACTCTAGACCAAGTCCAAACTAACTTTAACTTATTCAAATCAAATTTTAAGTGATGACCATAACAAGAAGACATAAAAACCTATGACTTCTGTAACCCTATGAATCAAAAAACAAAACTGAAATGATTTTTTAACCCTTACAATTCTATGTATTACTATTAACACTCTCCTTAAAGGGGTTCAATTAGTCAGAGAGATCCAGTCCCAACACATTATCATCGTCGGTGACTCTTTGAACATCATTGGAATTCTAATCAAAGGAACCCTACCAAAGGACTCTCAACTCTACAACATAATTAAAAAAACAAGACATTTAGTAGTCGGTATCCCCCAAGTTTCTTTCCATCATGTCTTGAGGGAGAATAATTCTCCATAATTGCGTAGATGCAGATTAGAACCCCTGGGATTTGAAGTTACAACCTCCAAGTTTTCTCTGCAGTCGTGGGCTTGGTCTCAAGTTGGTTTGAAGAGAAAGGGAGCAATTCCATCAACCTCAGGTGTATATTGGAATCCCTCATTCCCATATCAGGGAACATGTAGTACTCACTGAAGACGGAGGATTTAAGTAGCAGTATCAAGATGAGTTTGCAAAGAAGGAAGTGAGCGGTAAAAAATGGAATGTACAAGGAATTGAAGCAGGGTCTCAAGACGCTTGGTGGGTTTGTCTTCCTCCTTATTTGAAGGATGGTAGCGGGTGGAAACAAACAGGTGGCAATTGTAAATCCTGAGCATTTGAATTTCTTGGTCCAATTTTCTTCGTAAGGCACCCAATCTTGGTTACTCGGTGTGAGTGATTTTCTTGCTCGGGTAAGCATGGCCCTGTAATTATTCTCTCAAGCCAACACCATACCTCTAATCATCCTTCTCTGAATCCAATTCCTTGCAGAAGAAGATAGTAGCAGGCCCCGGAGGACCCCCTGAATACCCGAGGGCAGGAACTTCAACAACTTCAAATTGCTCACTAGAATCTGTCTTCTCTGGTTTCATACAACACATGGCGACTATTAATCAACAACATGATGAGGTGTATGATATCAGGACACAGGTTAAAAGTTTGCAGATGTAGATAACACCAGCTCCACCAGACCTCGTGGATTCTCCTTCCATCAACAGTTCCTCTCCAATGGTTGCTTAGCCTCCTCTAGATCTGAATATGCATGCACAAGACAACGAAATGGTAAAACCTGATCCTGCAGTCAATCCCCTGCTGGGTATCTGATGTTTTTTAAATATATATGCATTCTAGGTATTTTCTATAGAATAGTTACCTGCAATTTTTGTGATGTAATGAAAGCTAGTGAAGCACAGACTGAAAACTGGTCAATTGTATCGGGAATATAAATGCTTGAGATATTGTACATGCTTATAGGATTTTTGGACTTTTTTTACTTATCTGTGAGTTTTGGTTGCCCATTTTTTTATAATATAATATCTCCCAGTTTTTGTAAAAAAATAAAAACAATACCTTTTAAACTAATGCTTATAAGTATATGAAGCACATTGGTGCTCCTTATTACGACATTACCATTGTTATCTTCAATGATATCATGGTAGTTCCTATTAATATTATTGTTACCATTAGTATCAACATTTTGTGGTGTCCAATGAGATATACTACATGGATGCTTTATAATATAATACACATTGGTGCTTCATAAATAGTGGTACACGAGTGTGCCATAGTGTAACACGTGCAACATTGAAAAACCTCCACTAAAACCTCCAACCACTAAGATTTTTTTAGTTATAATAAATCTCTATTAAAATCTATGCAAAAACCTCTACTTGTGTTAGTAGAAGTTTTTGCAAAGGATTTTTGGTAATTTTCTCCAATCATGTAACAATAAAAACCTATGCTAAAGCCTCCATTAACTGGTGTTTCTTTGTAGCACAAGTTGGTTAGTGGGTTCAACTTCAATGAAATTGGTTGAAGTTTCAATCTTGGTTTCATTTGAGTTTGGATAGGACAACTTTTTAAATGTTTAAGAGAGGGAAAGATCTTACAAGGTTACCTTCTAGGTTGTTGTGAAGTTGATTGAAATGCTTGCATGGTTTTCTCACATAGGGCATGAGTTTTTTTTACATGACCTACATGTTGTGTTTTCATTGGTGACTTGAGGAAGGTTCAAAGGTTGAATGTTGTTATTTAAAGTTTAAGGTAAAGTTGCATGATAATATTGGGTAAGACCATCATTTTGGGTGATCATGTTGAAAGGAGGGGTTGGAAGTCCCCCCCATGGTTGCTAAGTTCATATTTAGGAAAGTGTGTAAGTTTCCATGACTAGGGTCCATGATTTGAAGAGGTACTTGATGTACTATTAGAGCTTGTGGGGATGAGATGGTCGGATGGAAAACATTTTTAGGGTGAATCCCTTGAATATTTGTTGGGTTTACAGTGACAACCTTGTTTGGAAGAAAGTTAAAAATAATAATTTGTGCTATATTTGGCTTGGATAAACCATTTACATTATTTATGTAAAAATACTTTATATTGGTTTAAAATTTTTGGTTACAAATAATGTTATATTGGTTTAGATTTGGCATGTTTGAGGGTAGTTAACTCAATTAGGGCCAAGATAGAGGGGGCTAGGGTAAGGAGACTCCATGGATAGGAAGGAAAAGGGGAGGATAATGAGATTGTATCTCTCACAATGGACTGAGAAGAAAAATAAACATATGGGTGAGGACATACTTTAATTGAGAAATGAAAGGGTTGATGGAAACTCCCTTGTGGAGTCACCAAAATGTAGGTGACACTAAATCATAGAGAGGAGAAAGAAATATAAAAAGCTAAAGGAAAGGTAATACTTCAATTGAGAAAGGTAAGGGTTAATAGGAAATATATAGTGGAGTTATTAAAAAGTAGCATGATAGTTATAGTGAGGTACCACACTACCTAAAGGAGAAAGGCCCAAGCTCCCTAGCTTGGAAGCGTTTGGAGTTGCCACCCAATTCTTGAGAGAAAATTGGGAGATAGAAGAAGGTCAAAGAAGAAGTAGGATGGTAGACCCTTAAGTTTATTAAAATATTAGTTATTTCAAAGACCTAAAATTGGAAGATTAGAGTTTATATGAGAGTTTATTAGGTTGATTTACAATAAAAATAGGTTAATTAGCAAAGAAAATAAAATTAAAAGAAGTAATATTGGTTTATTCACCTCTTTTAATTTCCGTGTGCTAATGAAAAGAAGTGACAAAATTGAAAATGGGAGAATATGTATTCTAGCTAACCCTCTTTTAAACTTAATAAAATTTCTAGACAATGAATATTAGATTCATTGGCCAATTTCTTTGGTTGGAAAATAATTTGAGAATGGTCCCATTGTTTGTTGTGCTCCGAGGTAGGTGAAAAGACTTAGATATGTGTGAGACCATCTAATCCAAACTAAAACTCATCTCCAGAGAAGAGGAACACACAGTAGGAAAAAAAAGAAGGGTTAGAATTATAATCTACATTGTGGTGTTGCACTTCCCATTGTGGAAACGAGTAAGGATAACTACTTTTGAAACAATGAAAATAAACACACACAAAAAAAAGTATAAGTGTGCATGACCCAAGTTCCCTCAGTAAAATAAAGTCACATATTCACTCACAATACTAAGAAAATATTCATTTGAGGTGGGGATCCATGTTGATTGAAGTGTGACTAGGTACAGGGCTAAAAAAACAACAAGATGCAACCTAACCATTCAACAAAGGGAGACCCAAGCCAATGAAGAGGAAAGTACCAACTATAAATGCCTCCAATAGGTGGAGGATCGATGGTCTAGATAATAAATCCAAACAATCCCAAGAGAGTGGAAGATGGAAGGATATTTCTAGACCACAAGTAAGCTAGAAATATAACATAGTTTTAGTAGTAATAAGGAGAGAATAGGGATCATTAATAATGAATAAAGGAGTGAAATAAATAAATAATTCTTAACATGCGTATCTAGTCATTACACCATCTAATGGAGTGTTATTTTCTCTGCAATAATTAACTTGTGGGTTTTGACCATCTAAACCATGGGGATTCATGCCAAACCATAAGTGGAACCAAAGAAAGTAGGTTTTTATTCTCCATGGAAGTGTGAAGCATGAGTCATAAACACAATATATATAGATAAAGCAGTGACTTAAGCCACACAAGAAAAATGGAAAATTGACCAAGTAAACTCCTTAAAGAGTGCACATTAATATATTAGGGATGTTTGAGAACTCAAACGAGGCTCCTCAACAACCAACGTTCCAATCAATTTACATGGCCAAAAATCAATCTTTTTAATGAGGGAGTTACCCAATGAGTTAGACAGATTTATTAGATCCAAATAAGCTACTTGTCTCCCAAATGTGCTCTTCAATGATGCCAATCTCTGACTCTGTTTGGAGCAGCCCTAGGGAAACTTTAGAAATAATAGTGATAATCACCTTGTCAATCATTTTTCTCACTTCAAGGTTGGTGCTTTTATAGCTGCAAGGTAGTATCCCTAATTTCAATTTCAGTTAGGCATTCTTCCTTTAAATCTTCATTTAATCTCTAAATATACATAACATAAATAAAATGGAATGTATTTTTTGAATAATCATGACAAGTGTCTGATTATTGGGATACATAGTCATTCATTCACAAACATGCATCATAATTCATATTTGAGAAGAATTATGATGGGGCAAGTGTTTCCCATGAATATTGTAAGATCAAGGATTTGAAATATCACTTTAAATACTAAGAGAACGAATCTAGAATTAAGTGGAAATAAATTCATGTGCATTCATGTAAATACCATCTGAATTAAGTGAACAAACTAATAAGAATTTTATTGATAAGAGTTGTTTGCATAAAAGAAAAGTTTAATAAACAATAAATCTCATTTCTCCATGTAGAATGAGAATATTAGGAATGACATATGAGTCACTTCAACTCACATCAACGCCATACATCTAGAGGATAAATTTTGAGCCACTTAAAACATAGAATTCAATTAGCTCAATGGAAAATATGACTATGATTTCAATGTCTACGATTGAAACACGAAAAAATAATAAGAGGGTGAAGGCATTATTGCATGTGAAAGTTTTAGCTACAACCCCAACATAATCCATTCATGGGAGATCAATCCCTAATCATCCAAACCCTTAAACTTCTGTTGGAATACTGAGAGGAGGGGTGAAACAATATGAGCACAAATAGTACTTTTAATCACAATATAAAACCTCCAATAGCCTTCAATATATCATCAACACCATAATTCAATGCATAAACACCACATAAACAAAATACACCCGAATTTTACCTGGGAACCCAATGCGGGAGAAAACCACAAAATTATTTTCTTATTTATCAAAGAGTACATTCATTGGAAGCACAAACTTCCTATTTCTCCAGCTACAAATAGAAGGAGGCTCCAACCCCCTATTTACAAGCTGCAACCTGAAGGAAGCTCCAACTCCCTAATTTACCGGCTCCAATTGGAAGGAGGATACAACCCCCTTTACTTTCCCCATCCAACCACGTTGAAATATAAATGTAGACCAATCTGTCACTACCTATGTCGTTGTAACCAATAACCCGTTGTTGGTGTTGTTTATGATACTTCTGTTTTTACTACTGATTCTGATATCTCATCAAGACTGCAACCACACATATCTCATACCAAGATCCACAAGAGAGTTCTCCAAATCAAATGATTATGAATCACTAAGACATATTTGTTCCCGATTTTTTTAGAATACACACCTTAACACACATAGGAATACATACCTTCAACATGCAACTGACCTAAGTTTTAGATCCCCGATCTTCAACCGTTTTTCCTCATAGGTCCATGACCCATACATTATTTGCTTACGGATGTACCTTCTTTTCCTCACTGCATCCCGCAGGTGTCTGCACTTTTCCTCCTGAAACCCGCAAATTTACCCAAAGAACCTGGATCTCTAACTTTTTCTCTCTACGATCAACTCCTGTAAACTTCTTCCTTCACTGGACTTCGCTGACTTTGACTCACTGCCTCATATCTTCCAATTAGTATTCACATAAGTGATTTTCCAATTGACTCTTCTCCGTGTTTTAATGAGGATCTCATGATGACATGCAAATCATGATGACACACAACTGACATGCAACTTGTTAACTTCTATTTACAATTACTTTAACATGCAACTGACATGCACCTTGTTAACTTCTATTTATAACTACTTTACCTTGACATGCAACTTGTTAACCTCTTGTTCAAGGGTTGACATCAATGACAACCAATCTTTCAATAATTCAATGACAACCAATCTTTCAACAATATCCCCCTTTGGCATTGATGGAAACACTTAGACACAACACTTCTCATGCTCATGTTGGCTCACCATGTCTTCATGCCTCTTCTCTTTGTTTCCATGCCTCTATTTTTCTCTCCCCCTTTGACATCAATGGAAAATGATGACTTCTCCTTAGGGCTACTCCCCTTGTCTGTAAGCCTCTGATCTCTACTGATGTTTCTCGTCATGGTGCTTCTTCGTGTAAATCTGCGATAAATGCATTAAAAAAGAATTCAATTCTTTCATGATTACTGTTGCTCTCCCCGTATCTTACTGTGACAACTTCCATGTAGATCATTGTGGGGATGAAACTACTCCTAGTTTCTGTCGAAAATAATCAATTGTCTCCCTCAGAAGATGTTTGGTGAAGATATTTTCAGTTTGTTCTTTTGTCCCAACATACTCTACCTTCATGTTCTTCTCTACAACTTGTTCCCATAGAAAGTGAAACTTGATCTGAATGTGTTTCATCTTGGAATGAATCATTGGATTCTTAGAGATACCTATAGCACTGTTATTATGAAAGAATATCAAAATAGACTCGTCATAGTCCACCTTTGTGTACTGCAAAGTTTGCTTCATCCAGAGACCCTGTGTACAACATGTTGCTGTTGCAATATGCTATGCTTCTGCTGTGGACAACAATATCGAAGATTGTTTCTTTCTCAACTAGGATACCAAACAATCACCCAAGTAGAAGGCTACTCCACTTGTACTTCTTCTATCATCAACACTTCCTGCCCATTCTGCATTATGTATCCAAATAGAGATAGACCATTCCGTTTTGGATACCATAATCCATAGTCTTATGTTGCTTTAATATATCTGAATATTCTCTTTACTGCCATAACATGTGTTTCCTTCTGTGCTGCTTGAAATATTGCAACATGTCCAACTGCTTGCATCACATCCGATCCCAATGCTGTCACATAGAGTAAACTGCCAATCATCAATTTGTAGAGTCTTTGATATGCACCCTTGGAATTATCATCTTTGCTTAATTTGCAACTAGTATGCATGGGAGTACTTATAGGCTTGTTTGAGTCCATATAGTGCCTTCTTCAATATGCAAACACAATCGTCCTCTTGCTCTGCTTCTGGATGCTTTTATTCTTCTTCCGCTTTATCTTCTTCTACTTCTTCTTTCAAATAATCTTCTCCTTCCTGCTTTACTGAGTCTTTGTTTTCTTCTTTGGGCTTTCGTAAACTTGTATCGTCAATCTGTACATTGATTCTTTCAACTATTCTGTTGAGTCTCAGATTGAAACATTTGGCTTTGAAATTTCAGGAATTTCTTTTAATGCTTTATTTCTACTGATTTTGACAAGATTGTTAAAGTTCATGTGACCCATTCTTCTATGCTAGAGCCAACTATCATTTTCCTTTCCTAAGAAACAACTTTATTTTCCAATTTCATTCAAAACATATATGTTGTTAGGAGTCCTTATTGCTTTCGCCACTAATTTGCACGATCCTTCTTTCCTAATTTCACATTTCTCTAAGTCGAATTGAAGTGTGTGTCCTTGATCACACATTTGACTTACACTCAACAGATCGTGTTTCATATCTTTGACCAATAGAACATTTTCTTCCATGACATCTTTGCTTCCAATATTATCTGTGCACCTACCTATAGTTTTAGCTGAATGATTATTTCCAAATGAAACTGATCCATCTCTTTCTTTATTCAGAGTTAGAAACATGTTCTTGTCACTTGTCAAATACTTTGAACAACCATTGTCAACATACCAATCACTTTTTCTGTGTTGGGATTATAGATAAAGAGAACATTGATTCTGCTTTCTTTTCCATATCTGTTGTGGTTCCGATATGTGGCTGTTAATGTTTTGCTTTGATTTCCTCGGTTGAACAATTCTTCGCTATGTGTCCAAAATTGTTGCATTTTTATCATTTGTAGCATTCTAATTCATTGCTCAATGAACCAAAAATGTTTTGATTTATGTTGTATGCTTCATAAGATTTTCTAGGATAACTATTATTTAAGTACCATGCATAGTTGCTTCGGTTCTTGGCACAAGCTTTGGAGTTTACAACTTTGTGTCCAAAATTAGCACAATTAAAACAATGACCATATAAGAACCTTTGAACATGGGAGTAGATGATATTCTCTACGATGCACTCCTTTTGAATTCATCTTCTTTATTTCTGGAATGTTCTTCTTTGGGGGCTTCCATTCTTTGTTCTTGACAAAATCTATGACAATATCTGCATAGCTTCTTTGTTCTGCTTCATATTCTGTTGTCTTAGAGGTCGATCCTTTCTCATTATGTACTTGATTGTATCCTAGTCTGGATCTGTCATTTGATGGTTTTTGACTGCTTATGTTTTGATCCAATATTCTTGTGCTCTTTTGCTGCATATCTTTCTTCT